>VWYP01005415.1:1836952-1919886 GCA_013400435.1 Pycnonotus jocosus
CAGTGCAACTGCTCCTGGAAATCAGGATGTGAGCTCAGTTGTGCTGACAGGTGAGGAATGGTCCCTGCCCAGGAAAAAATGCACCCAGAGCTGCAAGCAGGGCTCTTTTACAAGGGATAAAGGGACAGGACACAGAGAATGGCTTCTCTGGCACGGATAGATGGGATATTGGGCAGGAATTGTTCCCTGGGAGGATGGGCAGGCCCTGGCACAGGGTGCCCAGAGAAGCTGGGGCTGCCCCTGGATACCTGGAAGGTCCAAGGCCAGGTTGGAAACTGGGGCTTGGAGCAGCCTGGGACAGTGGAAGGTGTCCCTGCCATGGCAGGGGTGGCACTGGATGAGCTTTAAAGTCTCTTCCAACCCAAAGCACTCTGGGATTCTGGGATTCTTTACTGCTCAGACTTGCCATGTGCTTTTCTTTAAGGACTTCATTATTGCTCTTGAAGTTGCCTTCACGTGTGTTTCCTTCCAGGTGCACTGGAATTGGTATTAAAATGAATAAAGGACCAAGGGGAATGATGACAGGATGGAGCAGGGAAGGGGAGCAGAGGGGTGAGGACAAGGAGAAGGTGGGAAAGCTTGCCAGAGGAGTTTGGCAATTAGGCCTTTGGAGTGACCTCACCATTCTCCCACGCAGAACAATTTTCTGAAACAAGACAGATTTATAAGGATTATGGGAAAGTTTATTTTGCACTACCTACTGCATTTTGTTCTATGTATGTATATAAACAGAGCTGAGAGTTCCTTAAACATCTTTACAGAACAGAATTCAGCAGTGGCCAGAAAGATTAAAAGTACACAGGAGGACTTTGTGTAAATAAAAGAAAATGGAGAAAGAAAAGGAGATGAGCAGGGAAAGGCCAAAGGGGGAAGGAGGGAGTGCTGCTCCCTGTTACCCCACATGTTACAGGGAATACAGATGAGTTAAAATCCTCTCTGTGGGAGAACTGGAAAGTGGATAAAGGAGAGATCTGAGATTTTCTGTTACCAGAAGCTGTCCCTTTTCTGGTGGTATCTGCAGGAGTGTGGAGTGAGGGTAAAAATCCACCTTTCTGCTCTGGCAGCAGCACAAACCATTTGTACCAGCACAGGTACCTCATAATAAGTTACAGAGAGAAGTGCAAGTTGAGCTTTCCATCATCTCAGCTGCTTCTCAAGTTTTTCAGGATCAAAATATGAATCAAAATATGAAACATTAATTAATAATACATTGAATTTCCACATGCTGCTGGCTAAAGCAAATAGAAGTGGCTCTTCTACGTTGACAGCTGACAGGAGGGACTCCGAGCTTTGCATTTTTTAATAATAAAAGTGATCATAAGTGATCAAAAAGAACATGTCAAAACACACAATCATAAAGGGCAATTGTGTGGTTAAACAGAGAGAGCCCCTGTTTTGTGCTGGCCTTTTGTGGGAGTGCTCTTGCTCCTCCAGCTCCCTGCTCCAAAGGAGGCACAGCTTTATTTGGATTGACAGCTTTATTTTCCTCCTTCATCTTTCAGTTTGGAAGACCACAGTCTGTCACCTGTCAACAGCATCTTTATTATTTTGGAGAAGCCAGGGGGAAAAAAACATGCCTTGAGGTGTTTCCATATCAGCAGACGTCGCAGTGTGGTCTTTGTAGCCAAAAATATGTTGAAATATCACAGGTTTTTCTTACTGCTACTTTCTTTCCCTGTTCCATCCCCAGCAGTCTGCCTTCAGATGGAGGCAGATCCTGCCTGGGATGATCTCGCTGTGCTCAGATCTCCCTGTGCCCTGCCTGGCTCACAGGCTCAGTGCAGGGCTTGGGACAGAGTCACCATCCCTGCAAGTGTTCACAAACCCAGCAGCTTTTTGGGATAAGGTCGAGTGGGAAGGAGGATATTGGTCAAAAATTGGACTTTAATGATCTTGGAGGTCTTTTCCAGCCTTAATGATCTTATGAGTCCTCAGGTTTAGATTTCTGCAGAGTTGCCCCCCAGAAATGAAATGAGGGAAGTTCTGCAAGGTGGGAACTCACCTGCTCTGGCAGGAAGCTCTTCCAGCTGCTTCTACCACATCCAGTCCATCAGTGCAGCTCAGTCTGGCAGTGTCCTAGCCCAGATTGCTGCCACTATTAAAAATGGGATGTATTTTGGGTTTGCAGGCAGGATTTTCTTGAACCTGAAGACTCCTGTACCCCAAATGTATAAAAACAGAATTACCAAGTTCAGCCATGGAGATCAGCAGTCAGGAGAGCTGCTTCTCCATGCAAAACTGACTGTCACAAATGCTCTGTTGCTTTTTCCAGGGTGTTTTGCTAAATTCTCCTCCTTTTCCATCCAAAAAAAAAGGTGGAAAAGTGCAGTAAGGTCCTGGTGAGACTGGCCAACCCAATTCACAGATCAAAGTCCACTGGAATGGCCAGCAGTTCCATCCATCCCATAAACAACTTCAGCAGCACTCAGTCCAAACCCATTTTTTTAGGGTTTTTTTTGGTTAAAAAGGAAAAAAAAGGCAGCAAATTGTGATGATTAATGTGGACGTCCCAGGGCAAGCAATGGGTATAAAGGCCTCTTCATTTTTGACAGGTGCATTGTGCATTCTGGGCTCCCAGCCAAGACACATTGTCATCAAATGTTAATCAAATCTGCAAATAATATACAAAGTATTAAATTGTGCTTATTCTTGGAGTAATTTGAGACATAAATTTATCAAGCTGTGCTATATGTTAAGGTCCCTTAAAATGAAGAAAATCAGGACTGTGAGGCAGATAAAGAGATTGGGACAACAAAGGGCTTTCAGTGAGCCCTGGTTCAGGGGAATGAAGGGTTTAAAACCTCTCAGTATTTTCGTTCAGAAAATGTTCTGATGTAAACAAGTAAATCCACAAGTAAAAGAAGCAGGCTGGGATGAGAACATGTGAAATCTCTCTACAGCTGCACACTGAAAATAACAATTTCAGTTTTCTGCATGTGACTGTGCCCTTCCTCACCAGGACTGTGGCTACAGATCCCACCCTCCAGCAGTTGTTCTGCACCTGAGAAAAGCACATGCATTGGAATAAGAAACTCAGTTTTCAGGCTGGAGGATTTTCTGCAGCTGTGTTTTGTGTGTTTTTGCCTGCTCACCCTAATTCCTGCCAGCATCCTGGTGCACTTCTTTGGAATGCTCTTAACCTTCCCCTTTGGAACTCAGATCCGTGGTGTCCCCCATGTTTGCATTCAGAAAGTTACTGAATCTTCTGACTTTGGCAGCTCTGCTTTAATAAGTCAATTATTGTTTCAATTAGGTGTTCTTTACCGTGCAATTAAGAAATAGTCAAAATTAAATATAATGGGCAAATGAAATGCAGAGTGTGAAGATGCTGTAGATCAGCCTGCCAGCCACAGGAGACCTTTCTTACTGATCCAAGCTCTGTGCTGCTCTTCCCAAGTCTCCCAGGATTTTCAATTGTATTTCCTTTCCCTGGAAGAATCCTTCCCATTTTTTTTTTTGCTCTAAGCCTACCCAGAAGGGATTTTCCTGGAGTAAGCTGCTTCTTCCCCACTGGTGCCAGTGGGATGAATGGCTAAGGGTGAACTGTGTAAATGCAGGTGAGAACCAAACCCTCACTCAGAAGCTCTGCAACGAGGATCAGCTCTCTAACGAGTCATTTCTCTTCTCTGGTGGGTTTGGGGGAGTGGAGTTGTCTTGTTTATATCCAGCAGGGGAATAAAGAGGGGCTGGCAAAGCCCTGAGCCCTGATCCTGCCTCTGCAGCCCTGCCCTCCCTCCCACCTTCCCCTGCCACGTTCAACACAGGGCAGCTCTCCCAGCCTCGGCTGCGCTCAAGAATGCAATTGCTTCACTGCCTATCCCCTTAGCAAAGCAGAAATACAGCAACTCAAACTCTTCCTCCTCAAGAATGTGCCTTGCCAATGGCCTTTGTCAGGGCCAGGTTGTTATCAGGGTAATGCCTGGTGTTTACTTTTCAGTGCCAGTAAATAAATCTCAGTCCTGCTTGACCCTTCGCTCTCTGGCCTCCCCCGAGCTGAAAACAAAAATGCTGTTCTGGATACAATCAACCAGTTTGGTTCAAGTCCTGCTTTTCAGGATCTCAGTCTGAAACTGGTGGTCTCTGAGTCTCTTAATGCCATTAAAGCTCAGATTTCAAAGATGTGTGCCTTGGAGCTTTTGGGTTTGATTTAAAGATAAGCCACTCAAGCTATGTTGATCAAGGGAGTGTCTTTATGTGAATTTTCCTTTTCAAATAAATCCAGGCCAAGATTTATCGGATCCTTCTGAAGGCATTTGTTACTGGAAAACATTCCTGCCTGCTTCCAGCTCATCTTTTTTCTTCCTTTAAGGAAGGATCCTCAACTGGCCCTTTCCTTCCTCACAGCACCAGGAGCTGTAACTGGATTTAGGCAGTCCATAAAACAATGCCATGTTCTCATATGCTGGGGCTCTGTGTGATTTGTGAAGCCTCCGTGACCATTCCTCACTTTCCTATTCCTTTAAAAAAAAAAAATTCCTTAAAATTTATGAGAGTCTTTCCACATCCAGCAAAGCAGTGGAAATAGCCAGGAAAGTGAGTCCTGGTGGGAATTAAACGCTTCTCTTCCACCAGCACAATGGGAAACAGTGGAGCTGTCTCACCAAAATGCCACAAGTGATGCTTGTCCTCCACTTGCAGACAGAAAGTGTCACCTCTGAGCACCTGCAAGTCACTCCTGCCTGAGCTTGGCTGAGCATCACCAGGGTTGAAAAATTCTGAGTGTGTGAAACATTTCAGGCATTTATTTTCACCTTTTTATAACATGTGCTGTTTACATTTCCCGGTTATTTTGACTCTTCTCCACAAATCTCCACAAAATCAAATTCAAGCCATTCAGAATAGCAGCAGATTCTGTTATTTTAGTAGAAATTATGCTTATTTGTAAATATTTCAGAGATTCTCTTCACATTTGTAAAATATATTCCAAATACACGTGGTGGCATGGGCAGTGGAAAGAGTTCTGAAGGATTGCTGGATCTGCTGGGCTGTTGTCTCATGGACAGGCATGAATCTGTTTCCTTTTCTTGCTGTTCACCTGATCTTTTTTTCTTTTTCCCTGTTTTTGCTCTTAGCTGGGTTTATGCTGCTGTTTTGCATTCCTTCATGTTTAAAACAATCCATAAATCTGCATCAAACCCCACCTTATGCTGTTTCCCCTCACTTTTCACATTGGCTGGAAGAACTGGGCCAAGCCCCAGGAATGGGCAGTTTGGGCTGAATTGTGGGGATTTCTGGGAGAAGGGCTGGTGCCCACATTTGATGATCCAAGGGCTCCTCTCCAGGGCTGGGACCTCTAGGGGGGCAGAGAAGTGAGGTCTGGGTCTCCCCAGCTGCCCATTGCCCCTTTTCCAGTGCTCTGAATTCCCAGTGGGAGTTGTCTGCACCTCCTGATCTTTTCTAGGAGAACAGAGCATATGAGAGAAAATTCAGATTACAAACAGAAGAGCAAAAGCTGCAGCATCTGTCAGGAACAAACCAAACCATCAGAGCCCCTTTGCTCTACAAATACCTTCAGAAGTCCAAACCCAAGCCCCATTCCCTCCCTATTCCATGAAGTTTTCAAGTGTCAACTCTGTTGATTAAAATGAACCCTTTGGGTTTTTATCCCTTCCTGCTTTTTGTGCTCACTTTGGTTTAGCTCTGCCCCTACAGAAGTCTTGCTGATAGGAATTCCACCCAAAATCTTTCTGTTTGCAGGGCTGGTAAAAACCCTAATTTAGGAGTTGGAATATTTGGAAGGAGCACAGCATCCTGAGGCCAGCTGGAGAGTGGGGAGGGGAGAAGGAGCAGCTCCATTTGGGAAGGAAGAACTGGAGGCTGGGATCTGGAGAAGGGTGAGGGTCTGTGGGAGCAGCCTGGAGAGATCCTGGAACCTGAGCCTGAACATTTCAGAGCTCAGTCCAGCAGCTCTTTGGGGAACCACTGCAATGAGAGCAGCACATGGCCCATGGGGGTACCCAGGGGCGCCCCTGTCCCAAAGCTGTTCCCTGCTGGATAACACAACCCTGCAGAGCCCTTTAACAGGAATACCATGTTCCTGATCAGCAGGGATACTTTCACCTCCTCCAGTTGCAGTTTGGAATCCTTCCCCTGTAGATATACCCTTCCCCTATATATATATATATATATATATGTAAAAATACACATTACTCTGTGTGTCAGCAAACCAGAGCCTTGCTGGCCCCTCAAGCCCATGTGGCGTGTCCCCAGCAGGTGACAGTGACATGGACCAGAGCCACCTGTCCCTCTCAGTGTGTGCCATGTGTCCCCTGCCCCTGGCAGGTTCTATTCCCATTCCTCCCCTCTCCAGCCCCTTGGCCACAGGGTGAGGAGCTCAGGTGGTCACTGCCAGCCTGCCCTCCAAAAAGAACAAGGAGAGTTTTGCTCTTAACCAGGCCTCTGAGCAAATGGGAGGAAAGATGGAAATACCGAGATAAAACTCCATGATTTGTGACCTTTCAGTGGAAAGTATTTTCAAAATAAGCCATTAACACTTCATTTCTGCAGCAGGGGATATGGTTTCAGGCTAAGATGGTTTCTGCAAAAGAGATTTTGGTTACAGCCAGGCAATAAGGGGCACTCCACTCCAGTTAGACATTCCCAGAAGGAATCTCTTCTCCCTGGAGCTCCTATCAAAGGAGCTGCTGCTTTGTGCCTGTTGTGGAGCTGGGGGAGCAGGGGATGGGGCTGCAGAGCACCGTGGGCAATCCCTTCTCCTGGGGCCGGGGAAGGACAGCGATACCCGGCTGATAGAGACTTTCCCAGCCCTGAACCCCAGATAAACATCCAGCTTGATCTCATCCCCTTTCCCTTCTGTCTGCTTCCAGCCCCTCGACCTTCACCCAGCCCCAGAACCATATCTGATTGGGGGATAAGATTTCTGAGCAGTAGTGCACTACCTTTCATGAGGAGTCGTTCCCGTATGTCATTACCCTCACAGCTACGAGATTACATCTCCACACAAGGTTGAATATGTCTGGTTGCAAGTTCCAGTCATTAGATCTCGTTAAGCAAGGTTGAAAAGTCCCCCACTATCAGATCCCTTTTTGAAGTTCTTCTGTGTAGTAATAAAATTGTCTCTCAATTTTTGGGAGACAGTCTTTGGAGAGAGGCCTAAACATAGCACTGAGCGTAATAAAATGAAGTTTAAATTGGCAGAGAAACAAAACAAAACAAAAAGCCAACAAACCACCAACCACTCCAACCCAACCCCGAAGCCCATCCCTTCCCTTCCCTCCAAGAACTTGAAGGAACTGAATTCAAAATGAAAGCTGGGAAATTTCAGGTTTGTGGTTGCACCCACCCACCTGGGCTGGCTGTGCTGCAGCTGCAGCAGATACTGAGAGGTCACCCAAGAGGTGGGTTTTAAATTTACCAAATAAAGCTGCAGCTCTCTTATCTCACATGCCATGTGCCCTGAGTTATGGTGGGGAGAGCCTTGCCTTGGTTTGTGGGTTTCAGCTACACGGCTAATGCTCATTTAAAATAGATCTCTGTGGTTTCATAGTTCTCCATTTGCGGTGTGGTGATCTGAAAAACACAATTCTGTCTCTTCAGGAAGACAGAGAATGAGAAAACAAAGCCTGAAAGTTCTGTGCTGAAAGAGCTGCTGCCTCCAGACACCTCACAGAGCTCAAGGCTGGCTCACTGTAGGTTTAATGCTCCCCTCATCCCTCCCTGCCAGAGCAGGGGTCTGATGCTCCAGTTCCCCAGCTGGATTCCAGTTTGGATAATTACCCTCTGCCCACTGAAGTTTCTTCCTGCAGTTTCAACTGAATGTTATTTTTTGCTCCCTCCTTTGAAAAGAAACCCATCGTTAGCATAATTGGCACCGAGGTGGCAGCAGTGGTGGGGAGAGGGATCTGGGTATCTAGAGAAGGTGTTATTTAATCTAATTAACTGGAGTGTGGATCTGCTGCCTCCCTCTCTGGGTTCAGCTCCCAGCTCAGAGCCAGCCTCTGCTCCTCATTTTCAAGCTGGTTCTTCAGGAACTGGAGCAGTTTTCCACCATGCAGGTCTGATCCTGTGTTGTGCTAAGCAGCCTCAGCTCTCACTGAAGGGAAGGGGAGCAGAGGTAACTCAGCATCTCCCAGGAGGAGGGATTTGAATGTGAGATGAGTTGAGGGTATGGTTTTGGGATCAACGTTTGGTTCATGACTCTGGGGTTAAGGGCATAAAATAATTCTGCTATGAGCAGGTTTAGAGTTTGGCTGCCTTAGAGGTAAAAGTTGAAAACATGCCTTCCAGCAGGGATCCACCTTCCTCAGTCTGTCTGAGGGCTGACCACAAGTGGAAATTGTCTGGAATAATCCCTCAATAACAGCCCCTGCACTGACCATGATTCCAAATGGAGCCATGCTAGACCAGCAGCAGCACTTCTCTGTTTCCCTCCTGACCCCTCTGATGCCCAGAATAAACCCCAAGGGGCTCATTCATCCTTTTGGGTTTCGTTTCTCTTTCCATCCTGTGCCACTGGGGCCGTGTTTCACCTGCAAGATTTCACCTGTGGCTGGATTTCACGAGCAGCAGTGATCACAGTGACAGAATCCTGCCAGTATTTACACAAACTGTGCTAAATCTTCAGAAAGATCATTTTATATTCCATCCTTTCCTCTAAATAACTTTAAGTGTCTGATTTAGTTCAAGCCCCTGACTTATCTCAGAGGCTGAGAGTGGCTGTGATGGATTTGTGCACATGCAGTGACATTATTGCTACACCAGTGGAGTGTCCCTCCTGATGACCAGGCTCATCTAAGAGTCAGTGACAGGGATATGGGCAGCAGCATTAACATCCTGACCCAAACACTGAGCTAAAACCTAGTATTTATAGGATATTTTCATAACTATATTGCATTTCTACCATCAGGATCTGCAGAGAAAGATCCTCAGGAGATGCCACCCACAGATCTGCATGGGGTGAGCAAACCCCAGAGGGGGAGGAGGTTCTGTTTTGATATCCAGCCAAGAGCTGCTCTAGAAACAAGGCTAATAACAGTCTGCTGGGGAGGGGCTTTTACTTGTGATGTCTTTGGTTCTCCCTGGCATTTCGTGCAGAACCAGGAAATGGAGAAAGGTGCATCCAACATCAAACAGTTTTCAAGGAGGCATTTTTGCCTAATATCCTAAGGAAATGAGTCTTGTGTGATCACGCTGCCTCTGGGGCGGTGTGTGTGTTTGTCTAAAAGCTTTTGAATTCACTGGCCAATTCCAGCCAGAGTAGCAAAAAGGTGAAGATCTCAAAGAGGGATCTGTTCCTACAGGCTGGGGGAAAAGAGGTGGCAGGGAAATGAATGGGAGAGCCCCTGTTAGCACCTCGCTCACCTTCCATCAAACACCAGAGATTCACACAGGGAAAGGAGGTGAAGGAAGATTGGGAGATAGACAAGTAGAAAACAAGCCTATGTTAGTTTTGCTCATCGTGGATGTGCTCTGTGAAATCCCAGAACTGGTCTGTTATTTTTGCTGAGCTGTGAATCTGCCTGGAGTTCTGTGGAGCTGGATCACAGGACTCCCTCTTGGCCAACACCTCCTTGGGAAGATGCTGGTTGCTTTGAGGGGGCAAAAATCCTGTGGGGAGCCTAAAAATGCCCAACCCCTAAATTGGATAAGAACGGATTCCATGTGAGATTCCCCAAATCACAGCAAAGCTGCTTCTCCAAGGCTTTAAATAAAATGATCAATTTTTAGTCCTTGCTTTGCTGCCTCCAGGGGAATGCAGCCCTTCATCATAGGAGAACATATGGCATTTTAAAGGGCCCAGAGGCTTTTTGAATGATGTTTATAGAGACCAAAGCCTTTGAGCACAAATGTTTGATTCTCATAATCTGTCTGGCAGTGTCGCTCATAAAGATTTATATGCAGGGTTTATCAGGGACCCCATAGCTAACGCTCTTCCCACAGGGAAAACCCTCTGGAACAGAAATCTGCTGGACTAAAATGGAGAAGTACTTGCTGCTGGGATTTACCATCCAACAGAAAAAAGGTTCTAAGAGCTCTTTCTTACTTCTAGGTGACCAGCTTTTGCAGCTGGTTTTGTAGATGGAGCCCAGATTCATCCATGTCCAGGCAAGGCTTGGAGGGTGCATTTGAAATGTCAAGGGATGAGTAGGAAATGCTCAGAGATTTCTTGGACTTACTCAGATATTTCCTTGACCCTGCACCCTCTTAAAGCAGAGTTCCTTCACACAGGCTCAGCACGAAATGAAACCATACATTGCTAAAATATCCCCACTCCCAGTGTGTTTGGTTGTGTTGGGAAGAACAGTTTCAGTCAGTAGTGCAGTGGTTCAGCACTTTGGGCACCAAAGTGTAAAGCCCTGGGTTAAAAATGTAAGTGTTGGCCAAGTGACTGGCAAATGGAGTTTGCAATTTTCTGGCTTAACTCACGCAGCTTCTCTCTTGAGAGCTGCTTTAATGAGCTTCCCTGAGTCACTGCCACAATGGGCAGATTTCAGAGCCTGCCACTTCCTTCGAGGGAAAAATATTTGCTGCAGAATATTAGATTGGCCCATTTTGATTCAACTTTCAGCAAGTCCTGTGCTGAAATCACAGCCGTGCTTCAGCTGGAGAGTTCACTTCCTTGTGCTCCTGTGGGTACACATTGGGCTCCATTCATTGCTGTGGCAGCCACTTCTTCCTCTTTTTTTTTTCAAAAATGAGAAGTTAAATACCAAAAATGATGGTTGTGACATAGTGGGTGGGATTCCCACAGGGAAAATGCAGCAGGCAGGTTGGATTTCTGCTCAGAGTCCTAACAGATATGGCATTCACACTTGTTAGAGTTTGAAAATGAGTGCTGAGTAATGTCCATGGGGCTGCACAATCCACTGTCACTTCAGTGGCCACATGTGAGGAAGGAATTTTGCAAAGCTGTGGTCCTCAAACTTTACCAGCAGAGCAGTTTGGCCTTGATATCCAAAACACTTGGATGCTTAATTAATGCTAATTTTCTTTATATGCTCACCTTTCTATCAAAAGAGTTTAATGCTAAGCATACCCTGCAATTCTTGCTGGGATTAAGCCCTGGTGTGCCAGACCCTGGAGCTGGTGCCTCATTTCCTTTCATAGCTCATCTTGTCAGACTCCTCACATTTGATAATTCCTGAGCCTTGGCAGAGTTAATTCACAGTGGGGGTAAAGTTCTGGTTCTGTTCAGGTCAAAATCCAGGGTTCAATCAATGAATGAGCAGCCTGGTCTAGTGGAGATGCCCTGCCTTGGACAGGGGGATGGAATGAGATGAGCTTTAAGGTCCCTTCCAACACAAACCATTCTGTGATTTTATGATTTTCCTTCACTATAAAAAACCAGGGGAATAACATCTGCCAGGGGATGCTTTTCACAAGAATACTGCAATTGGCTGAGAAATAAAAGAAGAAGCCTCAAAGGAAAAAACCACAAAATTGTCTCAGTTCTGCTCTCCACATTTGTGAATAAAATGCCACAAATGTTTTCAGTTGAGTGTATTGAACACCTATGGATGGGCAGTTTCCATCTTTTGGCCTCCTTCCTATTTCCAACATTCAAGTAATTCTAATAAGGCAGATAAATGGGAAAAATAAAAAGGAGGAAAAAATAAAATTAGTCATAGGAAGATAGAAAGTGATGAAGTTGGCAGTTAGGTGTAATAGAAACAATGCCAGTTTTATTAAATGCCTTTCCAATAAGAAAACTCGTTTTGGGGGTGTTTCAGCTGTCTGTAATAGGCCAGAGTAATCACTCACCCTACAGACTCATTTGAAAAAAATTCCTACCTCTGTATAAAACAGTTTATTCCTGCTCCTCCAGGAAACAAGGGTGGAGCGTGCAGTAAAAAAGAACATCTATAAATCATGTCTTTGATGCCAGATGAATGAGATGTGAGCTATGAATCATGGAGAAGGATGAGCAGGCTCTGCCTTCCATTATCATAACTGACCAACATCTTTCTTTGCATTGACTGTTCTCATTCCATGAGCACGTTTTAAATGAAAAAGCCTGAAAATATCACACTTGCAGGTTTTATTTTGAAATACTTGAGGAGGAACCCAAAGGCTGAGCATTTTGTGTTAATGTTAGGAGGAAATTTATTCTGTTGGGCACTGGAGTATCCTTTGCTTGGGAATGAGTGGCTGAGGGAAGGGTAAAGTAAGTAAATACTTTCATTTCTTTCATTTTTCATACAGGCACGCTTGGAATCCTCCCTCATCAATAGAGGTTTTGCTGGATGCTGGCAATGCCCCTCAGGCAATGCACAAGATTAACAGGGCTCCCTATCTAATTACAGGTTTACTGACGGATATTACTGAGGCCCCAGCAATGCAAGGTCCCTCCCTTGCACTTTTCCCCCTGTCTAGAGCTCACAGACAGAAAAAGAGGCAGAAAACCAAGTGTGCTAAGGAAACAAGGCAAGACTCAAATCCTGTACCTGCTCTAGGAAGGGAGCATTTTGCTCCTCAAGCAGTGCAAGTTTAGAGGTAACTTGTTTTTAAGCAACCATCCAAGTCTGTGTGAGAACTGGATGGTTTGGAGGCTGGAGATAATAATGAGGAGGAACAAAAGAAGTTTTCTTTGTCAGTTTGTGCATAGCAGCAAATAACTCTTACCAGATAATGCCCCATCAGGGAGCTCACAGGCAGAATTTCAGCCTTTGCTTTAGCTGGTGCTTTTCTTCTTTTCCTTAAGAGTTGGGTAAAGACTTCAGGAATTAAACACAAAATCAAACGTCCTCTAAACTTATCCCTAAACAAACCAAAACAGCCCCTTCCCCCTTTCAGATGTCCAAATTAGGGGTAGGAAAATGCCAGCTCTGTTCAGATTTGCAGCCATGGTAGAATCCTGTGATTGAAGCATGAGATTCAATGGATTTTGAGTCCTGAATCCAAAGGTGGAAATAGAAAAAGGGGAAAACAGCAATAGAAACAGAAAATAGAGTAGAGAGGTTCATTATGCTCTGACATTTCCATCCCTAAAGGTTTATTATCTCCTCAATGCACAGGCAGTTTTTGGGATGGCTGTTGTTACAGGGTATTTCCCTTCTAGGTACACCTTGGAAATTTAAATCCTTTCAGCCAACTATCAAGTCTGTGTCAGTGGTTTTCTTTGAGGAAACAGCTTTTTTCTGACAACATGACAAGAAACAAAGACTCAAGACTCCTTCCCACATTAAAAGGGTCTTAGAGGAACTTCTAATTGTTGCAGAAATGCAGATTTAAGGTTCCAGGATAATTTTCATGGACCGGTTTCATGGAATTAATTTTCATTTTACATCTTTTCTTCCATAATTAATTAGGTGGAGGCAATTAGTGGAATTTACTGCTTGGAAAGGTCTCCACAAGGCTGTGACAGGGACCCTGCCCAGGACCCTTCAAGCTCGGGGCTGTGCTTGGCTCTCCTGGCTCCACTGCTCTGGAGAGCTGGGAGAGCAGCAAAGCCTCACTCCTCTGGACTTCTCACTTACTCTTTTCCTCCCCTTTCTGTGTGTTGTCTTCTAATAATCCCTTCTCTCTGAATTCATCGCCTGCAGCGCAGACATTAGATAAATAAAGCTGGCGTGGGCCCCGAGCCAGCCGGGATTGCATAAATACCCCGAGCTCTGGAGCACGGAGCTTTGCTTGCTGAGACGGTGCAAGGGCTGCCTGCGACTGCTGTGGGGTTTCCTCACAACTGGGGGAGACTGGGATGGGCCAGGCAGGAGCAGGGAGGGGTGATGGACACTGTGGGGCTGTTCATGTTTGACTCCATGTCAGCCTTTCCAGCTCTCCCTTCTCTCCAGTTCCATCTGTGCCTCTCTGAGGGAGATGCAGAGTGGCACCAGGTTCTATAAAATAGAAGTGGAAGGTCTCAGGAAATAACCCACAGCCCTAAAGCTCCATCCTCTCCTCCCCAGGGGAACTCAGGCCTTTCAGAGGCCCATCAGCAGCTGTGGGGTTTAAACAGGACAGGGATGAAAGAGAGAAGGGGAGAATTGCTCTGCCTGACACCACAGCCTGTAGCTGGCCGGGCTGAAGATGGGAAACCAGTTTGTCCAGCTTTGGCTTCACAAGAAGGTTCAGAGATGCCTTTTCTTGTAGTAAAACCCACCCACACCACGGGTCCCCCAGGCACAGCCCGGGGCTGAGGGGAGAGCGCTGGTGCTCCAGTGCCTTCCCTTCTTTCCCTCCTGCCAAGGACTGCAGGTGAATTCTCTTCCCAGTTTATTCCAGTCGCTTCACCAGCTTGTGCATGATTGCTCCAGGTTTTCCTGGGCTTTCCCTGAGCTAGCACCATGAAATTTCTTTCATTTCAGAGGTCTGCCATCCTTAAAGTCCCTGTGCTCTCAGATGTTACATTAATGCATCATCCATGCTCCAGGGCTTTAGATGATCGTGCTGGGATGGGGTTTGACGGGGCTGGATTTACTGGGCTGGGTTTTGCTGGGCCAGGGCTGTTCTGGAGCTCACTTTTGTAACTCCCAGCTAGAACAAACCTCAAGGAACTCAGGTCTGACCAGGCTGTCTTGTCTCAAGGCTCCTTTCCAGCCTGTTTTCTGTTTGTGCAGAAAACACAGTTATTTGGAAACACTTGAATTGTGCTCTGAGTGTCCCCTCAAAAGGGTGTTGAGGACCTGGCACCTTTATAAAGAACTTTGTGCTGTTATTCCTCTCTGCTGAGTGTGACAGTGCCAGTGGACCGTGGTTCTGTAAAACATTCTGAAATGCCAATAAATCAGAGGCACAGTTTGGAAGCTGCCAGCTGGAATTTGCTACTTGAGCTTAAACAAGTAGGGCATATCTGCTTACTCCTGTTTTATTTGCCTAGGTGGAATGAGAGCAGTGCAGTGAGCGTGACTGGAGGTTTTATTAGAAAAGTTTGGGAAAAGGGAATCTAGAAGGAGCCATGCTAAGTTTGTCTCCTCATCCTCACTGCTAAAACACTCAGGTCATTTTATGTCATGTTGTGGGGAGTTTGTAGGCAGCCCTAATGGCACTTGCATGGTGCTGGTTGGAAACACCATCCTTCAGATTCACACCAAAGTGGCTATTTCACTCTTTTTTGGTTGTTTATTGGCTTCCAGCTGAAACCTAAACCCGAGCTTGTGAGCTCTGGAGGGCATTAAGGATCTCCAACTGCTTTTTGCAAATGTAAGGGTATTAAACCCAAAGGCCTGGCTGAATTCCAAATGAGCAAATCTTATTCTGAAACCTTTAGGTTTCTCCTCTACTTAAGGGAATTTAAGATGTTTTGCACTTCTTAAATCTCACATGATTATAAGCGACTTGCCCAGGTAACACAGGAAATCTGCTGGGGAAAAGACCTTTATCTCACTTTTCCTGACTTCCCAGAGAGCTTCTGGCCAGATTAAGGGATGTGCTCTGTGAGGAAGGGCTGGGGTTCATGAGGGATTCCCAGAGCACCCCTGAACTTTGGGATCCTCAGGAAAGCACCTGTGAGAATCTCCAGTGGTGGAAGAGTTGTGACCCACACTCAGCCTCCCTCTCTTCCAAAGGGGAAAGAAAAATCCTGTCTTCTTTAGCTGGCAGCCTGTTCTCATGGAACTGGGAGGATTTAATCTCTGAGGCTGCTGAGTTTGGCCATTCCAGAGTGAGAGCCTGGGAATGCACCCAGGTTAAACAGGAAGCCATGGCACAGCGGGCACGGGGTCACTGCTGCATCCAAGAGCCAGAGCAGTGCCAGGGGTGATTCCCAGCACCATTTGTGACAAGCCAGTCCCAAAGAGCAGACACAGGCTCAGAGTCTCTTCTGGGACAATGTCACCCACTGGCAGACACTGGAACACACTGGTGGCACCTTTGTCCAGGTCCTGGTGCTGTGGGAAGAGTCTCTGGTCATGGTTCTGTGCTGTACATTTCCACACCGGCTCCTGGCTCGTAGAAAAATGCCTGGTTTGGCTAAACCCAAATCCTCAGAGCCCTGAAATCAGGCAGAGCTGCCTTTGACACTTTGAGCAGATCCAAGTCTTGCTGCTGCTGCTGCTTTTGCCTCTGCAGGCTTTGAGAGGCAGGTGCCAGGAGCATGTCTGGGCCTTGGAGCAGGGAAGCAGAAAGGCTGCCCAGGAGGCTCCCTGGGGAGGGGGAATTTGCCTCTGGAATCTGGGATCATCCATGGGCACAGTGCTGTCCGTGGGCTCTGTACCTGTTGGACTTTGTTAGCAGCCCTGCTAATTGCTTTGATTTGTAAAGTGAGGGGCTCAGCAAAGCAGGAGGAACACAGATGAAAACCAGACCTTGATGAAGTGTCTCATTAACTGAAAAGGCAGAAATTTCGGGCATTGGCCACCCCCCACTCACGTAGAAAGCCGCTTATAATGTCTTGGCCAAGAGGGAATAAACAGATGGTTCAAGCACAGCTTGGGGCAGGTTCAGGTTTGTGCTGATATATTATATATATTATATATATAATTAGGCTGGTGCTTTATTGGGGTGTAATTCCACTGCCATGGAGCTGCCCCAGTGCAGGAGGGGATCCAGGCTCTTCTCCCTGCCTCTCCCAGCCCCGTGCCTTTTCCTTCCCACGTGCTGAGCTCACAGTGAAGAAAACAGAAAGATCAACCTGAACCAGCGCAAAAAAAAGCTCATCCCAAGGGTGGCAGAGCTCAGGAAGGCAGAATAGGTCATCCTGCAGCCAATGCCACTTTGTTTCCAGCTTCAGTTATTCCAAAGAGCAAATTCAACCTGAGCAAAACGGACCTGCTGGAGTTTGGGTGGCTGGAGCTGACACCTCATGAAATGCACTGGGATTCTCTTTGTTTTTGCTAACAGAAAGGAAAACAGACCAGCTACATATCATCCATCTGAAAAAAAAAAAAAAAAAAAAGCTGTAATTACCACTCCCAGAAATTATTTCTTATTTAATGAAACATCTCTTTAGGCTGAACAAAGGAATTTTCAGCGAGAGGGGAGAGCACTGAAGGGCGGGACAGAGAACACAGGCAGGAACACAGTTCAATTACAGGGAATAAAATCCTCTCGACGTTCTGACGCACTTTGTGGGAGATCTCATTAGAACCCTTGCCAGGCCAGAGCAAAGGCTGCTTTTCCCTACAGATCTTCTGGATCTATTTATACTGACCCAGCACTGGGAACCACCATCCATGGCTGGCCATGGCACGGGGGATGTGCAGCTCCTTCCTGCAGGCACACTTTGAGAGGGCTCTGCTTGCTTTTCCACCAGCAAAATGCCCATTTTAAAAATCAAATTTTTGCCAATTTCGATCAATTCTCAAAGCAGGGGTGCTGCCAAGTCTAGGAACAATCTCTCCCCCTTTGGAAGGAAAACTAGCTGTGGATGAGTAGCTCTGCAGTGGGAAGGAGAGTGGAGGTAAAAGAGAATTAAGGCTGGAAAAGCCCTCTAAGGTCATGGAGTCCAAGTAGGGAGCAGGAAGCACTTTGGAGGTGTTTCTCTCCTCCTGACACACTGGGACCACAGGGTTGGGGTGGTGTTACCCAGGAGGAGACACCCCGAGGCTCAGCTGGAGGGAGAGAAGATCTGCAGAAGGGGAGCAGGAACCACAGGGTGGGAATCCAGCCTTGGTGTGAGATGGAGATTTATTGATCCCATCCTGGTAGGGGAGAAGATTTCCCCAACTCCAAGTGAAGCTCATCATCTGTCTGTTTCTTTCTTTATTTTTTTAAAATTTAATTTATTGTTTTTACTCTTTTGGAAAACTATGCTGGTCTCTCTTTTATTGCTTGGATTAATTGACTACAGTGCACTGTAATTTACAGTAAAGTCAGGTTGGGTAGGAAATAACAGAGGATTTAACCTGTAGCACTGCTATTAAAGCAGCCTTAGTCAAGTCTGAGGTAAATAATGCAGCTGTGGAAATCACCTTTCTCCAGTTTATGCTGGGGAAAAAAAAATATTCTGTAATTAAGTCAGACCCTAAACCTTTGGTGTTAAATGTCATGGGCAGGTTCAGAGATGGAACATGGGCTCATTCTAAATGCCTAAAAAAGGGACTTATGATCCCAAACCAAGGAGATGTCATCCCTGAGCCAGTGAGTCAGGTCATAACCAGCTGAGTGAGGAAAGGGCAAGGAAAGGGACAAATCTGGAGCTCAGTCACAACCCAGAGTGAGGCAGCAGAGTCCAGGTCCTGGTGACCTGGAGCCTGGCAGAGCTGCAGGAGGTGGGAGCTGTGGGAATGTGGTGTTTGGTGGGATGGGAGAGCTCCTGGTGTTCCCAAAGGAGCAGATCTCCTCTAGCCTTCCCTTTCCAGTTGTCTCACTCCTCACAGAGCCTTGCCCTTGGTTTGGGCTCCACATTTCCTTGAAATGGGACAATTTGGTGGCCCCAGGCTTGGAGCTGTGTTGTGGGGCACTTTGAGGTTTGCTCTAATATCAAAAGGCACCTTGTGACCAAAGAGAGACACTGGGACAAGCTCTGGCAGCCCTTCAGAGCTGTCACAGCTCTGGGACCGTGTCACCCACACCCATCAATGTCAGGAGGAAAACAAGCAGGAATCCATAGACTGAATGAGGCTGAGGAAACTTTGGTTAAACAGCAAATTCTGAACTCCCACTGCCCTGGAGCTGGTTTGAGATGTTCTTTGCTCTGAGGATTGTTCTGTGCTGGCAATCACCCCAACATAATTAAGTAGTTTATTCTGCCATGTTTTGATAAATTCCAACCTTCACCCGCTGGCTTACCTCGGGAAGGCTTGGTCCGTGTGCTGCTTAATGTTTGTGGTACACAGGGATTTGTTATGCTGCTCATTAATTCTTTCACATTAAATGGACTTGGGAAGGAAAAATATTGATGGAGAAATAAAGAGCAACTTTCTCACCGAGGGCTGCAGCGTGTCCTGCCTGGAATCCTGATTCACACCAAGCCAAGCTTTCCCAGTCTCGTGAAACCATAGGCTTTCCTGCTACAAATTGATAAAACATACCTGTTTGCATTTAAAAACTGATATCCAGGTGCAGCACATTGCTGTGAAAAAAAAAAAAGCATAACATGACCTCAGCAGGATTCAGCTTTGGTTTTGCTAATGCCTCTTTGGCATTTGTTAGCCAAGGCAAATGCAAATCACATGCTGGAATGATTAAAGGATTCAGCCCTCGCCTTAGCTAATGTTTTGACTCTGCAAAGTAGGTATAACTTGCACTTGATCCTCAGTCAAAAACAGTTTCTAGCAGCAATTCTGTCTAGGAGGATGCCAAAAATGAGTGGGAACTGAATATCCCGTTGCTTACAGGCTGCTGGTTGGAGCCAACCTTGGGGTGCCATGCTGGGGGTGACCGTGGGGGATATTTACTCAACTGTAATTAACTTAATCAGCCACTGGGTATCAGTATTGTCTCACATCCATCTATAAAAAAGGGGATCTTTCTGGAGCTGAACATCTCTGTTTGGAGGCCTTGCTGAGGGCTGGCCCTGCCCCGCAGGGCTGTGAGTGGATGGTCACAGGGAGAATCTGTTAGATACCTCCAACACACACCTGACCCCAAAGCAGCACTCCAGAGAGCCATGGAGCTGAAGGAGAGGTGAGCAGCAGCTCAGGAATGGGGTGCAGGCTGTTCCCAGTCACTCCATCCCCAGGGAATTGCTCTGCTCCTGTCATTCCCACGGGCTCTGGGAAGCTGAGCACGCTGCAGGTTGGGATGAGCTGCTCCTCTCAGGAGAAGAGCTGAGCAGTGTTTGTGTGTGACCTCTGGGGTGGGTGTCAGGGGGGGTTGGGGGACATTAATCCCAGGCACGGGCTGTGCTGGGAATGAGCAGAGTGCCTGTGACAGTGTGGAGGTGCTGAGTGACCCAAGGGCTGGGAATGGCAGGAGATTTAAGGTCCCTTCCAACCCAAACCATGCTGGGATTCTCTGATTCCATGGCACCAGTTTCCAGCTGCATTCCTCTCCCTTCCTCCTGAAGCAGGCAGTCGTGTTTGTGCCTCATGGGCTGCTCCAACCAGGATGCACAGAGGCAAAGGTGGTGCCCAGGTGCTCCATGAACATTTGGGACCACCCAATTTACAGGTTTGGTCCTCAGCCCCCTGTGGGCTGGGTTTGGAGATCTCCAGCTCCAGATGATGGATCCAGGAGGGAAGAGCTGCTGGGAAAAGCCCACCTGAGTGAGGTGTGTCCCACTGCCAGGCCTTCATCAGCAGGGAATGCTGCAAAGGCTTGGGCAGGTTTTTCTCTTGGGGCCCTCACCTTCTTCACCAGGGATGAGACTGCAGCACTGGTGAGATTTCTGCCTGAGTTTCGTCCATCAATCCCAACACAGTAACAGTTGCTTCCCTCACTGCTGCCTTCCAGGCTCGCTTCCCTTGCCAAAATGCTAATTTAGCCCTTCAGCTATGTTTAAAAATAAAAGATCCTCCACTTCTCAGGGTATTAAAAGGCCAAAAGGAATATAAAAAGTTCACCAGACTGGTCAGTTCACTCCCTGCTGTGTCTTCCTGGGGCGTTGCAGCAAAAACACAGGCACAAAATCCAAAGCAAACAGCTCCCTCCTCAGCCTCCCCTGGAGCCTCTGGCTCCCAGCTCTGTGCCCATCTCCCTCCAGGCCCTCCCTCTCCTCTCTGCCCTGGGCATCTCCCCAGCCTCTGGTGGCATCTTCTGTACCCCTTCAGCCACTTAAAAGCTGCTTTTCCAACACCTGAGTCCTTCCTATTCTTGCTTTCTCCTGGCCCTAAAATTTCTCACTAACTTCTGGGCTGTTCAGGAATAAACCCAGCAATGAGGATTCTTCCCCCCTAGTCCCTTCTGGAATAAGATAATATATCCACATCCTCCCTGCTGCTCCTGCCATTCCCAGGCATCCCACAAAGAGACCCCACTCAATCCTCAGCTTGACTTTATTTCTTGGAATCTGTTTAAAAATCCAAACAGGATTGTGGCTGTGCATTGGGTTTCATAGAAGCTCTGCAAGGTTGGTAAAACCTGGAGGGTCACAAGATTCATATTTGCTCCTGCTTGGTTAAAGCTTAAATTGTTATAGTACAGGGAACATGGATAACTAGGGCAGAAAAAAAGGTCGTTTAATGGTTGGAAGTTTTAGTGTTTCCTGGCTTTAATGCTGGTTGTGAGTTAAATACAGGGATGTTCTGCTTTAAAAAGTGCTCTGGGTTGGGATTGGAGTCCTTGAATGAGCTCCTTTTGTTCCTCAGGCTTTTCATTTCTCAGGAACTGAGAAGTGCAGCTCTGTCCCTCCTCCAAAGGTAAAGAGGTGACACTTTGAAGCAGCCATGGAGAAGGAGAGGTCTTGTCTGGATTATTTCAGTTTGGGGCAGTGCCTGTTTCAGTTTAGAGCTGCTCACTACATGGAGAGAGAGAGCTCCTTCGTGTTCTTCCAAACGAGCTGTCACTCCCCAGAGCTGATTAATCACCACGAGGCACCAGCCCTGCTATCAATGCAGGATCAAAAGGCTGAGTCAGCCCAACACGGCACGCCATCCCATCCCCAGGTTAACCACACGCTGCTGCTCCTTGCTGCCAGCCCACTCCAGCCTGCAGGAATTCACCAAAAGCCATTTGATTGCCTGGGACCAGGAAGGATCAAACACTGCCCAGGGACGGTGCCCAGCTGGTGCCCAGCAACGTGATGGGAAGGAAAAGTGGGATGGAATAAAGTGAAGGGGGGACATGGAAATAAGAAAGGGGAAATGTGGTTCCAACTCTTAAGCAGCAAAGTAAAATCCCATCAAGATTTTTAAAGTAAAAACACAAGTCCATCAATCCCAACACAACCAGCCCAGTGGCCATCATTCTGCAAAGATTTTTTTTTTAAATGTAGCTCATGTTGAGCATTTGAGTTCAACCAGTTTGCACTCCAACACATGGCTTTGCTCCATTAATGCTTATCCTGTTCTCATCAGTTTTGCCTTTTTTTTTTTTTCCCCATCAAATATCTTTTTTTTTTTTTTCCTCAACAAGAAAGATCCTAATCATTTCAGGGTGCTTGCCACCTACTATCAGTGGTTATTTTAGGGGATGGCTCAGCAAAGCTTTAAAATGTCTGAACTGCATTAAAATAAATTGTTGGCATTCCAGCCCAAACCTCAAGAGGCAGGAATCTGCCATGAGAGCATGGAGGGAAGCACTGTTATAATAAAGGATACATGTAATGAGGTTTGAAGTGCTTGAAATTCAAAGTCTGGTCCATATTACGGAACATTCACTGGTTTAACGAAATCAGTTTCAAATTGATCTAATTAAACTCCTAGACAGCTTTAGTGTAGACATCTTCATATTGGTTTTATCCATTCTTAAATCAGTTTAGCTGGCATGTGTTAGGGACAAAATACCCAGGAACTTCCCAGATGGGAGTTGGTTGTCATTCACACGTCTGAGCTGAGTTCAGTTTTCAGGTTTGTTCTCTGTATCTTGCTTCTTTATCTTCTTGTAAATCTCATGTTTGTGCTTCTCTGACTCTGGGCTCTTGGTGACTTTGGGCACCATTACCTGGCCTTGGATGGGAGCCCATGGCTGCAGGAAAGAGGACGAGGAAGAGGAGGAGGAGGGTGGCCACCCCAATCATGCAGTGTCCAGGAGCAAACCAGGAGTGCAAGAAGCTCCTGTGAAACCCATGTAGAGTCTGATCTCTGTTTATAAACTGGGATTTGAAATGGCTCAAGGCTGAGCATTCAGCCCTCAGTTCAGGCTTGTGGTTCTGGTGGAGTTTCCAGGCTGGAATCCACAACAGAGTTGGATCCATGGCAGAGTCACAGCACGTGAGGAGCTGCAGATCCACAAGCAGCACAGGGCTGGTAAAACTTTCACTCAGAACTTCATCATCAACACTGCCCTGCACAGAACATCAGTGTCTGACTGACCCATCCAGAAAGACTTTGTCCCAAAGTGGGAACTCCCAGTCCCAGGAGTTGCTGCTGGCTTTTGGATAGGCAGCATTCCCACTTGGAATAACCCAGCAGCCTCAAACTGCCCCGGAGCTGCAGGGTGGCACCCAGGGATGCCACTGAAAGAATCCCTTCTAGCAGGAAAGAGGAGCTCAGTGATTCCCTTCTGGTGGGACAGAGAGGCTCAGTGTTGGGCTTGCTTGGTTTTCTTTGCAGGAGCAGGAGGGACAGTGCCAATTCTGAACTCACCCATGGATTTTGCAGAGGTTAATGCACCCCCCGAGAGTGTGGAACAAAACTGCCTGTCAAACAAAACTGCCTTTTGGAGTGCATAAAAGTACATTTTATTCTGTTGACCATTAATTGTATAAATAAAGCAGCACTAAGAATGTTTTTATATGCCACTCTGTTTTCTTATAAAATAGAGGGGCTCCTGAAGCTGTGTAGAAATTCCATAGTAAACAGAAAATCTGGCAAGTTATACCCATCCCGTGGAATATGAACAGAGATTTGCAACTCTGCTCGTCACAGGAGCAGGACAAGCTGGAGGTTTTCCACAAAAGGCAGGGACAGAGCAGCAGAACAGAAACCTCCTGCAGCTCTGACCCTGCATGCCCTTTGTGGGGAAAGGAGCTGTCATTCCCTGGGGGCAAGGGAATCCCTCTTCCCTCAGAGAGCACAGGTGATGCTTTAGGAGGATTAGAGATTTGAACATCATGTTCTGCTGTTGAAACCCTTCCAGAGGGCAGGAGAGGTTGTTCCTGGGTGAAGGAATCAGTGCTTTGCTCACATCCCTGGTCTCCAGTGGTGCCCAGCAGCTCAGAGGAGTGGATTTGTTTCTTGGAAAACTTTTTAGGGCACTTCTGAGTGATTCTGACAGCGGCCGCCTGCCCGTGGCTGATGAAAGGTTTTCACATTCCTTTCCATATCCTTTGAAATGCCAGAGGAAATGTCCCAGCGACTCAAATTATAGGTGTTACATGGGAGTAACTGCTGCATTATTGTTGAACACCTGGAATTGGCAGCAGGCAGGCTGAGTGCTGGAAAAAAGGGAATTGGATACTCAGCCAGCCTTTCCTACCTCTAACATCCCTGCAGCAGGAACAGAGGGGTGCCAGTGGTCATTCAGATCAACCTTGTCCCATTGCCACCCTCTGCTCTGATTCTGCCCCTCAAATATTCCTGTTCCCTGCTGAAACACCAGGGAATTTAGTTCAGTGTCAAAGCAGTCATTCCACAAAGTTAAGCCATGGCTGGATTTGGATGGGAATGGGAACCTGCAGATTTTAGTGATGTTCCCAGAGGATAAAGTGCATCTTCCTTCCACAGAGAAAGGCAGCTGCAGTCACCTGTTATTTATTTCATTTATTCAACATCTTGACAGTAAAACCCTTGGAACTGAGTTTGCCAAGGATAGTTCTTTTTCTTCCAATTTATCCTGTCCTCTCAACCTGTGTAAGGAAAGCATTCTTGGCATGACAGGGGCAGCCCTTCATCCCACTGCTCTGCCTGGGAAGCTCCAGCACGTCTGGTAATGGAGATTGAACTGGTTTGACTGGTGTCCTGCTGCTCTGTGGGTGCCTGGAGGGAGAGGGATTGAGGAATTTCTTTCCCCATCAAGTGGTGCAGAAAGGGTCATTTCTGTCTAAGGGCCTTATAATGTGCAAGGTCACATCTTCTGCTTGGAAACTGCTCTGTAACAGATCTGGTTAGGCTGGTTCAAATCTGTTTTCTAGATAAGGCTGAAAATTCCCAATATTCAGATACTATAATCACAACCTCTCTCTGTATCTCTGGGTCACAGCTGGGGCAGCCCCTGGATCCCTGGGAGTGTCCAAAGCCAGATTGGATGGGGCTTGGAGCACCCTGAGATAGTGGAAGTTGTCCCTTCCACTATGACCTGAGCTTTAAGTTCCCTTCTAACCCAAACCAGTCTGGGGTTCTGTGATCAGAGAAAAGGACATGGCCAAGGTCACCCTGACCTCCTGCTCTGCCTGCTGGGCCTTGCTGCTTCCTCACAGCTGAACAAAACCCTCCTCAACCTTTTCTCCCTGTGCTGAGAGCTGTAAGAGAAAGGCTGGAGCCTCCCAGAGGTGGTGCTTGATGCTCAGGGGATGCTGAGGGTTGGAAGGGATGCTGCTGCCTCCAGCATGAGCTTGGGTTGTGTGTGCACTGCACTGCTTTGGGTGTTTAACTCGAGCAGCATCAGCACCATCTGCTCACAGCAAAAAAAAAAATTGCATTTCCATGTGGTACCTCTGTACTGGGAAGCCTAAACCAGTGTATAAACAGGAATTAACTGGATCACCCCAGTGCAATGAGTCATTTTCATTAACCCTGCTCTCAGACTAATGCATTTTGCTTCAGAGATCTGAGATGACTTCTCCAAACAAAAGCAGCAGAGGGCCAGGAGGGGTCCCTCAGGATCCTGGTGCTCCCATCCCTGCTGGGAGGTGTCACTGCCCTGGCCCCTGCTCCAACAGCCCTGCTGGGGTAGCCAAGAGGGGGAAAGCTCTGCCTGTCCTAAATATCATTGTTAATTATCTCCCAAGTGCTCTAATCTCTCCAGCTATTTTGTGATCCTCTGATTTCTCCTCCTGTCCTCAGTAACTGGGGTTTTTTTGCAAGTAGAAATAGGCTGAGGTGGAACAGGAAAGCAAACAGGATCACAGAGAATAAATCCATCTTCACAGGTCTTTTCTTTGTGTACACCTTTCTATCAATTAGGTTCAAAGAAAGTATCTCCTTACTCTGCACTGTTGAGCATTTTTTATTAACAAAGTCCTCTTTTAGGCTGTAGTCCATTGAGGTTCATTAATCAACAATTGCTATGAAGTGAAAAATTCTCAAACTTCCAAAAATCTTTTTCTTGGAGTGAGTTAATACTAACAATGAAGTTTTCCTTGGCTAAGTGTCCCCTGCTTTGATGTGTCTGGGTGAGAAACTAAAAGCCACAAAGGTGTTATAAACTAGGCACCAATCACAGATTTAGACAGGCTGGTATGCACTTTTAACCAATAAATATATATAGTATCACAATAATTAGTGTTTGGTTTGTGCAAGAGACAGAATTTTTGGCATTTGAATGATTTTCTTATCGGTTTTTCATTAGTTGAGCTATTTTTTTTTTTTTTTTTTTTTAAGAACAGCAAATTCCCCTCGGTGTCCTGCAAATGGCACTGAAAGTGGTCACCCCAGCCCCGTTCCTGGAGTAACATTGGTTTACGTTATTTCTGGCAGGAGCCATAATACAGCTCTTCTTAATTTTGGGAGCGGGCTGTTATTGAAACCTCTGCCTGTGCAGCTTGGAAAGCTCTGCAGTGCCTCTGGAAGCCCTGGCACGGGGAGCTGAGCTGGCAGGAGCTGTGACCTCGCTCAAAGGTCCATTCCTGGGGCCACACCTGGCAGGAGCAGCAGGCACAGCCCTTCAGGTGGGACAGGAGCCCATGTGTGAGGGGTTTGGCCACCTTTCTTTATAAAAACACAGCCTGGGGGGATTGCTGTGGAGAGTGTAAAGCCCCTAAACCTGCTCCAGGCTGCCTTCCCAAACAAAGGCTCGCTCCTGAGGGCTGTAAAATAAATAGGAAGACTCCCACGGCTTTCCAAGGGCCACTGGAGGGGGTCGAAGGAGCAAAGAGCTGCCGGGAGCAGCGAGGCTGCTCAAACTCTGCTGCAGCCCCGCCAGAGCCCTGCTCCGAAGGTCAGGGGGAGGCAGAGCATTCCACAATCCCAAGATTGCAGAAGAATGAGCGCTGGACAAACCACAGACTCCAGCAGTCCCTCAGCCCAAGGGAGGGAGAGCTTTTGTCCCTCACTTTGTTCCTTGGGTTCGCCTTGACTGCTGCGATTGTTCAGACAGCGGGAAGTTCTTGCTGGCGTCATCTTTCCACGGCAATATTGTTATTTTTTTTAACCTGCTATAAAAAGCCAGCAGAAAGGAGAGGCGCTGCTCTGGCCTCCCTAAATAAGAACCCGTGTTTACCATTGATCACAGTTACCAGGGTGCTTCTTCCTCCAGTGGCTCTGAGGTGGGATCAGATCAGGTCTCTTTGTTTCTGTTTTTGTGTGCCTCTATTCCTGTTGCTCACTTGTCAAATGCCTGTATTTTTCTAGCAGTTAAAGGCAACGTTTTGCACGCATAGCACATTCTATAAAACCTTTGGAAAAAAAAAATAATAAAAGAAAGAAAAATTGGCAGTGTGAATTCTCTCTCCAGCAGGGCTGGAAGGATTTGAAAGTCTCCTGGAGGAAAGAAAGGCCATGCCAGCTTTCTGCAAAGGAATCCTGCACCGAGCAGTGGTGATCAAATAGCTGATGTGCACGTTTGATACGCACACACACACACACAGGGAGCACCAACCCTCAGAAAAACGACAGCTTTATGAACCAGAGCTTGCTCCTTATCTCACATCAGCTCATATTCCAGCAGAGTAAATATTTCACTGCAGCAGCAGAGCTCTAAAACCTGCAGGGTGACATGGGTGAGGTCCCCATGTGCAGGATGGGGGCCTGGCAGGGATGTGGGTTCTCCTGCAGCTCTGCTGATCCCTCGTTGCTTTGGGGTGTGAGGATCTCCATGGACATGGGGCTGTCCCCTTGGGGAGCCACAGGATCCTGCCAGGAAACTGAGGATGCTTGTTCCTTTGGTGGGAGGTGCTTTGGTAGGGCCAGTTTGGGGAAAAAGCAGTGAAAATGAATGGGAATGTCACTGGGTAGTGTCCTGTCACTTGGGAACTGCCCAGAGACACAGAATCAGGGAATGGTTTGGGCTGGAAGGGACCTGAAAGCTCACCCAGCTCCAAGCAGGGCCGTGGGCAGGGATGCCATCCACTGGCTCAGGCTGCTCAGGGATACAGGTAACAGGTAAACCCAGCCTGGCCTCAAATACAGCTAACACTCATCTGGAGATCTGTACCAATTTATCCATTTCAATCTAGTAATATTTAAAATAAACCTAATAAAGAAGAGATAGTAATTCTTCCATAGTTGGCAGGATAGTTCCAGCATTGTCCTTATTTTAATATCATTTTAACAAGGCTGGTTTTCCACCCTGTTCCCACTCTGTGGCTTTGCTTTCCCTGAAGAGAGTAAACAATTCTGTGCAGGAAGGTGCCTCAGTTTCCACTGTTAATAATCTGGGGCTTGAATAAGTGAGAAAAGCAGTTTAAAATTACAATAATAATAATTTTTAAAAATATAGATAAATACAAGAAATCAGAAGCTCTGTTTGGCTTTGCAAACAAAAGTAGCCCAAAAATAAACAGGCCTATCCAGCAGAAAGGAGACTGGGAGGGGAAGTGGATGCCAACTGAAGAGGCAGATGTAAAGAGCATTTCCTATTTGGTTTAGCAACTGCAGACTTTTGTCTCCAGTCTGCCTGCATTTCCTCCAATGATTCATCATAAATGTGCATTTATAAATAAACTCCACCTTGGCCTGGTGCATTGATTGCAGGCTGGTTACTTAGGGAAATAAAAAATAAAAAAAATAATAAAAAAAAAGAACCATACTCCCCAACTTTGAATGATACCTGTGTGGCAGTATAATTTTAAAGAACTGTTTCCAGGCTGTTTCTTTTATTTATGTTGAGGGATCGTGACTGTGAGAGATGGGACCTGTGGTTTCCTCATTCCATGAGAGTAACAATTCATTAAGGAGTTTATTTAAGCCAGATCCATGGAATGATGTCTCTGTGCATGTCCAGGGACTCGGGTTTGGGAGCTGCTCCCAAGCAAGGATGTGGGGTGTCTTTGGGGTGTCTTTGGGCACCACAGAGGGGTCATTCACCAGAGCAGTGGCTCCCCCAGGGCCATGGGGACCCACAGTGTTTATCCCTTTTTCTCAGAATTTATCCCTGTTTGTTCAGAACACCCAGAGCAGCAGCCAAGGCAGACCCTGGTGTGAGGCAGCTTTTAATGAAGCCAAGTTTGGAGTTGTTTCTCCCTCCTTTGAACTCTGGCCTTGAGGCTGGTCCTGCAGCCTGACCTGCACAGGAGGCAGCACAGAATCACCTGGAAAATCCCTGTTTGTGTGGTTCCTGCTGAGGGACAGGTCCCTGCCAACCCAACCCAACCCATCTATCCACACCATGGACCCTCCCACCTGCCTCCTTCCCATCCTCTCCCCTTGGAGCTCAGCTCAGCTCCTGCCCTGGAGCTTTCCCCTCTTTGCTGCCTCCCCAGCCCCACACCACAGAGTCCCTGAGGCTGTAAAAGCCCTCTGAGATCATCCTGCCCCCAGCACTGCCAAGGCCACCCCTAAACTGTGTCCCCAGGGTCACATCCACACATCCCTTCAATCCCTGCAGGAATGGGGACTCCACCACTGCCCTGGGCAGCTGTGCCAGTGCCTGACCACCTGCTCAGTGAAGAAATCTTTCCTGATATCCAACCTGAAGCTCCCCTGGTGCAGCTTGAGGTCATTTCCCATTTCTTCCTGTTCTACTGATGCCTTAGGAGTTTAGCTTTTGTATTTTTTATATATTTTTAATCTTGCAATTCTTTAGTGTGTAACTCTAAACTCCATACACAGAGTGAGCTGCTGCTTCCCCATTTTGGTCAGACACAACAAATCCTCTCCAAGCCTGGGAATCAAGGACACTCAGGCATCACTATCACTTGTTACCTGGGGAAAAGATGCTGCTGGCTGGAATGAGATGAGCTTTAAGGTCCCTCCCCACCCAAATGATTCTGTATTTGAATCTCTGTGTTGGAACAGAGGTGGAGGAGTAGTTAAATAAATCTTGTTTAATTTGTTTTTTAAGAACAAGAGCTAGTTGATAGTAAGTTTTCCTAGGTTTTGTTTTGTTGTTTTTTTTAACCAGACCCTGAGCATGTGCAGAGCACTCTTGAACTTTTCCTGACTTGTGGAGCCACAGCAAAATCTGCAAAGCAAAGGGCTGCTCTCTCTGCAGCCACTGTAAAGGTGCAGAGAAAACAAAGGCAAGGCAGTCCCAGACTCTGCACAGCACATGATTCCCTAATAAAAAAATGTTTGGCCTCTTCTCAGGAATAACATGGCCATGCTTGTAGCTCCAAAAGAAGCCCTGAATGATATTAATACATTCATTAGAACAAGTTCAAAGAAAATCATCTTAATTAGCTTGCCTGGCTGAAACTGAAGTTCATTAATCTAAAGTAGATTAACCTGATGGTAATGCCATGAAAGCTGGCTGGGATATTAATGAAATATATGCAGTTGCAGAGAGCCCGAATGTCCTGCCAGTAGCGGGCTGATAAAACCACCCGTGTTTCCTGCACTTGGGGCTGTTTTTTAGGAATTCCTGTCCCTTTTCCAGCCACCAGCCCGGCCCTGCAGCCCAGCCATGGCACTGCTTTAGGGACAGGCCGTGAAGGGGGGACAGCATTCCACGGGGAAACTCGGGAAAACAACTCACTGGAGCCTTTTGTGCAGAGAACTTGCCGGAGCAGAGCGTGCACGTGCACGTCTGGAGCAGGCAGGGATCTGCCCGTGCAGGGAGCACGCAGCCTTTTTATAAGGCAAACCTTATAAAATCTCCTCATGGCGCAGGACTTCCAAAATTTGAGCTGTTTTTCAGCTCAGTGCTGGTGCACAGTGTGCAGCAAGGGTCTAAAAGCTTCCAGAAACCCAGCTTAGACCCAGCGGGCTTAAAATGGCCTTCTCCTCTCCCCAGGCTCCAGTATTCTTAATCTCAACTCTTTTTAGTCTTTGACACATCATTAAAGTGACAGTTCAAGAACAGCTCTGAGATCAAAGGCCTGCAGAGCTTCTCTCGTGTTGCAACGCTTTGGGCAGCTCTTTCTGAGGGCTGTTCCTCAACTCCCTCCCTGCAGCCAGCAGGAATCTCTCCCACTCCTTCCCTGCCCCTCCTGGGGCTCTCTGGGGCTCTGCCCCTCTGTGGGGCACCCCAAAGGTCACTGTGGTCCAAGGTTCAGCCCAGCTGAACATGGGGAATTCACAGATTGAGGTGTATCACAATTGAGGTGTATTCACAGGTTGAGGTGTATCACAGATTTAGGTGTATTCATAGATTTAGGTCTATCACAGGTTTAGGTGTATTTACAAATTCAGGTGTATCACAGATTTAGATGTATTACATATTTAGGTGTATTCACAAATTTAGGTATATCCCAAATCTAGGTGTATCCCAAATTTAGGTGTATTCACAAATTCAAGTGTTTCCCAAATTTAGATGTTTCACAGATTTGGGTATATCGCAAAGTTAGGTGTACCCCAAATTTAGGTATATCCCAAATTTAGGTGTATGACAGATTTAGGTATATCTCAGATTTAGGTGTATCCCAGATTTAGGTATATCTCAGATTTAGGTGTATTCACAGATTTAGATGTATTACATATTTAGGTGTATCCCAAATTTAGGTATATCTCAGATTTAGGTGTATTCACAGATTTAGGTGTATCACAGATTTAGGTGCATTTGTGCTGCCAAAAGAACTTCAGGTTTGGGCACGGCCATACCCAAATATATACAAATCCAAAATGCAAATAGGGAGGATTTGCAAAATCAGCTCTGCTCCAGAGTGCCAGCAGAAGGCACAGGATGGAGGATGAGGTGGGGAACTGGGCAGATCAGGGCTCCTCTCCCAGCTTTTCCCTTGGTGCTGCTCCAGGGGAACCTGCTGATCCCCTGGAGAGGCTCCCAGGTTTTGCCAGGTGTCCAAGTGCCCAGGAACAGCTGATTCTGTGCTGTGATGTTCCCAGCACAGGGTACTGGTGGTGCTGAGAGAAGGAAGCTCAGGAAGTGCTGATTTTCTCTTTACAAACCCCCACCTCTACCTAAGCGTTGTGTAAATTCTGCAGCTCGGTGGATACGTATTTATAGAAAGCTCTGTGATCCAAAAGTGAAAGGAAATCCATATGGACAGGGTGGTGTTCTTAGGACAAGATCTGAGGACCTTCCTTCCTCTGCAGAGCTCGGATTTTCAGATCACACAATCACATAACCCCTTGAGCTGCAAGAGACCCACAGGATCATCCAGCTCCAGTGCTGAGGACTGACCTCACTGTGGTGCCTCTCCCTAAAGCTGAATATTCAGTGACTAAGTGTCTTTGCCTTGTTTCCCCATGAAAGGCTCGGCTGGCCCACAGCTTATTTACAAGGTACCATGGTGTGATGCATCATAAAGACACTTTTGAAGAATTTCTGTTATTAAAAACTGCCCGTGGAAAGAATTAGGTCAGGTGTTTACAAGTCAAAGCTTTGAGGATAATTAGGTGGAAGGCAGCAACTGTAGAAAAGAAGGTTATTTTCCAGCCCTCCAAGAAGTGTGGAGTAATGCCTGTGTTACAGGAACCTCTCAGCAGCCAGGTTCCCACCTCCTTAGTGCAGGATCTGTTACAGCCACTGCTTTGGGCACAGGGAAGAAAGCAGGGCTTAGAAAAGCCTCCAAAAATACAGAACCCCCTGAGCAAACCTGTTGGTGTCGGGGTGTTCTATAAACAGCCATCCAAGCCCTCTTAAGGGGGCTGCTTGTAAATACAAGCTGTAGCTGCTACTGCTGCCCAGCCAGGGTGAATTCTATACCACCTTTGAGGGAAGAAAGTTGTTTTCTTTCCTTTTTTTTTTTTTTTTTTTTTTTTAAAAAAAAAAAGGGCACTTGTTCCTGGTGGCAGAGAGTGTGTGTGGAGAGGAGGGACGGGACAGGGCGCTGGCTGTTTGTGCACTTCAAGCAGAGCGACCTCCTTGAACCTCACCGTGCACAATGATGCTTTCCATGGAAAGTCTGGCTGTATTACCTTTGGCAAGGGCTGAGGGGAATATTTTTGGAAGCTTTAAAATCCTCTGTGGAACACGCTTCATTTTTTGTTCATATACAGTATCTTTATATTTATTCAGTGAAAAAAAAAAAAGAAAAAAAAGTTTCTGTTTTGCTGCTTGGCCCTGACCCTTCAGCTCTTCTCCAGCAGTGCCCAGGGTGTTGGGAAGGTTGGGACAAGGAAAAGATCAGGCCTAAACCATCAGCCCCTGCCATATTGTACTGGTTAAAGCTCAGTTGCCCCCCTCTCCTAAAAGTTTGTTTAAAGTGGTAAGAATAGAACCTGTTCAAAGTGAGCCCTCCAAGGGCCTGGTTCCCATTTGCATTTAAGCCTCTCTGTGGAGCTGGAGCTGGGTAAAGGGGCCCTCGGTCCTAAATGGGAATCAGACTCCACAGCTGCACTTTCCAGTGTCCTTCCTTTCTGCCAGCAAAGCCAGGAAACGGCTCTTGAATTGGAAAGAGACAATAAAACACAAAAATTTGCAAATCAAGGTTGGCAGGGAGCGTGTGGTGTTACCTGTTGGTACTGTCCTGGCTGGATCCCCGGGATCTCACCCTGGATCCCCTTGCACAGAGGCTGAGGTGTAAAACACAGGAGCTCCTAAACCCAGCTGGAGCTTTAAGGTTGCTTTTGGTAGCTGGAGGAAGGAGAATATGGAATGAGGGAAGTCAAATGAGCACTATGGCATCCTAAGATGAGTTTTTATAACTTTTATTATTAGTAAATTTAGGAAATCAGTGTGATTTGCTGTCTCTGCCTCTCCCGGTTCAGCTGTGATGGTTCAAACAGTGTTGCCAGGAGGAGAAGGAGGTGGCCAGGTGCCACCAGCCTGAGCAACCCAAAGGAAGGGATGGAGCAGGACAGGTGAGGAGCCAGGCTCCGACCCTGCCCTGCACTCACGATTTGTTTCTGTGTCTTTTGACCACAGCAGATGCAGGCAAAGACAGAACTTCAAGCAGCCGCTTTAGAATGATGATTCTTTCACGTTTTCGATGTGGTTGCAGTGCTTTGGGAGGCTCGGGAAGCGTCCCGGGCTGCAGAGAGGAGCAGAGGGAGCTCGGAGCCGCCGGAGCCACCGCGGCCAGAGCGGATCCTGCTCCCACCGGGGCTGCCCCGGGGCCGGCTGCTGCTGCGGGTCCCTGCACGCTCCCTACACTGCCCTCCCTGCTCCGAGGGGTCGGGACAGGCTCCGAGCCTGGCATCCCTGTGCTGCCCTGCCTGAGAGAGGCTGCAGCTGCCTCTGCTGTTTAAAAAATGACTGGATGTGGCACTTGGTGCCATGGTCTAGTTGAGGTGTTAGAGCATGGGTTGGGCTCAATGATCTTGAAGGTCTCTTCCAACCTAGAAATTCTGTGATTCTGTGATTCTGTGACTCTGTGATTCTGAGATTCTATGATTCTGTGATTCTGTGATTCTGTGACTCTGTGATTCTGAGATTCTGTGNGATTCTGTGATTCTGTGATTCTGAGATTCTGTGATTCTGTGATTCTGTGATTCTGTGATTCTGAGATTCTGTGATTCTGTGATTCTGAGATTCCTGTGCCCTCTGCCACTGGGAGTTGTCCAGAGGAGAATTTGGCCTCCTCATCTGGTGTGGACGAGTCTGGTCTTGGCTGTGGCTTGGAGCCATGGGGGTGAAGGTGACTGGAAGTCTCCTGTGCAGAGGTCTCAAGTGTGCAGCTGCTGGCCCTGTGCATGAGCTGGAGGTGATCCCTGTACAGGTGATGTGGCTCTGCTCTTGTCCTCAGGGCAGCAACACAGAGTGGGCTGAAAGGACCTTGGAATATCCACCCATCCCTCCCTGTCACAATCATTGTCTGGTGGGTGTGAGTGATATTTCCTAACCATGGAATGGATTGGGTTGAAAGGGGCCTTAAAGATCCTCCTGTTCCACCCCACCACCATGGGCAGGGATGCCACCCACTAGACCAGGTGGCATCGTGGGATGGAAATTCTACCTAACCCTTATAATCCTTTCTATAATTGTCTTGATATCCAGCCTGAATCTTCCCCTTGCTGTGGTTATCTTTGTCCTTCCTATCCTGGACACGGAGGAGGGAGGACCCAAATTTGATGAGCACAAGCATCTCCCCTGCTGCTGTGCCAGGTTGGAGTTTGCAGGTTAAAATCCCCGGGGTGATGCCGTGATAAAATCTGGCAATAATGGCAGAAATCCCTCTTGCTTCACCAAGTTCCAGGCCCAAAAGAACGTGTGAGGATGAGTTAAACCCCAGGGAATTGGGATCTCTAGTAAAAACAAACACGAGCAGCCTCTTCGCTATTGCAACTCCGCTATCAAAACCCCTTTTCAGAAAATGTTTAGTTAAAGATTTAGTTTGGAACAAACATTGTTAAAGCATGACCATCGGGCTGCTTATTGGAGCCAGATGTTGATTCTAAGGACATTTGGGTCCATTCAGGGATTTTGCATGCCCTCATCAACTGGGGTGAGCAGAAGGGTTTGGAAAGCTCTGACTCAGATCCTCAACTTGCCCAAAAACGCAGAACCCCACTGAAAGTGCCTCACCCTGTGCCATTACAGGGCAATATTCCATAATGGCCAGCATCTTTTTTGTCTTTCTGGTTTTTTTTCTAATGAATTACTGGCCTCTCCCAATCTGTCCTTCTTGATTTTTCTGTTAATCCCACATACTTGTTGAACAATCTTTTAGGAATACTTCTCCCTGAAGGCTGACTTTCTTCACAATTAAAAAATGAGTTTCTGTTGACATAATCCTGCGAGCTGGCTGGGTGTGACCAGCCCACGTTTTCCAGTGGAATGGTGCCCTTGGAAGATGTTCCAAAATCTGACCCCTGTTTCCAAACCAAAGGCCAGCAGAGCCACGGGCCCTGCACGTTGCATGAAGCTTTGCCCAAATTCATCTGCTGAAAACAAAATCAACCCCAAAGCTTTGCAGGGCTGATTTTAGTACTTTTTAAAGCTGCTCCTTTGATTTTTACTCCTTGAATGTTGCTTACTGGCTGCTTTGTGGATGGAAATCTCACTGGAGGTGCTCAGCAGGAGAAAAAGAAACATGGGAGAGGGCCAAAGTGTGCTGCACATCCTCCAGACCAGGCTGACCTGGGCTTGTGAGCCTGATCCTGGATGGAAATGGGGTTTGGAGCAGATCAGGGCACTGCAGACTCCTTGAGAAGAAGCCACTTGATGGCCACGTGGCTTTGTGCCCCTCTGCTCCTGTGCAGGCAGGGATGTGCCAGCCTGGAGACCCTCAGGGCTGTTGGACCCACCCTGGGGACAGATCTGTGTTGGGGGGAGTGTTTGAGGGGAGGGGAACAACAGCCCCAGAGCTGGAGACACGTGTGACACACAGGGGAAGGACCCTGGGGAGTCAGCCTGGCCCTGGCAGGGCTGAGCTGGCCCTGCTCTGCTGGGGAGGAGGAAGGAGCCAGCAGGACGTGGAGGTAGGACCAGGCTCCCCTGGAGCTGGATGAGATGACTCAGCTGGGCTTTAGTGCAGGAAGGGTTCTGATGTGTAAAAACCACGTTGGCTTTTTTTCCATCCTGGACTTCCTTGAGTTTAGAAGGGAAGATGAGAATATGGGGAAAACCACAGCACAGCAGGGCAGATCCTCACAGCCTCTTCTGCTACCCACCTGATGCAGAATTTGGGGCTCACATCTGTTCACACATCTGCAGGTTGCCCTCACAGGCAAACCACGTGTGGCAGTGGGAAAGAACTGGGGAATTTGCTCCAGAAGTTCACTCTGCAGGTAAAACAGCCCTGCAGGACATCCCTGCTCATTCTCCCATCCTCCCTCTTCCAGGACACGAAGGCAGCTGTGTCCCCAGAGCTCCATGCAGGCAGCTCTTGGAGTTTGTGTTGCTGAAAGATACCAAAGCATTTACAGAAAACATCCCAGCATGGCCAAGGTGAAAAAAACCCCACTCATTGTGACATGAAAATGGAATTTACATCGTCACAAAAACACGAGTTTGCCTCTGGGAGCGCATCAGCTCTTGGAATGTCGCTGTCCCCATTTCCCATCCTCACTGCCTGAGCTCAGGGGGTGTTAGGGCTGCCCCAGTGCCTGCTCCCAGTGCCCAGCCAGAGGAGGGTGCCTGATGCTGTTTCCTGGCAGGTTTGGCTCCCTGGAGCTCAGCCTGACAGCGCAGCTCTGCTCAGTGGGACCATTGTCCAGGGCTCATAAGACTTTCCACTGCCTCGACATTCTGTGACGTGACTCACAGTTGTAAACATTGGCACCAGCTGCTCTTCTCACTGAAACCATGAACCCATTAAGGGAAATTTGTTTTCTAAAAATAATCTGATCAATGAAAGGACTCTCTCAGCGTCCCCAGCCCCTCTTCCCCGCCTCCCTCGTAATGACTTCCTCGTAAATACGCTCCCAAGGAGGAGGAGGAGGAGGAGGATGCCTCGTGCCAGTCTCCATTGACCAGCTCCAGTCCTCCAGTGAAGATATTTCAGGGATAGCTCAGGGCCTCATTAAGAGATCATTTTGCTTTTTGGGGTGAGCAGAGCAGGAGGGGAAGGTGTGACTGCAGCTGTTTCTGTAGGGAGAGGAGAACACGGCCCAGGTGCTTGGGAAGATTTGTAATTTCTGTGTCACATTCATAATATCAATGCCTGTGGATGGTCAGCCCACTGTGAAGTGATGAGGAGCCCAGGGAGGGCAGGATGAGGATTTGCCTGAAAGAATGAATCCTGTGGCATTAAATACCCTGGATGGACTCTGCTGTACCTTTGCTGTGCCACGAAAAGGAATCCCAATTCATCCCTCAGGTTTCCAGGGAATCAAGGGCTCCTCTCCACAGCATTTCAGATGTCAGCACCATCTGGGTTGGGGCACTTTGGGCAGCTCTGTTTGTCACCCTGGCTCTGCTCTCTGTAGCTGCTCCTCTGTGTGCTCTGGAGCTGTGGAGTGAGGCTGAGGCTGCCTTGGGGTGGATTGCTTGGCTGACACCTCAGGATGCCAAACATTGCTGTGTGCTGCTGGCACTTGGGGAAAACCAGCCACAGCCAATCTAGAATTTGCTCCTTGCTTAAGAAATACTCCACTCTATCCATGCAGTGTGACAGGAGATATGGATTGTGCAAGAACCTGCTGAGAAATGAATGATGAGTTCCACAGCAAGGGGCAGAGCATGAAGGAAAATGGGATGTGATTCTAAACGTGCTTCTGTGGATGCTGCTCTCAGGTGTCTCCACCTTCATGGCAGTGGGTGATGGAGTGGAAGGGGAGAGCTTTTCTGGTGACTTTGTGGGTCTGATGTGAGCAGATCAGACCCCTCAGTGTCTGTGTGGGTCGTCATGGTCCACCCAAACAACCCAGCTCCACAGCCCTTCCCAAAAAACATCACCAGGCCAATGACTGAGTGGCTCCTGGAGTTCTGGGTCACAAAGCTTATCTTTCACCTTTCAAAAGCACTGCTGTAATTTCTGAGCAGCCCATTTATGGTCCAGTCTGCTCTAGATAGAAGGAAAGGGCAAAGAACATTTGGCAGCAGTGGGGTTTGTGTTCAGTGGGAACTCAAGGAAAGGTGCCCTGCCCTGCTGATCTCCCTCCAGGGGTAACACTTGGAGAGCCCAGTGTCTCCTGATGTCAGCTGCTCGTGGTTGTGGTGCCTCTTGTGCAGCCCTGATCTCCCCCAATGACACCTCACAGGGCAGAGCTGAGGGAGAAAATTCCAGACAAGCTGGTACGAGGCATCTCAGCCTTCCCGATGCCATTTCCTCTCCAAACATGCCTCTAACTCCTTCTGAAGGATCAGTATCTTTTTAAATAAATGGGAAGTGCTCCCCTTGAGCCACAGTGGGTGCAGTCACCTGCAAAGCAGAGCCATTCCTGCACTGCTCTGCCACCAGGGAACACCGTCCCACAAGGGTCACTGGGTGCTTTCATGCAGAAAATACCGAATTTCATTGCTTCTGCTGCTGCCCCTGTGGTTTGCAAACTGCAAATGTGAACCTGTTTAAGCTGGCTATTAAGTGGAGATTTTGAAACAATCCAGACCCAAACTGGCTGCTGGTGGGGGAAAGGTGCCAGCACAACTGTGACCACAATGGAGAGGAACCTGTCCCAGGATTAACTCCTGGTGCCATGGACTGATCTTTCCACAGGGAGGGTTTGGAGCCTTCCTTTGGCTCACCTGCTCCCTGGACAGAGCTCCCCTTTTATCTGATCCTGCTGCCCTGTATTTTGCTGCTTGAGACACCGGGGGTTTATTATTTTAATAAACCTGCCTGGGTTTGCCTGAGGCCAGTTTGAAGCCAGCCCTACCCCTGTAATTGGGGTCTGGGGTGGTTTGGGAGAGTTTTGTGCTCTGCTGCTCCTCCAGAAATGCCTGGAGCTCCTCACATTACACTGCAGACCTGAGCTGACCCCAGGGGCTGTTCTGCTCCTCCTCTGCAGGCTCAGGTGACCCCACCTGGGGTGTCCCATCAGCACCAGGGGTGCCTTGTCCCAGCAGAGCACCAGGGAGCTGCCACACGGGTGCTGCCACTTCAAAACACGTCCCAGGGTGACTGGGAGAGCTGGGAGGGTGAGGGGCAGGCCAGGGTGGGAGGAAGGGAGCATCAAATCATGGCAGCACAAGGACTTCATTCCTGCCCCAGATAAGGGACTGATGCCTTGGGGAGCAGAGCCTGCAGCTCAGCAAGGAGGAAGGAAAGAGGGAACATGGAAAGAACAGCGTGCTTTCCAAGAGAGAGATGGGAAAGGAAGGGATTTCTTCAGAAGGGAAGAGGATGAGCTGGGAGATAGGAGTGCTTGGAGCAGTGGAGATAACCCAGCCTCTGGCTTGATGGAATCCCAGAGGAGTAGGGGACCCCTGGAGTGGAGGGAGCTGCATGGAGAGGCCCCAAAGCAGCATCAGGGAGGTGCCCTCAAATCCCTTTAGTCATTTGTCATCCTAGAAATTCCCATTGAATCTTCTGGCCAGGTGTCTCCATGCCATCCTTTTGCAGTGGGACAAGCATTGTGTGGGGGTGACCCTCAGCACCCCCAAATCCATCTCTTGGGGGAGCCAGGGTGCACCTCAAACCCCAGGAATGTGGATGCAGTCCTGATCCATAAAGGGATCGTTTCCTTGTGAGTGTTACCACTGCCATGGCATTGTCGCTGTCCTGATCCCCAATCTCACCAAACATAATTAGTTTATTTTTTAATGACTGCTGAGATTCTTGCACAATCAAATCAAAGGGCTTTAAGATAAAGTTTAAAAGTTGCTAAATTAAGAAACTGGGGCTTGTGACCAGCACAGACCATTGGAGAGCTGACATAAAAAACGTGCTGGGGGTAAAACCAGAAGGGAAATTAAACACAACGATTATTTTTAATTTTTATTCCGCTGCTGCTGCTAGGGATAGCAGAAACCATAAGAGGCGAATTTGAACTCGTGGGTTTTAACACATCCTAACGGGAAGGGCCTGAGGAAGGGTCTTGACACTGCGGGAGCTGGCTGCCAGCGCCGGGAGCAGCCTGGCTCCTGCCAGGGAGCAGCTCCAGCCCTGCCCTTGCCTCGTTTGATGCCACGGCGAGATTTCGGAGGCTGTGCCGCAAACAGGCGCAGCCCTTTCTTTTCTAAACATGTGTGCTTTGAAAGGGAAAAGGTTGCTGCCAGCATGTCTGACTCCTTCGGCCTGACAACATCCGACCATCCATGTTATCAAGCCTTGCTGGGACCTATCAGGAGACATAGTTAAACAAGCTGCTGTTTATCTGGGGGAAGCTGTATTAATTGCGCAGTGGGATAAAGAACTGGCCGGCACCAGGCAAATCTCTCTGGCATGGGAAAGGGACGGCCGCCTCCGCTAACAATGGGCTGGGCAGAGAAAGTCGCTCCGTGCTGGAGCCCTTTTGCTTTGCAGGCTTCAGGATTATTTTTTTTTAATTATTTTTTTTTTAATAGCTCGAAGTGCTGTGTTTTGTTTGCCCGTTTTACAATAAGCCCTCACTGATGGCTGTGCCGCGGGGAAGCGCCGCTGCAGGAAACGGGAGCGGGGCTGCGGAGCCGGGCTGGGCTCGGGGGCTGCGACCCCTCCATCCTGTCCCTGCTCGCTGCTCACTGCTCACTGCTCAGCCTGAGCCACCCCAGCTTCCAGGCAGGCATCCCCAAAGGCTGCGGCACAGTTCTGCCTAGAATCCCAGAATGGTTTGGGTTGGAAGGGACCTGAAGGATCATCATGCTCCAAACCCTCTGCCGGCGGCAGGGACACCTTCCCCTGGAGCAGAAAATGAGTTTGGGGTTTGCTCTGTGCTGGGGGCTTCGGGTGGGCTGGGGTTGGGGTTGGGAGCTGCTGTCATGGGGGAGGTTCAGTGGTCCAAGGCATCTTCTCTCTCAAGCAGGGAATCCTTGGAAAAGACCCTGGTTTTTCCGAAGGGAATGTGGCTTGTGTTCTGCTGTTACCCCATCTTGGAGCAGGTGTAAAAGGAGACTTTGCAGCTAAAGCTCATGCAATAATCCAACAGTGAGGAGTGACTGAGAGCACAGAGTTCAGCGTTGTTTGTGGGCTCACACTCCTCATCAGCTACCCAGAAAACGCAGATGGAAATGTTTGCAAATCTTCTTTCACAGAGTTAAACTTCAAAATTGGTACTGAAAGTGTGTAGTTTGCTGGTACAAAAAAACCCCAAACCCTCAGCCAGTTGCAAGCTCAGAGCCATCGATTAACACTCCAAACAATGGCCAAGGGGCAGCAATGACCCACACAGCCCAGCCAAAGGGAGAATTTCTCCTTGATGGCAGTGACTGGTTCCTTTTGGGCATGGTTTCCTGATCAGATGAAGGGAGTTGTGTTGGCCTGCAGAGCCCAGCTGGGCTGTGGGGTGGGGAACAGAGGGAATTTCATCCATGCTGTGCCATGGAGGCAGCAGTGACCAACCACACGGGCAGAAGCAGCCCTACACTGTGTACTCTTGTGAAGAAGAATGTTATGGACGGGCAGCTTCCATCCAATGATGCTTCACACTCCAAGCAAGATGTAAGAAAAGGGAAACTACCAAATGAATCACATCCCTTTTCTAATCTTATTTTCTCTTGGGGGTGGATTTGGGCATGCTCCAAAGCCACAGCCTAATTTAAATCAGGAGAAAGGTGGCTGGGAAGAGCAGAGAAGCAAGAAAGCTGGGAAAAATGGACAGAAATATTTGTCCCTCCATGAATGAATATCTGTCCTGCTGGGAAACGGCCACATCTGGTGATGGAAACCAGAGGTTGCTTCTAGACACTAATCGCCTGCTTTTTATCTGGGCTTCACGAGCCATTTTAAATACTGGGCTGTGATGTGACTGGGGCTTAGCAGGGGGAATGGTTCCTGCCTTCCCCGAGTCTGCTGCCCTTCCTCGGGGATGCTGACAAATGTCTTGGGGAGATAGTGAGCAGCTTGCAGGAAGGAGCCTCTTCAAAGCCCTCTCTCCCTTATCTCCCCGCTGGAGTTGTTTTGACAGCGGCCAGTTCGAGGCAGGAGCCCTTACTGGGACGAAGTCAAGATTGCAAGAAAAAAAACAAACCCAAGAGACTGCACCGGCAGCACAGGCCATAACTCTGCTCTGGAGTGGGCAGATGGAGTCTGTGGGATTGCTGCTAGGCCAGGGGAGCCCAGCCAGTCTAAATAGTCCTGGAGGTAACGTGAAAGGTCACTGCTGGTGGAGTTCAGCAGTTTAGAGCTGCCAGAGCTCCGAGTGCTGTTGCAGCTTGGAACGGGCTCCTGGCTGTTGGTGAGGTTTGTGATAGGGCAAGAGCAGAGCCTGCTTTTCCTTGGCCTGCTGGGCTGGGGAAGGGTTCAGGGATTTCACCTGGCTCAGGGCTCTCACCAGGTTCCACAGTGAAGTTCTCAGGTCTCTTACTGGTTTTTCAGTGAAGTTCTCAGGGTTCTCACCAGGTTTTTCAGTGAAGTTTTCAGGGTTCTCACCAGGTTCCTCAATGAAGTTTTCAGTGTTGTCACCAGGTTTTTCAGTAAAGTTCTCAGGGCTTTCACCAGGTTTTTCAGTGAAGTTTTCAGTGTTCTTACAAGGTTCCTCATTGAAGTTCTCAGGGTTGTCACCAGGTTTTTTAGTGAAGTTCTCAGGAATCTCACCTGGCTTTTCAGTGACATTCTCAAGGCTCTCACCAGGTTCCTCAGTGGATGGCTCAGGCTCTCCCTGGATTCCTCTCTCCATTCCCTCTGCAGCCCTGTGCTCTCCAGCCCCGTGTGTGTCCCTGGCTCGCCCCCTCACCGTTCCACTCCCTCAGAGGTCTCACCCTGGCTTCTTTCTCACCTCTTGTGCCAAGTGCCCTGTGCCTGACCCCGCCAGGCTGCTACTGAAACCCCTGGCAGTCAGATCCTGGGATGGAGCTGGCTCTGGGGGCTGTGCTTGCCCTCAGCTCCTCAGTGCCCAGGGGGAAGCTGGGGCACGTGGCCACTCAGTCACCCTTACAGCCTTGGGGGTGCCCCCACTTGGCTGTGCCAAGGGCTTGCAGCCAGGTAAATGTGCCCCTAAATCAGATTCTGGCTTTTCAATGAAATTTCCTGCCAAAGCCCTTTGCTGGAGAGCAAAGCCAACACATGCCAGACCTAAAGAAATGCAGCTTTGATAAATGATCACCAAAAGAATTTCATTCTGGTGACTCTGGTGCTTGCCCCAGCAGCCTCTGCCATCTCAACACACAGTGAAAGGCACCCTGGCACCTTTGGGACCCAGGTTAGGCAGCAGTGGGGTCCCAGTGGGTTTTCTGTCACTCTGTGCTCGTCTGTTCAATCATTTCCATTTATTGGTGCAGTTAAAGAACCAGACCCGTGCCTCTCTTTTTAAAGGTTTTTGGCAATATTTTTAGCCCCTTGAGCTATGTAATCACAGCTCCATGACACAGACAGATAAGCTGAGTATGCAGGAACACAGATTGGATCTGGGATGTGGCCCAGCTAGTCCTGTACCCCCTCTCTGACAGTAGCAGCAGGAAATGAATGAGAAATTTTTGCAGAAAAGGCTGGAAAGATGATAAGCCCCTCTCCCCAGATGCTGCCTCAAGGACTATTTCACTAAAGATCCTTTGTAATGGATTAAAAACCCCATTTCAAAATCCCTGTCATTTTTTACTTGGTTCCCAATCAGAGAATCACAGAATCCTGGAATGTTTGGGGTTGGAAGAGACCTTAAAACTCACCTCATCCCACCCCCTGCCACCTTCAACTATCCCAGGTTGTTCCAAGCTCCATCCAGCCTGGCCTTGGACACTTCCCAGGATGGGGCCAAGGGCTTTGATGGGCTGAGTAACACCCAGACTTGGGCATTCCATGCCTCTGAGTGACTTCCAGCCATCAGTACACATCAGAAACCCAAGGTTTGCAGTGGGAAATGTTTCTGTTGGGTTTTCAAGCAGCACAGGAGCATCCTTGATGCATCTATAAATAAGGAATTATGATTTCAGGGATGCCTGGCATTAGTGGCTGCCATGGCAAGGAATGGTTGGGTCTCTGCTGGGGCCAGGCTGAGCATTATTGTCCAACCTTCACCCAAACAACTCCCAGTCATGGTGCAGTCACTTAAACACCCAGCAGATGGTCTGAAGTAAATTCTGCTCTCAGCTGTGCACCCTGGCAAGGTGCCACCTTCCCATATCAATGCTGAAGATGTGAAGACTACTGGATTTCTCTGGTTAAAAAAAAAAAAAAGTTTGTTAATTGTCTGTACCAAGCCTGTCTAATTAATCACACATGGATCCACCCTTGTGCACAGGGAGAAACGTGAGGGAATCTGTTCTGCCACGACTTCCCAAAGTGCTCTAAGTGCATGTAAAAGCTGTAATCAGGGGCTGTAATGGCTTCCTAGTTGGAGGCTGCTCTGTAGCCTATGAAAATATGCTGTGTGGAAATAAACCATTTGTGCATCAGGCTGAATTAAAACCAAATGCTTGAACTTCTAATTAAATTTTTTTTTTTTTGAGTCAAGGAAAGGAAAAGCTTAATTACCACCAAACCCCTCCCCTTTTCTTTCTTTCTTTCTTTTATCATTTTTTTTTTCTCTCCTCATGTCATTGCTCATAATTTATCTGTGTCCCATAGTTTTGGGGACATCTCACATTCCTGGCCAAGCAGCCCCAAAAAGCCAGGTCGGTTTTGCAGAGCTACCTGCCCATGTGGTCCTCGTTGGCTCTGCTTTCAAAGTTTACAGCAAACACATGGATGGCTGCCTACACATTCCAGATGCTAAGAAAGCTTTAGGAAAATGGGGTGGGGGGAAGGAAAAAAGAGGGAGAAGCGTGCGTGGGGTGGAGGGGAATAAACAGAGTTAAGGAGATCCCGTTCCTGGCAGGCAGAGATGCTCCTTCCACGGCTTTGCTGTTCCTCCCTATCTTGCACCCTGTATAATAGAGGGCTTTTTTTGAACTTTAACATTTGGACTCCTCAACAGGCTGTTCTTTAGTGTGGTTTGGGAAGGACAAAAGAAGACTTTTGTTGATTTGGCATAAATTATACAGTGGGTATTTTTGGCAGAAATGTCGGAGTTTGATGCTTTTTTGTTGGTTTGGCAAAATATACCTTGAAATCACAAAAATATGCTTCTAATTACAGAATGTATGTTGCAGTGATGTGGGACAGTGAAGTAAGGAACCTTTCAGTATTTATATTAACTGAATCAAAAAATTAACCTCTTCCTGTTGAATGTTTACAGCTGGAACCCAGTCAAGGAATCTGAGGCTGGAGCTAGTAATGCCTAATACATTTCTGCCTCAACAGCAAAGATAAGTAATTCATTATTCAGATTTTAAGCATTCAGCAGGCCAGTCCCTGCAATTAGGGCTTAGGCTTGCTTGAGAACTGTCAGGTACCCTGGGCCCCACATTTCAGCTGTGTGCTGATGTTTTATGAAGCCCTCCATGATGAGAAATCTTGCAGGGAAATAAAAGGGCAAAACTGCAGTGAAAACAGGGGTTTGTTCAGGCTGAAAGCTCCTCCTGCCATGTTTGTCACTCGAGTATTTCAGCAGCCTGCTGGAGCTCACAGGCAGGAGCAAAGCTGTGTGCACTGCTCAGTGGTTCTCCATGCAACTCTGCTGGATCTGCATCCCAGCACNTTCACAGGCAAAAGCAAAGCTGAGTGGTTCTCCATGCAGCTCTGCTGGATCTGCATCCCAGCACATCCTTCCAGGGCAGGGTGCTGATTCTGGATCTCCATCCCTGCTGGATCTCCATCCTATCCCATCCTTCCAAGGCAGGGTGGCAGGGTGCTGATTCTGGATCTCCATCCCTGCTGGATCCCCATCCCTGCTGGATCCCCATCCCTGCTGGATCCCCATCCCATCCCATCCTTGCAGGGCAGGGTGGCAGAGTGCTGACTCTGCCTCTCCAGCCGTGATAAGATCGTTCCTCTCAGGAGTCAATGACCCTAATTAAGAGCCTATGTAATGTTTTGCCTGAAGAGCTTCCTGTGCGTGGCTCTCCCAACATGCCTGTCTTGTTCAGAGATGCTCTTTCTGGAATTACCATTAAATTGCAGCGCTGGGTAATTGCTCCAAAGGGTTGTAAATCCAACTTAACCCTTCCCAGGTTCTGGAATGTGAGCACTGCAGAGCATTTCCAAGAGGTTGGAGCTCAGTGCACTCTTTATATAGCAAGAAAGACTTTTCTAGGAGCTTTTTTTTTTTTTTAATGCATATATATTTCTCCTGAAGGGCTTTTTATTAACCCGGACAGCAAGTACTGAGTGCAAGAACAACTGACTAATTTAGAGCAGCCTAGACAGCTCTGAAGGAGATGATTGCAAAGGTTTGCTTGACAAAACAGGCACCAAACATGTCAACTTTGGGGAATGTTACAGAGAGACTATTATGGTTCCAGGCCCTTCCAACACCAGCAGTAGGAAACTACCTCGCCCTGCGGCGAATGGGCAGCAAAAAGCAAAAACAATGAGTGTGAAACCCACTCTGGCTCTATATGTGCAGCCCGGGCTTCAGCAAATCCTATCAGCTCTCACGTCATAAAATACAGAAAGGAAGAAATGTTTTCCCCTTCCCGTTTCTTTAGGAATGGTTATACAATTCCTGTGGTAAAATCTGCTTGGCTGTGCTGGTTGCTAAGATAATGTGATCATGTTTTGAACAGGGGGGGAAGCAGGCTTTTTATTGCTGTATATAATGGCTTTTCCTGTTTCTTCCTCATTATAGTTATGCTTTTGCTTTTTCTTTTTTTTTTTTTTTCCCCTCACATTTCTCAGTCACTCTGAGAGACATCAAGATTAGACTCAGTTTTCTAAGTGGTGGCAGTAAGGATAGGAAAGTGGAAAAGCTGTAGGATATACAAAGGTCAATTATTGCCACTCTGGAAAACTTGGTCCCCTCAGATGTTGGTGGCAGTGGTCATTTTTCTGTTATTGTTTTCCCTTTTTTATTAAAAAAAAGGAAGGCCCAGTTTTGTGCATGATGTCTCCTGGTGATGGTTTAGTTGGAGAAAAGTTGGATTCTCCCAAAAACTCTGGTTCTCCATTCTCAGACAGATTTTTGTATGCTATTGGGGATATCATCTCTTCAGGCATCTCTTCCTTACCTAAGCTATGGAGAAAAGGAAATTAGAGGAGACTGACAGGCCTTGGTGAGCTGCTGTTTTAATGTGCTGTATATAGGGCAGGGACTATTTATTCCTAATAATTATCCATCACCATTCTAAAGTCTCAGTTCCCTCATGATTCTTCCCAGATACTCTTAATTAATTTTTTTCTCAAATTAATACAATGAGCAGTCTTGCAGGGGAGGCAAAGGGATGAAATGGAAATGTGGAGCGGAGGTTTTGGAGGCGAATTTTGCTCAGGTACCATCAGCCAAGGCTTTCCACGCCAAGGACAGGTGGATCCACTCTCCCTGTTCCAGATTTTGGTTTCACATCATTTCCTTCAGGGTGAGGGATTGATGGCAACTTTCTGAACTGCCTGGACAGGAGAGGGGACCCTCAGTTCTCCATTGATTTCTCCACTTGGGATGATTTCTCACGGAGATCTGAAAACATAACAACAAAAAAAAAAGTGATCCACTTCCCATTCTTTGAAGAGAGACCTTTAACTTCCTTGGATAAAATCATGTGTAAAACAATGTTCGGGAAAACTTCCAGGGGGCTCATTTGGGCTTTACAAAGGAACCCTCCGCATTTGAATCCTGATGGGAAGATAAGATAATTCTCCAGCACTGTTTAGTTATCGAGGGGTGTAAACAGCCATCCTCTCTTCATCTCCTGAGAATGCAGGGCTGTTTGGGAAAGAGTGTGAGGAACTTTTAGAACAACTGGAATAAACTCCACATTCCCCAGGAGATCATGGACTCTGTCCCCATCCCTGCTCCAGGGCTCTCAGTTGGGCTGTGGATCTGAAGGTTGCTATTCACGGCTCCAGGGCCATTTGCTGAGGTCTCCAGATGATTTTAGTGTTTTAAAGAACCCAGACTTTAATTATATGCACAGTCATGGCCATCAGCTCTTTCCCTGGCGTCTCTCACTTCCCCAGAATTGTGAGTGCTCAGGGAAGAGCTGGGAGGTCTCTTGGACAATCCAGGATGGGGGAGAAGGAGAATTTAAGGGGCAGGAGGAGCCTTTGGGGGCACAGCCCCATGTGTGCTGTGCTGGAGGGAGCATGGCAGGGAGCATGGGAGGAGCAGGGCCAGCCCTGTGGCTTCTCCCTCGTGGCATTTGGCTCTTTGGTCCGTGCAGCAGGGCTGGGAGGGACGGAGCCCTGCCGGGGTTGGCTTTCCAGCCCAGGAGGGATCAGGCACCTGGTTTGTTTGATCCCCGGGGGTTTAAAGGGAAAGCCTGGCTCCATGGGAGCAGGAACAGCAGTGACACTGTCCCACCCTTATCTAGAACCTTTACTAATCAGCCTGAAAGTACCTCAGGGGGAGGTCAGAGGTGTTATCCTCATTTAACGGGAGGGGAACTATTACTCATGTTGCTCTTGACATTTCTCTCATTGCTCTGTTATTACCGAGCCCTGTAAGAGCAGAGAGATCCCTTCCCCTCGGGTTTATCTGCAGGGAAGGATGCTGGAGCAGTGACAGCGTTGGTTGGAGACCTGTGAGTGAGAAGAGCAGTGGTTAAGTCAGCCAGAGGAATGTTTTGCCAGTTTGTCTCTGTTATTTTTTGTTTGTTTGTGTGTTCAGCAGAGCACTCTGTTATCTTCCGCCCGTTCCGACGCCATGCTTTTCCTGTTTAAAATTCCGACTTCTGATTTTCCCTTTGGGTTTTTGTCCTGCCTTTTTTTTTTTTTTCCTTTATGCTTCCCCAATTGTTCTAGTTTTATATTCCCAGCACCAATTACCAAATGATATCTAATGAAAGCATTTGAGGATGCAGTAATTTGGTGCCTCTCTCCTGCTCACGTGTTCCTTGTGCAACGCTTGGTTCTCCTCTCTTGTTTCCAAGACCAGCTCAATATTTCCCTGTCTCATTAACTAAATTTTACCTGGTGATCCCTCTTTGCAAAGGGAGATCATGACATTAAGGAAAAGCAGCTGAAGGAGCTCAGCCAAGAGAAAAGGAGGCTCAGGGGGAATTTCTGGCTCTGTACAACTCCCTGACAGGAGGAGAGGGAACAGCCTCAAGTTGTTCCAGGGGAGGTTTAGTTTGGATATTGGGAACAATTTCTTCACACAAAGGGTTTTCCAGCCCTGGCACAGGCTGCCAGAGACAGTGGTGCAGTCACCATCCCTGGAAGAGGATGTGGCACTCGAGGATGTGGTTCAGGGGTGAGCACGGTGCTGGAGCTGGTTGGTGGTTGGGCTGGATAATCTTAGAAGCATTTTCCAACCCAAACCATTCCATGGTTCTTAAACTAGAGACAAAGCTGGAGGGGAAACTCCAGTTCCTTCCTGGACACCCTGGTTGCTGTTGAGTGCATTGGGTGGGTTTGAAAGTCTTTCAAGCCCTGAAACAGAGGAGACATTGAGACCTGGGGCTTTGCAGGAGTCACTCATTCATTTGGTGCTTCCCAGGGCTGATCTGTGCCAGGTGCTGCACAGAAAAGAGGAACCACTGCAAAGGGACAAAACATCTCCCAAACATTGGGGAGGAATTGGAACAAGTTGGGCTTTAAGGTCCCTTCCAACCCAAATGATAAAATTTTGAATTTTTAATCATCACTTTATGACTCATTTCATAACTCAGCATTCTTGTTTTGTATAGAACAGGGTTTCAAACATGAAATATTCAGTAAATTTATTGCTGGGGATAGAGAGGTTGAACTTAGAGGGTTGTTCAGAATCTCCAATACTGGCTGTGGGTGCAGAGTAATCAGAAGTTTTGTGGAAATCCAGAGGCAGTAATGGTGCACCTTTTACAATTTTGTTGATTCCCGTGACAAATTTGGGCTGTTTTTGTCAGGAATTGCACAACAGAACTACAAGACGGTGTGAAAGGAGTGAAAAATCAACAGTCTGCAAATGGGATGAAGTAGGAGCAATATTTAGTGAGGACAGGAGTGCTGTGGGTCCATCACAAAGACAAGTTGCAGTGTTTTGGATCCCTGTGCCATCAATCCAAGCAGGAATGCTAAGGAAGCAGCTCTGTGCCTCTCTCACACACATACAAACACACTCAGTATTTTGTAAAGGTGTTCCTTTGTCCCTCTCTGAGTGGGAAAATGTGCTTTCCACCCTGACATAAATGACTGTGCAAACTGCAGCTCTGCAGGATCATTTTGGCACCAGCTCTGAGCAAACTCACCAGAAAAAAAAAAAAAAAAAAAAGGACTTTAGGTGAGCAGCAAAGAAGCAAACAACCTGAATTCACTATAATGAACTTTTTTGGAAGTCCTGCAGAACATTTTCATGGCAGGGACTATTTTAAAATGCATTCTGGGTATACAGAACTCAGAGAAACAAAAAAAACCCCAGCAGAAACCGAGCCCAAGTCTGTCAACAACAGCAGAAATCAGAATCTAATCATGATTGTTTCCAGTTCATTAATTAATGCCAGGGAGTATCAACCTGAAGGAATCACAATCCCCTCACCCAGACAATCCCAGATTTTGCAGGTTCCCCTAAAGTCTCCTATTCCAGCGTAGTCCCTGATTTGTGGCATTCAGCTTTTTATAGTTTTGCTTATCCTAGCATTTAGGGTATTTTCAAACTTTCATACACTTTAATTTGTTACATTTGGAAGGAGACGCTGGGTTTAGCACATAAAAAGGGTATTTTCCTTGGAGATGGGACCAACAGTTCAGTGAGGAGGAACTTCTGACCGTGGCACCCTGCCATCCCCCAGGTAGAGCAGAGCACAGCAATTCCCAGGGTGCAGCAATCCCTCCAAAAGGTTCATGTGGACAGGGGACACCTGGGATCCTTCAGAGAGCCCCCAAAAAAACCCCTGATCTGCCCAGTCCCTGGGAGACACTGGACTGGGAATGATTTCCAGTGGGTTCAAGGGAGCTCAGCACCCAGCTGGATCTCACCCACGGGATGGAGGAGGGAGCACAAAGATCTTGCAGGATAAATGGAGCAGAAGATCAAGTTCAGAGATGTTTCATTGGGGGAGTGACTGACTTGGTTGATCAATCAAAAGTTGATGATCCTGGGGGTCTTTTCCAGCCCAAACGATTCTGTGGCCTCAGCCAGGTCTGGTTGAAGCAGCAGTGGGTGGTAAAGGAGGGACAGAGGGGCTGGAATGAGCAAAGGAAGGTGGGAATGGTCTTGGGATCCTGCAGCCATCACTGGAGGGTCTGGCACTGGGACATGACCTTTGCAGAAAACTTAATTAATTTACCAAACATGTGACTCTCCCACGTTTCCAGTTGATTCTGTGGCAGCTCAGACCCTGTGCCAGGGAATTCTGTTTGGATTTCCTCCTCTGGGCCATCCCAGGATGATGGAAAAGGTCAACCTGCTGGTTTGGAGCAAGAGAACAGCTTCAGAGGGATAAATCCCAAGTGAATTGGGGTGATGTTGGGAAGCAGCACCATTTCCCCCCTGTGCCAGGGAGCAGAGTCATGGCTTCAGTGCCACTTTTCTGCAGAGAGAACTGCCATGGAAAGCCCAGCAGGGAAAGGCTCCAGACCTGGGCATCTCACAGAATTCACTGCACAGTTCTGTGCTTCTGTGAATTCACCCCACACTTCTTTAGGCATTTCACTGCATGGGATGCCTGAAGTAGAACTTGGCTCCCTCTGCAGTGGAGGAATGCAGGTGAACACCTCCAGGGATTAATTAAGATCTTAGGGAGTAATTAAGGTCTTAAGCAGTGCCCACTGGAGATGCAAAGAGCTCTCCATGCTCTGTGGAGGGAGCCTGAGGTGACCAGAGTGAGAGGGTTGTGAAATGTCTGTGCAGGGTGGGTTCAGTCTTGGCTCAGGACTCACTGCATGCTCTGAGCCCTGCAGATGGGACCACAACTTCCATCCATCCCCTCCAGGATCCCTCTGGCAAGTGTGAAAACAGGAAACATTACACACAGATGAACTTGCACACGCTGTGTTCCCTCTATCTCACAATGTCCCTTAGCGCTTGCGGTATCAATTTGGATGGAAAGTTCTCCTTGACATTTAATTATTATCAGAATTAGTCATTAGCACTGTCGTCATCTCAAGGAGTTTGGCCACTGATGGACCAGGCCTTGGAGCCAGAGTTAGGTCAGCACTTCCCATGTTTTGTAGGATGGTGGATGTGTTTGGGATGCAGCCTGTGGAAAATTATTGTGTGGGAACAGCTTTACCTGAGGGAATTCATCAATCCCCAAACTCCTTTCAGGGAACTTGCTGACCTTATGGGAGTGTCCAACAGCCCATCTTTACTGAAGGGTGAGGGATGCTGGATCCAGGATCCATCTTTATGCTTGCTGAGCTGTAGGAATGGGAATTTCTTGCCCAGATTTGTTGCCCACTTCTTGGTTGGCAAACACGAAATCCAGCAAGAACATTCACCTTCAAAGGAACACTGAAAAAACTGTGTGATTTCCCAGATATTCCTCATTTCCACAAGTGCTCACCCACATGTGATCTCTCCTAATGAATTTAGGGTGTTCCCATATCGATAACACACAGAGGAGCATCTCAGCCCACAGCTGTGCACATCTGGCTGGCACAGCGGTGCCCTGTGCTGCTGCCTTTGATGTGGAGCCTCTTTCCCTGCTCTTGCTGAACCCCAAAGCTCTGCCCCCTCAACCAGAGCCCTTCCAGAGGCAGCAGCTCCTCCTGGGCTGGGCAGAGCCTTGTTCCATGCCCAGGCAAGCATCCAGCAGGTCCCTTTGGGAATCGGGTGCTCCTGGCTCCCCCCACAATCTCTTTCCGCTGCCTCGGGCGCTGACTTTCCCGACTGAGATATCAGAGATTGGATGGATTATCTACGGGCTCTTTCCAGACTGCTGTTTGTTTGGAGAAATCACACTGGAGATAAGATGGGAAAATGCAGATAATTGAGTTTCCTTGATACGAGTGTAATTGTGAATTGAGATTTAAATAGCCTGCTTTGAATCCTGCCCTACGTGCCTCTCCCGGGATTTGCTTTGGGTCTCTGCTGGAGGAGACGAGGAGGGGGAAGAGTCCTGCATTGTTGACATTTGCTCTACAAAAACATTTCCAGCTCTTCTTAGGGCTTTTTTTTTTTCAGAGAAAGAAACCAGTTCAACCACTTCCCCACGAACATTAAGTTCTTTACACAGCCCGAGAACAGGCTCCCCGGGCTGGCTGGATTCATTCCTTTGCCTTGCCCTCATTAACACCTCTTCGGCTCACACCGGGGAAATTTGGGAAGTTTCATCTCGAACAGAGGGCAAATTGAACCGTGAGGAGACCCTCCTTAACAATGTGCAAAGCCCTTACACAGGGACCTAAAAGAAAATAGAAAGGCTTTCCAAACCTGTCAATTATGGCAGCCGTGAAATGTAATAAAACTTTTTAAACAGCCCTGATTGATGTGGGATTCTGTTTGCTCCGGTGCTCCGGCAATAAACGCTCTGTCACGACAGCCCCTCCGTGGCTTGGTCTGGGGTGAGGTGGGGATGTGGGGTTTGTGAGCTCAGGGAGGTGCTGGCAGTTCAGGACCTGCTCCTTTCCTGTCCAAACTGCGCCGTGTCTAAGCCCCAGACACAGTCTGGGGGAAATGAATAAGCAACTGAAAAGAGAGTTCAAAGCAGAGAAGTCTGGCTGATCAACCAGTAGCAATTATCCCCAATCTGCCGGAAACCGAGCTGTCTCGGGCTAATTTGAGCTTTCTGAAGATATTAGACTGCTGGTTTGAATCATATTCCTGAAACTGGGTAAGAGGCGGATGAATCATGGAATGGTTTGGGTTGGAAGGGACCTTACAGCTCATCTCATTCCACCCGTGCCACGGGCAGGGACACCTTCCCGTGTCCCTGTTGTCTTCACTTAACCTTAGCATCAAACAAAAAAACCCACTTAGCATCTCTTTGGGAGATGATGGGGAGAAATGAAGCATTTTCTCCATCTATGTTAGAGAAAACCCATTCATGTCAAGCGAAGCTGTGTGATGTCTGCAGTGTGATTGCTCGCTGTTGTTTGATGCTAAGTGTCTAAATTCCAAGCCCCATTCTACCTGGCCTAGCAGAATGCTGAAAACTGAACAAATTTGATTTACCAGGGTAAATCACCGTGGCCTGTGCTGAGTTTGGTGCTGGCCTGACCTTCATCCCCAAGAGATGGGACCAGGGCACAGACTTTGCCATCGTTCCAGCCTTGATGCCAGCACATGGCTCACGTCAGCAGAGCTCTGGGGCTGCCCACAGGACACACCAGGGCCGGTGCTGACGCCCAGCAAACATCTTTAACCTCTTGGAAGGTCAGGGGGATTTTTTCATAGGAAAGCCGAGGCCCCACGCTCTGCTTTCTGCCGCTGTTCTGTCCAGCTGATTAGGGAGAGATTCCTTGGAGAAGAGGCAGAGCAGCGCTTATCGACTCGGGGTTGTTGCTGAGACAGAAGGGTTTTTTTCGTTGTCATTAAACCCCCTCTGTGTGTGTGTGTGAGGGTAAAATCCCGTGTGAGGCTGCCAGGCTGCACCGTGGAGCTTTGAAATCCGAGTGGGCTCCTCCAGGCGATGTTTACGCTGCAGCGTAATTTGTGTGTGTGTGTGAAAGAGCCTCTGCTTCTGTTTCAGCAACACTGCGAGGATGGAAGCAAAACCCTGGGACAGCCTCTCTCCCTGCTCAGGGACATTTGGGGGTGTTTGTTCAGGAGAGGCTCCGTGAGCCACACGGGGAAACCATCCCAAAAAGCAGCTCCAGCCCCAAACTCACGCATCAAACCCCTTTTGTGGCCATTGCCCTGCCAGAGCCTTAAGCTGGTGAAGATTTTGGATCCTTTCCTGCTCATTTCTTTCCAAAAAGTGCCATCATGTCCCTCAACCACTCAAACACAGGGCACACCACACCCTCAGGGATGCTGGGGGCTCTTGGGGCAGGAATGTTGCAGGAATTCCCAGCACCTGCCTTGCTTCCCTGAAATATCCCCACGGGAAAAGAGAGTCTCCTTGATACAAATGACCCATTATCTCCAGCAGAGCTTTATAGTGCTATAAAGCAATTTCTGCCCTTTCAAAAGTGACGCTGCAGTTGTGAAATGGAAGTTCTGTAATGGTGTAAGAGAGACCTGAAAACACGGGAACAACCATCCTGACGCCACCAACAATTTTGCTAATGGTCAGTTGTGCAAGCAGGAGAGAGGCAAAATTGCATCTGACTCCAAATCCGAGCCATCTCCAAATCTCTGCCTCCCCCACCTCCTTGAAAGAGCATCGTTAAGTGGGTGTTTAAATAGATTTAATTGGAATTATTTGAACTTGCTCGAAAAAAAAAATCACCCTGCGAGAGCTGCAGATCCCAGTGGAATTGTATCCTTATGAGATGAAAAGAACAGAAATTCCACGAATGCCATTAAAGGTTTGGGAAGTCTCTGATATGGGGAAGGGATTTGGGCACACTGTAAAAACCTAAGATGGGCGGACAGCTCCAAATCCTTTTCCATTTGGGATCAGCCATGGAAGTCAGCTCACATCCAGCAGTCACTGCCTTCCCATTCCTCTTCCACTTACAATAATGCATCTGAGGCCTTCCAGGTGTCCTGCACTATTGAATGGAGATTTTAATGAACTTTAAACTACTGAAGGGATTTATGGGTCAGGTGGAGGAATTGTTCACAAGCCGGGGCTTCAGGAGCTGCTCCCGAAGCCACACAGGCAGGACCGGGGAGCCTCTGGCTGCCAAGTGCCCGAGTGCCCTTGCCTTGCCCTGCTTATCTGAAGAGGCTGTCAGCATGTTCTATAACCAGTGGAAACCACTTTAGAGCTGGAGCCAGACACCGAGGTGCCGGGGTCCACATTTCATTTCTGTGCCTGGGAAAGTTGGGAAGCAGATACGGCCAGAGCCTTCTCCCAGCAGCATTTTTCTGCCTATCTCGTTCTCAGCCCTGAGCTGGCATGTCTGGAGATTGACACAGGCCCTGTTATTTTGTAGATATTAAGGTTTTTTTCCTAGGAAAGAGAAAACTGTGACCATCAGAAATGGCTGCAGAAGGTGAAGCTGTAGCAGTTTTTAGTGCAATTTGAGAATTTTAATTGTACGTTTGTGGGGAATTTCAGCTCCGCTGTGGGGAGCGTGTCCCAGCACACTCTAAACGCCAAAATCCAGCTAAACTTCTGCTTGAAATTCATCCCATTAGCAGCTGTTTGGGTGTAATGACATCCAGGAAATATATTGGAAAGCTCTTCCAAGCTGGTTCCTTGTGGGCTGCGTAATTAAACGGGTTGTTCATTAAGAAGTGGCGCTAACAAAGCTTGGTTTTGTTGGGATTTGCAGTCTCTGGCCCTACAATAATCCCATCTGAGTGATTTCCCATGGTTTGCCCATCACAGTCCCTGCTGCTCCCATGGGACAGGCAGTGGAAGGTGCTGCTCCCTGCCCCAGTGCCCAAGTCACCTTTTTAGGGGAACAAATCCCTGCCTGGTCCCACCACAGGGCAGCTGCTGGGAAATTTGGGGTCTCAAGGTCTCTGTTCCTCTCAGTGCTGGAATTTTGTCCCACCAGGTGAGGAGGAGAGAGCAAGAGCTTTGCAAGTGGCCCAGCAGGGTGATGGTTTCTCTGTCAGGAGAGGTGAAACCTGGCTCCCTATAGATATTCCCAGTTATTCATGGGCTCTCTGGGAACAGCTTTTCCTCCTCCCTCTGTGCTGATCTGAGAGTTCTTGGCTGGGATTAGGGGGATTCAGAGGCACAGGAGCCCACCAGGAACGTTGTGTGAGCAAGGGATCCTACACAGATGTAGAGATCTCACCTAAAGATGGAAAAATAGAGCTTTGAGTCCTGAATGCTCTGTAATTCCAGACATTTGGACTTCCTTTGTGAGGCAAAATGATATTAATTTAAAGGAAGGAAAATGTTTTCCTAGGGACAGGTTATGCTCCTTAAAAAATACTTCAGATATTATTACTTTACACAGATTCTTGGTGGGGAATAAACAGAGTTTAAAGACAGCCAGAGCTGTTAAAATTTATGGTATCAAAATATATTCTGTCCAAATATTTTTACCATGAGCGAGGATCATTAACTGTCCCTTCATCCTGCTCCTGGGAAAGGAGAGAGAGGAATCTGAGATGTCTGATGTGTGAATTCCTTCATTTATCGCTGCTTTATTGCCTGGCAGAGCAACAACAAGTGGCTTCAGAGCTTGAATGGATACGGATCTGAAGGAATTCCTGCTGCTGAACAGTGCTTCTGTGGGCTAGAGGGGTGTTTTCCAAGTGACAGATTTCCAGAGGCACCTACACACATACTTCACATCCCAGCCCACATGCCAGCGCATGTTATTAGCCTGCAATTATTCTCCAGGGCTTGAGCAAGCAGATTCTGCTCCCATCGAGCTGTGTGGCAGCAGGAAGGGACTTTCTGGGGCTTTTGTGTGTGGAAATAGAGGCTGGGATATGGATGTGCTGAGCCCCTGATGTCCTGATCTCCTTGGTTCTGCTTTTTCTATAAGGAAAAGCTGAGTGAAGTTGCAAAGGCAGTGACAGATCCTTGAGACCAGCACATCTGTGAAATCTCCTCTCCACTTTTTTGTCCTACAGCACTTGACTAGAAGGTTCCAGGGGTGTGTTCTTTATTCTGGAAGCTGATGCTGATCTGTCAAACACAGATCAGGGACAGACACCCCGAGCTCTGCATCCTGCACCCTCCACAGCCCTTTTCCCATGGGCTGCAGCAGAGGGACCACTGACCTTTAATTCTCACCACCAGCAATGAATTTTGTTGCCACCAGAAAAAAAAAGCAAACAGTACCTCAGTCTTCCATAAAAATTAATTGTCCTACTTCCTGGAATTATTACTTTCTGTCTTAACACTTATCTATTAATTGCTTTAGGATGGAAAGCAGCAGATGGACAGGAGTGCATTACACACATGATTTAAGGCCCAGGGTTACAGTGCCACCTCCTTTATTATTTCACAGGAGTTGGGCTCTAACGTAGTGATTGTTAATATTTGCATTGGTTTGCCTGCGAGTGCCTGGAAGAAAAAGGCATCTCTGGAGTTTATTTTTCTTGGCACAGGCAGCCTGTACATACAATGCATCTTTAGTTTTTGTAAGCAGTGGAAAAGCAGCCTGGGAAGGGTGATGCTGAGGCCTTGGTGAAGGGCTGCCCAGGGGGAGAGCCCCCAGCAGGGTGGAGCTCTGGACCCCATTTCCAAAGGAGGTGCTGTGCTGTGTTCCCAAATCTCTGCCAACCCCAACTCACAAGATTCCCTTGAAACTCCAGCAAATGCATATTCTTTTAAGTTGTAACAAGGGAGTTCTTTTCTCTGCCTTCTACCTTTGGTATTATTTGGGTTCCTGGGGGGTTTTTTTGCTTTTCTCTGGAACCATCAAGGCCAAAAAATGACTCCTGAAAAAAAGAGGAAAGTCGAGATTCTGGTACATTCACAGGTCTCCCAGGACCGAGGCCTTACAAAGCCCATCAGCTCTGAGGATGTGTTTGTAAGAGTTGGCAGTGAGCAGGTTTTCATGTCCAAGTGTTTGTGCAAGTGAAAGCCCAGATTTTCATTCGTCTGAAAATTATACGGTGCGATAAGGAAACGAAGTGCATGAAAAACATGGCCAAGCTAAAGCAGCCTCCAGCTTCAGAGCTGGGGTGAAGGCATGTGAAAATGTGTTCCATTAAGTGAGTGAAATAATGGGTTTCATGCAGTGCAGGGGGGTTTTTATCCCTTTCTATTCTCTGGGGCCATAAACACATGAGGAGATATGTGGGGTGTGCAAGGGAGGGACCTGTCAATAAATAGAACTTCTCTAAATATCTCAGAGCAGTGGGTGCTCCAGGCAAGTTTGTCCATGTTATTAAATGAAAGAAAAAGAAGGAAATCTGCTGTTTCTGTATGAAATCCTGTGGATTTTAAGGGATTTTTCAGGGCTGCAACCTGCAGCCACCTCATTCCTGTGGGTCAGAGCAAGGTGAAGCAACAACTGTCCCAGAAAATGCCATCACTGGAGTGATTAACCCCAGGAATATTGGAAGAGGGGCTTTTTTTGTCAAAGCACAAAGGTAGGTGGAGTGTTGGGGAGAGACAACTCCTAAACAGAGCTGATGGAAAATGCTCTCCAGGCTCTGGGCCAAGGGCAGTGGACCTGGCTCCTCGCTATCTGTTTGAACATTTGCACCAGTCCTGGGGGATAAATGAACCCACTGAGGTTTGATAGCATGCTGCAAACATTTTGTTCCTATTTTGCAACGTGTCAGCCTTTAAAGACACCAGTGTGGGGTGCAGGGCAGTGGAAGCACATCCCCACAACTCCAGAGCCGTGAGTCCCAAATGGCAGCGCCGTGACCCCGAGGCCATGGGAAGGAGCCTGCAGCTCATCTGGACATGTCTGCAAGGGGCTCCTGATGCTCCACAGCACAGGAGATTTGGGAGCCATCAGGCAGCCCATGAGAGCCAGCAGGAGTGAGTTGTTCCCTTGGGTGGCAGCAGCTGTGCCATGGACAGTCCCTGATGCAAGACTGGGCAAGGGACATGAGGAGCCTCTGCCTCTCCTGCTGTGCCCTGATCCACCCTGCAGACATCTCCTCTGCACTGGGGCAGCCCTGCTTGCTCCTTTGCCATGAGAATAAACCTGGGACAGGCTAGGGATGAGCCTGGGAGAAGCAGGTGAGGATGGGGCTCACTGGCAGCCCCTGTGCTCCCATTGCTCCCTCATTGGGAGAGGAGATCCTGGGGTTCACAGAGACAGGAGCCAAGACAGGCTCCAAAGGCCAAGGCAGCAGCTCACAGCAAGCCTGGCCTGGTGACACTGTCACCCAAAGCCAGCTGGCAGCCATCCCTGCCAGGTCCCAGAGCCCCTTTGCAGAGGTGTGAGGAGCAGGTTTGGCTGGCACACAGGGAAGGAGCAGAGAGGTGTGCTGGGATTTCACTGTTACTGCTGTGCAAAGCCAAACTCAGGGGTTTTTTTCCCTCAGAAATACATACAATGCTTCAGGCCCCCAGGGTGTGAGTGTCCTCGGGGAGCAGATGTGGCAGGAGTTAGGGATGCTTCCTCCCTGGCATTGTTAGCAGTGCCAGAGCTGTGATTGTGAAGTCCAAACCCACGGGAGCTGAGTGTCACCTCCCTGAGAGGGAGGTCAGGCTCAGGAAGCTGCCAGAGCTCGGGGGTTTCAGCTCCAGGATGTCCCAGCCAGCCCCAAGCTGTTCCAGCCCAGGTTTCAACTTGCCCGCGTTTCCGAACCTCTCCTGCTCTCAGCAATTGATACAAGCCTGGCTTGTTTTCATCTGAGCCCATGCCTGGCTTAGAGGAACCATAAAAAATGTCAAGCACGTGAAAAACAAGGGGTCTCAGGGAAGCTGTCTTGGGTAACAGGAGCACTCCAGGCAGGAAATAAACCTGGGCTGTGCTGGGGGTGCAGCATCACCTCACCATGACCATGGGCAGCACAAAACCCTCAGGGACATCCTGCTGAGGAGCCCCCAAAAGGTGTGGGCAGCTTCCTTCCAGGGTGGATGGTTTGTAAAAGGCTTCTCCTGCCCAAGGATGTTCCTCCCTCTGGGTTTGTGGGATGTTAAGAGGAAAGCAAATCTCCTTGACAAGATCTGGTTGTGGGCTGAACTCCCATTTTTCATATGAAGAGGCTTTGTGGTACCAGGACAGCCTTTTGCAGGCTGATACATTTTCTGAAAGGATGTTTGAGCACAGATAAGAGTGTTTCCAAAGCTATTTGTGTCCCAGCCAAAGAACTCTGCAATGGGAGCAGACCTGCATTTTATCTCCCAGTGGGAAATGAGTAAAATTAGTTTTCTGGAGGGACAGGGTGAGGCTGGATGTTTAGTAGCCCAACCCCTAAGTTACACATGGAGATAGTTGGAAGCTGGACTTTACTGGTCAAACTTTGTGTTTCCCCTGTCCTAAACCATCCCAAAGTGAACCAGTAAAGTTTCAAACACAAACATGGAGGTAAAGCAGAGGTCACAAAGCAGGATTTGGACAGCTCAGGGTGGTGCTGGGATGCAGCAGGTGGGAACTAAGTCACTGCAATATAAAAAAAAAATCCTCTGACCATTTATCCAGGCTTTTCAGTGGATTAAAACCAGATTTTAATGGAGGATTTGTCTGCCTTCCCTGTGATTATTTTTCCTTCTCAGCATAGAAGGGATCTGTGTGGCAGTGCAGGGCACTGGCAGGGTTCTAGCTCACCATCAGAAGGTGAGGGTGCAGGAGACACAAAAGGTTTTATATAAATGTAGGATGAACCAACCTCAAAAAAGAAAATCTTTCTTTTCAGAAGCACTGCAGGGAACTGTCTGTCCAGATCTCTGGTCAGGGGGATTTGAGCTTCTGATTCCAGCTTGGAGAGCTGAGTCATGTGAAGGCTGCAAAATCTGATTCTCCATCTGTGACCAGACTTCCAGGCTTCAGTGGCAGGCAGGGTTTGGCCTGCTCCAGTCATCCCAAATCCATCTGCTTGTCTCAAGTGAAATCTAATTTGGCACTTTTGTGAGATTTGGCCATCGTTAATTACGGCCTGGATTAATGGCATAATGTAGGCTCCGAGAGCTGCTGAACTCGAGTCTGCTCTGCCGAGTCAGGGCTTGGCTTGGAGAAATGTTGTGAGATGCCACTCTTGGAGAGGATGTTTCACTGGGCACTTCATTTAGGACAAGTCCTAATGTGCATTTGGCTCGCAGAAGGACTAATGGTTGCACAGACTATTTAAACATGACCCCAGAGATTGCAGGTTGGCACCGTGTGCCGAGCACAAACCATCTCCTTCCGCAAAATGAAACTTAATCACGCACCCAAAAGCAGCGAAATGTCGAGTTAGCAGCAAGTTTGCCCTCCTGTTATTAACTCTGATTTGTTGCTTTAAAAAAACTGCCTCTTGCTTGATTTTTCTAGTGGGATCTCGCAAAGCAAAGTCCTCCTACTCCCCTCGGAAAAGCAGGAAAGCATATTAAGAGCGCTGATAAAAGGTAAACAAACCAGGAGACACGAAGTTTCTTGATATGCTCTAATTGAGCTGGTTTCCTTACTTCTGCTTTGAAAAGGAACAGCCATGAGGCATTCTTGAGAGAGCCAAGGGAACTGCTGTTATCTCAAAAAGGTCTCCTTAATGTCTCGCTCGTGGGGGCTCCAAGTCTGCTCCGGCCATTGCCTGGAAGTCTAAGAAAAGAAGTCTACTGGCCTCTGTGATAAAGCTCCCATTTTTAGGCCTTGGGAAGGATGGGGTTGTTGACAGTTCATTCCTGCGAAAATCCAGCGCGGGCCCGGTCTCGGGATTGTAAATGGAAGGAATATATGGCAGCACTAATGCAAAAGGTATGTGATTAGATAGCCGTGGCTGCTATCTGCCCCAGCGTCCTGCTGATAGGCAGCTCTCTGCTGGTGCTAAATGGGAGCCATCAGAGTTGCCAGACTGACGCCAGGCCCTTCATCAGCTGCCTCCCAGATAACGGGGGGAGGCTGCAATCTTCACATAGCGCGACGTTTCCCCAGTGGGTGAACTTGAGCATTCCTGCCTGCGTCTTTCACAGGAATCTTGAGGGGCCAGAACAGGGATTATTTACGGTTTTGCACTGCAAGGAGACCAAAAGTTCAGCGTGAGGGATCCTGTGGCAGCCACACACAGCTCCTGGTGCCTGCCCAGGCCGGAACCTTCTCCTGAGAGGTTCTAGACACGGTGGCAGCAGAAGATCTTGGATGGTGCTACTGTTCCAGGCTCCTCAAGGAGATGGAAATGACCTGCAGTGAGTGACCCACTTAGGGGTGCTCCAAGAGGGCACCACNTGGTGGCAGCAGAAGACCTTGGATGGTGCTGCTGTTCCAGGCTCCTCAAGGTGGGAGCCTGCCTGGCCACAGCACCTCCCATGGGATAACCCACCTCAAACCCGTGCTGTGGTAGAGATAAAAAGAGATGAAAATTACCTGCAGTTAGGGACCCACTCAGGGGTGCTCCAAGAGGGCACCACCAGGGTCCCTGTTGGAGATTGATGCCCTGGCAGGTCAGCAGCCCCAGGCATTGGTGGGCTGAGCCCGGCAAGGCACAGTGAAGGACATGGTGGAGCTCCAAAATGGACCATGGAGCTCCAACTGCTCCAGTTTGAGCTCTGTGGTGGGAGTGGTGCAGGTCCTTGCTTACCTGTAGTGCTGGCAGGGTTTGGTCCACAAACCCCTTGCACAGACCTGAAGAGATGCCCTTCCATGGGCCTCCCACCCACTCAGCACCCAAACCTCTGGAGGGGTCAGCCAGCAAAATCAGCTGCCTCACCCTGTGTGGCCACCACTGGGTTCTGCTGCTGCTGGGGGGCTGGGATGGAGTCACACCCCGTCCCTGCTCTTTACTTGGGGCATGTGGGAGATGGTCCCGGTGCTACAGCTGGCTCTGCAGATTTCCAGGGATCTAGGTATGCTCAGCAGAGTGTTTTCCACCATTAGCTTCCCTGCACGCTGTAGCTCAAGACCCTTCTAAAGCCTTGTAGCACATGGCAGTGGGTGATGACCTTCATAAAAGCTATAAACCCTCCCAGTGAAATGCACTGCAGCCAGCATCACAGGGACACTGGTTCCAGTTAGTCCAGAGCACGATCCAAAGGCACCCATAATTTCTAGGATCAGATGCCAGCTGTTTCTAGGAACGTGCTGGAAGCACTCAGTAGACCTGAAGGCTCCACAGACAATTGCATTTCCTCCTTAAGCCTTATCTTTTTCCACACCCTAGAAAAACCTTGGAGCTTATTCATTCATTAAAACAGAGGGGAACTTTCCTCTAATCTTTTCTGGGTGACTCACAGGCTGCCAGAGCTGCCATCGGAGGCGTGACCAGACCGTGGGGATGTTGACCCGAGTTTTCTTTAGGTTTTTCAGCTTGGGTGCAGCACTGGCTGCAAATGTCACCCCTATTTTTCCTTTCTGTTTGAAGATCAGTTCAAACAGTGTTCCCAAGGCAGAGTGGATCCCCACGTGTGTGCCAAGCAGTGGGTGACACCTCAGTGGGAGTTCTTTGGGTTTGAAGGAACCGTGTGCATCCTCCTGTTGGTGCCCATGGTCTCTGGACCCCACACGTGTGACACAGGCAGGCTGGAGGGCACAGCTCCCTCACAGCCATGTGTGGGCTCCTGTTAGTCATTGTTTGCAAGGATTTGAGTGATGGCCAGCACTGATAGAAATGTCTACACAGCCCTGGAGATTCATAACTGTCGGCACAGAGGAGCCTCCTACAGAAAATCCTTAGCCTTAAATCCCTAAATCCAGGTGCCAGGCCTTTGTTGGCAGCTGGGGCAGGGATGCCAGAGGTCTCCTGTCTGGCAGCTGGGAGGTTGGACAAGACACAGAGTCAGATGTTGCATGGAGCAGGTGTGAAATTCAGTTTAACTGAACTGATCTTCAAACAGAGAGAAAAAATCAGGGTGACATTGGCAGCAAAAGCTGCGCTCAGTAAATTACATCCCTGGGTTCACTGCAGTGCATTTCATGAGGATTGTTTTGTTCCTCTCTTCCTTTGTGCTTCCTCTGTCTCTTTTTAAAACTGTCTTGGTTTTCCTGTCTTTTCCATGGAGTAACTACACCAAATTTTGCAGTGAGGTGACTGTCAGATTTCACATTAAGTTTGTTTCTGATTTCTTTGAGCTGCCAATTTAACGATGTGTGTGAAGCTGGAGGTATTTGAGTGGGTACAACTCAGGTGCAATGCATTGTTTAATACAAAAAGGAAATAAAACATGATTTGGGGGATGGAATGGGTGGCACTAGCTCTGACATCCCACACATGGCTGGCTGGGTCTGGGCATCTCCTCCTCCAGCCAAAGAGCCAAAAGAGAAAGTAAAAAGAGATAAAAATGCATTTTTTGCAGGGCTGCTGAGAGCTGCATTTCTGTGTGTGCTAAACCAGGTTTTAGAAGCAAGTTTAGAATTTCAATTTTCATTTTGAAGGATGACCACCAACCACCTCTGTGAGGGACATCCTGTCTGCTGCTGCTGCTGCTGCAGGGAGTGTGGGCCCTTCATTTCTGGGAGCCAATTTGAAAGCCAAGTTTAAACATGCAGACCACTGTTTATTTCAGTGAATCATGCATGCCTAGGACCTGATCCTGCGAGCTCCAGAACATCTCCTGGGAGATCTTGAGAGCTCTCCTTGATACTGCAATTATCCCTTTTCAACTGGAAGACTAAGGCAGCCACTGTGTTGCTTGGAGAATTGCAAGGGAGGGCTTGGTGGTTTGGGTTCTGCTGATGAAAAAACCCATTAGGAGCGAGCTCACCCCATTAATTGCCCCAGTAGCATCTTGTGGACAAACAAGTGGTTACATGAACAGCAGTTGGTCACACAGCCATGGGTTGTTCCTGCTTGTTTGTTCACTGTTTGTATCACAGGTCAGTTTAAGGAGCTGACTTGAAGACCAGCACCTTTTCCATCAGCAATGGAGGGATGTGTAGGGGATGATCACGGCCACATTTTCTCCCATCACATTGTCCATTTTCTGCCCAGTGTGAAGCTCAGGGAGGACAGCCAGGGATTTCTGTGAGGTTTGAAGCCATATTTACTTCAAATCATCACCTTTCCCTTTTTATTCAGAGCAGATCTTGGTCTTAACTACTGGGCAAGGTCGGATAAACCCAGCACAACTGGATAAACCCTCCCATGTGAAGGAATGAAGCTGTGGCTGCCCCTGGATCCCTGGAAGTGTCCAAGGCCAGCTTGGATGGGCTTTGGAGCAAGCTGGGATAGTGGAAGGTGTCCCTGCCCATGGGGACAAGATGAGCTTTAAGATCCCTTCCAACTCAAACCCCTCCAGGATCCAATGATTCTGAGAGCACAGCCCTGTTCTCATGGGTTTATCTCTTTCCTTTACTGCACCTCCTGTTTGCTGCTTGGCAACTGGCATAATATTATTGCACACACACACACATTAACTGAGCTCTTACCTGCAGTTAGGGTTTATTTCTCATTCCAGGTGAGCAGATCCAAGCCCTGCCATTTTGAAGGCTGCTCTCGTTGCAGTACAGAGCAGCTGCCAAAAAGGAGGCAGCTTCCAGCACTGAGGGAATGAGTCACGTTCTTATACACTCGACAGGATTAGACATTTCACTCCTTAATGCTTAAATGGAAGGTCATTAAAACAAGCCTGTGGTTTGGGGAGGATAGCAGCTCCCTAAGTTGCTTATTTTGGTGGCAAGCGAAAAGCTTGGTTTGAATCTAAATCGATTCTGTGTCGTGGCAGGGCTCCTCCGTGCTGCTGCCTCTGTTCTTGCTTTGTTGTGTCCAGCCATGTCCCAGCAAAGGGGGAACTTTCCTGGTTTATAGCAGGGTCCTGCTGGAGCTCAGGAGCTGCAGTGCCCCAGACAGGCACATGAGAGCCCCTGCTCCAAGAGCACAACTTCAAGGGATCAGACAAAACAAGGGATATGGAAACTCTGGGAGACATCAAGGCTGGAAGGAGAGTGGTATGTTTTACCTGGGGTCAGTGGTCACCACCCTTTCCACAGCAAGGATTTAAAAAGCCAGAGATACCTCCCCAAACCTCTCAAAGCAGAATCTTTTTTTTATGGTGATAATAAAAATAACTTGCCCCACGAGCAGCAGAAATACTGAAATCCTCCCTATTTTTACCTTGTGATGAGATTTCTGTGTGACAACAAAAAAAGCAGCTCCCAATTCCAGCTTTTTCTGACACAGTATTTTCATCCTGCCAGTAAACTCTTCGGTGTCACATCTTCTGGGCTGTAGATTGGTCTTTCCCCAGCAGTGCTCAGAGGTTGTTCTCCTCCCAGCTGGAATGTTCATGGAGCCCCTCACCTGTGGCACAGATAAATCAGGTGGTGACTGACCCACGACTTTAAAAGTCCCTGCCGTGGTTGGGGAATGTGTGCACATGGTCACATCCACTGAGAGCAGCTACACAAGCTTAGAAGACCAGGTTAAAACATAAATGTGTTCTGGATAAGGTCATGCAGGGTTTGATCTCCTGGTTTCCAGACTGAGCCCAGGGAGGAGCCTGGACAGCAGCAGTGGCTGCAGCTGACCCGGCATGGAAAGCCTTGGGAAGGGTCTGGAAGCAGCAGCACTCCAGGCTGGGCTCACCCAGGGTACAAAACATCTGCAGCAGGTTGAGGTAAAGCACCATGAAAATCGTTTTCACAGCCCAACATCCCCGTGGAGCTGAGATCTGTCAGGCTGTGTCTCCATCAGGGCTGCTCCACTCTGAGGGAGCCGTGAGCAATTCCCAAACCCAAACGCCTTTGCCCTTCTCCTGGAGTGGTTGGAGCTGAGGGGTGGATGATGAAACGTGTTTCTCTTTAATCTGCCTGGATTAGGAATGTTTCATTGCTCACTGGGAAGAAACTGCAGCAGGATAAGTGATGTTAACAGCAGCTAATCAGATGGTGCCAAAGCAAGTCCCTGCACATCAGGCAAAGCCTCCTGCACAGGGAGAGAGGGGAACACACTCCCAGCCTGTCAGGGGAAGCACATCAACAAGGATTCTGAGGGCCAGGAGCAAGGACAGGTGATCAGGGGGAAGGTCCCAGCCCTCCTCCTGGGCAAAGAGGGATTCATTCCAGGATAGGCAGGAAAACAGAGGTGACCTCAGTGTTGTTTGGGGGCAGGTCAGTGCCAAGGACAGGCAGTTGTTATATGGAAGGGAAGCTGCCAGGCTTTCTTGATGCTGGAGATAATGGGAGAAAGTGAAACCTGTAGTTATTTGGGGATTTTGAGTGAAAGACTTGCTGTTTTAAAAATTACTGAATCTCAGGCTCAAGTTTATTTTGGGAGTTGGGTGGGGGGCAGGTGCTGGTTTGTGGTTTGTGAGTGCAAGTTGAACACTTGGCTTGTGTTGTTTCTTGTTTCAGATCTCTATTAATTTTATACATTTTTAAAAGGAAAATAATTAAGCCCCTCTGTTCTTTGGGAGATCCACAGGAGTATGGCAGTGTTCACCCTTCTCTGGCAGTCTCACAACCATGTGCCAGTTTTTCCTGCATCCCATTCCAGAATTGCTGCTAAAATCTGGTTTTGGCTTCTCTAACACAGATCTAGAGCAACTCCACTGGCTTCCAGTATCACTTGGAGAAAGATCTGGCACCTGCTCTTCTTCCTTTTGTGTTTCCATGGTCCCATCTCCAGGTTGGGTGTTGTACTCATACATTTTAAATATAATCTCACTCACTACCAAAGTAACTCTCAGCCTCTTCCTGTGATCCCTGACTGTTTCCTGCTGCTGGACACCCTTGGTTTTATCCAAAGTGGTTCAGCCTGAGAGTCTGATCCTGTGCCTGGAGCAAGATTTAACAGTGAATGGGGAGCACAGACTTCAGCTGTGTTTTTATCCCCCTTGGCTGCTTGAATTTGACCTTGGACTCCCAACTAATGGAGCTGTTTTTCTTTATAAAACCTAAAATTTATGTTCTGCAGAACCTGGTGGGGCCAGCAGAGAAAACCTTGATACCAAAGCCCTGTGTCCTCCTCCTGCTGAGCTCCCTGACTTCAGTTCAGTGCCTTAACCACCCCTTGTCCCCTCTGTAGGACCATTTATTCATGAACCAAAACCAAGCTGATGGAAGCCACCAAAGAGCCCCAACTTAGAGAAAGCCTCTGCTGTGCCTGCAGAGCTCCTTCAGCCCAGGGCCAGCAGGGCAGGCTGGGCTGTGGTGGCTCCCAGAGCCAGCAAGGACGTGGTGACGTGGTGGGTGATCACCACGTGTCCCTCAGAAGGTTCACAGGGATGAAAAGGCTCTGTGCAATTGTAGATTTTATTTTTTCCCCTCTAAGGCCAGCGTTTGGCTTGGGCTCCCCAAAGCAGTTCAGTTTATTAATAGTCTGTTACTGGAGCCGAAGTGACTCCAGAGAGGGGAGTTATTCCATGCAAAACAAAACAGGAAAAGAAAACAATGTCCAACTCCTCGGTGCTGGAGGGGTGCTCAGAGAGCTGCATTGTTCCACCTCCTCCCATGGAGCACAGGAGACCCAGGACAGAGCAGCCCTGGCAGGAGGAGGGTGCTGAGGTCAAGCCCAGGGACAGAGAGAGCATTTGGGGACGAACTGTGACTGACTGCTGAAAATGAGTCTGTTCCTGGCCAAGTCACTGCTTTAAGCATTCAGAGAGAATCCAAGAGGGACCTTCCCAGGCAGCAGCAGAGGCTGGTATTGATGAGATCCCAGTGCTCATTCCCTGGAGAGCAGCAGGATCTGTGAATTCCCATCAGTGCTGGCCAGGTGTGTGCTGGCCACTGACACCTGCAGAGGAGCCTTTTCCTGTCTCTTAAACAGGAGGTTTTGTGGGGTTCCTCATTTTGGACCCAGGGCACTCCTTTTCCACCCCTCTGCTTTGGTTTGATCAGCACTGCTGGGTCCTCACCTCACCCTGGGCTCGGGTGCTGCAGACACGGGGAGAAGGTGGAGCAGGGGCACAGGAGGGACAGGAGATGGGCAAACAACACCCAGGAGCAGGCAGGAACAGGCTCTTCTTCCAGGGACTGTGAAGATCAAAGGAGACCTCTCAGCTCAGGAGAGCCTGGGAGGATGAGGCTGGAATCACAGAATGGTTTAAGCTGGAAAAGACCTTTACAATCACAGAATCCCAGAATGATTTGGGTTGGAAGGGACCTCAAAGCTCATCCCATTCCACTCCTGCCATGGGCAGAGACACCTTCCACTATCCCAGAGTGCTCCAGCCTGGCCTTGGACACTTCCAGGGATCCAGGGGCAGCCACAGCTTCTCTGGGCACCCTGTGCCAGGGCCTCAGCACCCTCAGAGCCAGGAATTCCTTCCCAATATCCAATATAAAGTCCATCCATCAGGCACAGCCATTAAGCCAGTTGTTTCTTTTTGCAACTGCTGTTTATGTTTTCCAAGTCTTCTTCCCATCCTGGCAAGTAAATTTTGCAGGGCTTTGAGCATTGCTGGCTTTTTTCAGTGCCATATTTCAGCCTGTGCCCCTGTGACAGACAGCAAAGTGCCTCCCATCAGGTTTAGAGCTTGGGATAATTTTCCTGCAAGAGAATGAGCTGCAAACATCCCCTGAACAGGGCTGCTGAGGCTTGGGATGAGCTTGGAGAATTCCATTAATTTTGGTGCCAGTACAAGGTATCCACTTAATGACACCCTCAACTTCCAGCAGCTCCAGTAAAGTTTATTACATTAAATCTGGGATGAAAATGGATCATTGGCAGTTGCAAATCTTTGTTCTAGTTCTGAATAAACCAAATTATTTTCTGGGAAATGAGGACGTGAATAAAAATGTTGGTTGAATGTGTGGATGGATTTGCTCTCCAAACTTTAGAGCATTTTAAAATTGGAACGAAGTGTGGGTTAGAAATGGAGATGATTTCAACTCAGAGAGTCAAAACGCTTCATTCTGAAATTATTTGAATCTCTTCTCATTGAAATTCCACATCCATACAGTGAGGAAGTGACCAACCTTGTGCTGGGGCACATCTGAAACAGCTGATTTTGAATTTTTAGCTGAAAATCCCTCCTCTGGGTGGAGGAGCACAGGGCCCACCAGCAGCCAGGTCTGAGGGAGGCTGAGCTGGGCACCAGGTAGGCTGGAGGCAAATTAACTCATTAGCACACAGGCTCATCAGCTCCTTTCCCTCCCTTTGAACACCACAGAATTCCTCCTCATTAGTCACTGTTCATACGGTCGCACACAGATTCTTTCTTAAGCATTCACATGTTTTATGAAGTTAGAAAACACTTTTAAGATGCAAAACCCCCGATGGTTTTAATGAGTTTAACAATAAACAGAGACTTTAGGCAGAGACTAAAGCGTGCACAGTGCTGGGGTCAAACCCACACTGAATTTCCACTGGCCTCAGCTCAGAGGAGCTTCAAGCCTGTGCTTTCACTTCCAAATCACGCTGGGCTGGTGAAAACAGAGTTTTTATCCATGCTTCACATATAAATGGGGAATTTTGGAGTGCTGGAGTCACTCAGAGCTCATTGCTGGGCGCTGGGTGCTGCTTTGGCTGAGGAGTTGTTGCAGAGGAACCCTTCAGTTTAGGTTGCTGCTGGCACCCAGCACTGATCTGGCAGCAGAAAACCTTCTTCACATGCCTTTACATTTAACTGAGGCAGCTTAATTGTTACTCAATGAAAGCCCAAATCTGCAGCAGAGGCATCGCTCCATGCCAGGGAGAAGAGCTGGGATTAAAGAGCTGGCAGGGAGAGACCCTCGTGCAAGGGCAAGGAAGATCATTCAGAAATAGCCATAAAACACGAGACAAATCTTTAAATATTTATTAAAAACAAAGTTTGACTGTTAATTCCCCCTCACACATGACCCGTGAAAGAGATTGTAGAGATGGGGAAATGAAACCACAAAGCCAGTGAGGGATTTGCCTGAGGCCTCAGCCATAAATCAGGCTCTCAACTGGAGAGCAGCTCTTCCTGCTGCCTCCTGACTCCATCTCCTCTCCCCCAAAAAAACACAAAGGGCCGAGGTTTGGCCATGTCCCCGCGGGTGCCACCAGGGAGTGATGCTCAGCAAGGTGTCAGAGTTCAGAGATGAATTCTGCAGCTACACAGGGAGCACCAGGGAGTGGCTGGGATCTCTTTCCTTCTCCCCAATCTTATCCTGCTCCATGATGACGCAGCCAGCCTTCTCCAGCTGGGATGAAACTACTGGGAGTCGTTGTGTCCAGCTTGGGAGTGCTTTCCTGGCCTTATCAATGAAAACACATCTGAATTTTATCCAGTGCTCTGTGTCGTTGGTGAGGAACATGATTGGTGTTGACAGGGTTTTTTTGTTTGAAAAGAGGATCTAAGTCTCTTTTTGGAGTCTTTCTGATTTTGCCCAGCTGTTCTGTGATTTTTCCTTTGGGTGGCTCAATCCCTACCTATGCAACCACCTGTGGACCAGGAGCCCTGGAGACAAATCCATCCCTCTCCATTCCCTTTTGCGAGTTGGTTGAACCTTACCCTCAGCACCTATGAGCAGCCAGGCTCCCCAAACCCCTTCTGGACTGCCCAAATCCTCCTGGGCTCCCCAAACCCCTCCTGGACTGCCCAAATCCCCCTGGGCTGCCCCAATCCCCTGGGTGCCGTGGCCGTGCCGTGTCCCCGCCGTGTCCCCGCCCAGATGTGCCTGCGGAGCCTCGGCCAGCGCCGCTTCCTCCCGTGGGACTCTCCAGATAAAGTCACTTGTGTATTAAAAGTTGTTTACCCCTGTGCTCGGAGCAGGATGCTTCCCTTATCTGCAGGCAGAGCCGATTCCCCCCCGTGCCTCTGTCACTGCTGGCTCCTGGCTCCGGTGGTTCTGCGTTATCTCCGTCTGCAGCACAGCCAGACCCTGCCCCGAGCAGCCCCCGGGCTCGCTGTGCCCACTCTGAGCCTTCAAAGGCTCGGAATTGCTCTGTAATTTGAATCTTTAACAACACGTGGAGAAAGCTCTCCCGGAGCTGGCCCTGTATCGTGTCTCCTCCGAGTGGCTTCATAAATACCACGCTGAGGAATTTGGGGTTTCTCCTCTCTCTGTGTGTGTGTGTGTGTGTGAGGGATGTTTGTGTTCTGAAAAAAAATGCATTTTCTGCTTTCCCCTAGAAAAACTGCTACACATTTACTGTGCAGCTCCTTTTGCTCACCCTCCCATCCCTGTGCTGTAGCTCTGGCTCTTGTACCCTCACCTGAGGGCAGGGTTTAGCCCCCATCCCTAATTCCATCCCTAATTCCCAAGCCAGAGGGCTCCAGTGGCTCCTCCTGGGCCACCACCGTGGTCAAACCCCCATTCCCATCTTGCTGAGATGCAGAAGCCACATGCAGAAAGTCAGGATAGAGCGGGGGGGGGAAAAAAAAGCTCGATGGAATGTATTTATCTGAAAACAATAGTGTGTCTGGATGGAAAAGGCAGCGTTTGACACCAATCATGTGGTTGTTGTTAGTGTTTTCCAAAACACCCAGGGGTACCTTATGTGTTAAGTGAGGGCAGCTTGGCCTGTTCAGCTCTAAAAGCCAAAAGTGCATCCCTGCACCTCCGAGTGCTCTTGTGTTTCAGCCCTGCACTGAGGCCCAGCTCCCTGCCAGAGGAATTTCCCGTTCCCCCAAATCTGCAGTCACGGGGCTTGAGCTCAGCCCAAGATGCTGCAGCAAATATTTATGGTTGTGTTTCAGAGCTCCCTTTCCAGCCCTTCCCTGAAGCAGCAGAGTGTCCTGTGGAAGCCTGGGCTGATCCTGGCAGCCCTGCCTGGCCCTGTGCTGCCACCAGGGCTTGGGATGCCATTCCCAGTGCCCCAGCTCTGGATGCAGCCCTGGGCCAGGTGCTCTGGGATGACCCTGCTCGAGCAGGGACGATGCACCAATGTCCCCAGCGGTGGTGGGGATGGTCCCTTCCAGGCTGGCCCGTTCTGTGACTCTGTGGGGACCCCATGGGGACAATGCTCGGGGGTAATGGTGCAGCACCACGGCTCCAGCTCCATCCTCTCACCAGGCACAGAGCTGCTGCAAGGAGGGATTGTTTGAAGCTGCTCCAGCCGAGCCGGAGGGTTCATTTCCTCGGCTGAGGCAGCCCCAGAAACCCAAGATCCACTGATAGCCATTGAGCAAGGATTTCCATTTTTGGTGCGAGCTCAGACTTAAAATAGACAGTCTTGAGCGAGGAAGAAACTCTGTTGACAGAACATAGGGAACATTCCTCCAGTGTACTTTTGCAAAGGACTATCTCTGTCTTTAATCTCCACGGCGTTTCCTGCAGGTCTCCCGGGCCCTGCTTCCCTCTCATTGTTCCTGGCGCTTTTGGAAATGACCTCAGGCAGTTTGCAGTGACTGGCGACCCACGGTCAGAATGACTAACCCAGTCTGTCTCCATCCCTTGGACATGTCCCATTGACTAAATAAATGACAGGCGCTGACATGTGAATAGAAACAAAAACAGCCTGACAAGTGAAATCTTAACTCTTTGGAGCAAAGAGACGTCTGGACGCGGGCTCATCCTGCTCAGGGAATCGCTGCAAAAAGTCCTGACAGGGGTGAAAACGCAGCGAGGCCGCCCAGCTGCTCGGGACACGGGCAGACTGGGGAGACAAACGCCTCTAATATTACTTTTAATTGTCGAAAATTGGTTTGTGCAGCTTTTTATCTCGGCACATCTTTAATTAAAAGAGCTGCTCGGTGTTTATGCGGCCGTTTGGGTGTCTGGGCTCAGCAGGAACAGTTCCATTACGAGGGGCAGTGAGGACAGAGGTTGGCACAGCATCCCAGCCCTGCCTTGGACCCCCAGCTCACCACAGGGGATTCTGGAGATGCTTCCTGCCATTCCCCTTCCCTCCCTCTGCACAGACCCACCCTTTGGAGAGGTGATCCTGGCTCCCCAGGCCTGCATGGACCTGCCTGCACCCTTGTAAGGGAATATATGGATTTATGCCCCTCCTAAAAGACACCAGTGCTGCTGCTGGCAGGTTTCAGGGACAGAATTCCTCATTTTGCCCAGTTCCCTCCATCCCCATCCCACCAGAGTTTGGGAACGTGCCCCGCCATCCCAGCATGAGCCATTTTTTTAATGCTGTCTTTCTTGGTGCTGTTTATGCACCAAACTTGCTGTCTTTGAAATCCAACAATAGTTTCACCAATAAGAATAGAATTAGTGTTAATAAGCTACATTTGTGGATTTTTCTTGTTGTTGGAAAAGTAGGCAAGTATTCTCTTCAATTTCATCAATTAAACGCTGTAATGACAATAATTAATAATGCTGCTTAGCAGTTATTAGCACTGGGTGCCTTGTTAGGATGTCTGTGTTAGCTCAGGTTTAATAATGAGCTTCACATAAATCCAAAAAGAAGAAAATAATGATACGGGGAGTGGTTGTAGCACTGTGGTCTGAGGGCTTCTTGCTTTAATGTAAGTAACAAATAATTCCCTCTGGCTCTCAGCATTTGTGGATAAGGCCATAAAAAAGCAGGGAAAAAAAAAAAAAAAGAAAGAAAGAAAGAAAGGAGGAAACCTCAGCTAATAAAAATGCCACCCTGGCTTTATGGCCACAGGAGGAGTGTTTGTTGTTTGGCTAATGATGATGGGAACAGCTCCTGTTGGGATGTCCCTCTGTCCTCCTGCACGTGTCCCACCTGCCTGGAGAGCACAGGGACAGAGGTGGCACTGGAGCAGGGTCACTGTCACTGCCACGGGCACAGCCCTCAGCTGGAGGTGGCTTCAGGAGGGCTTGGCAGGACTTGCAGCCAAAAATTTTGTCCTAACCTGGCTTTGGGAATTTATTGTCTTTTTTCCCTTGTGCTGAGCTGGTGCTGACCAGCTGCTGTCCCTTCCACGGGGCTGGGGATGCTCAGCAAAGAGAGGGAAGCTCCCATGGAAAGTGGGACAAGAATTGCTGGGATTTGGTTCCTGCAAGCCCTCAGCTGAGCTCCCCACACTCCTCCTCTCTCATTGCTTCATCACATCTGGTCTCTGTGCGTCAATCATTTACCAGCTGAACAGAAAAGAGGCTGGGAGCTAAAGCCCACTTGTTTCTATAAAATGAGTTTTCTATCCAGTGCCTGCTCCAGTCACTGCTCCATCCTCTCCTTCTCACCCCAGCAGGGCCTGGTGGGATTTGTGGGAAGCTCTTTGCAGACATCAGCTCAGTTTTGCATCTCTGAGCCAGGCTGGGTCTAGCACAGGCTGGATTTTGGGAAGGCACTGAGGTGTTCAGGCCCACCTCAGGAGGTAAAGAAAGGTCAGAATTCAGCTGGGACCTGGCTGGGGAAGGTGGCAGATGCTACACCGGGGCTTGGCTCACCAAAACATCAGCACAAGGGTTCAGAAATGCATGTCCAGCTATGGAAAACCCCAGTCTTCGCTCCAAGAGGATGGAAAGGGCTCTGCAGAGGGCACCTGCACCCTAGAGCTGCCTGACTGGCAGCCAAGATCCCTGTGCAGCAGGGAGAGGAGCTGCTGGCACCCACAGAGCCCTGGGGAAGGAGCTGCTGCTCCTGATCATCTCCCAGCAGCCTGGAATGTCAGAGCCAGCGTTTTCCTGGGCAGCCAGGGGTTCCCAGCAGAGTTCGAGGAACAGAAGGGCCAGCCCTGGGGGTGCCAGCTCAGAGAGGGCTTTTCTCATTCCATGGTGTGGCAATGGAATGGAGAAGATCCCCTGGAGACCTGAGTGGCTTCCAAGCACCATCTGCCCTCTCAGCAGAGCCTGCTGCTGTGCTGGGTGTTTGAGCTGGCTGTTTGCTGGACCAAAGCGTGTCCTGCTGTGTCCTGCTGTGTCCTGCTGTGTCCTGCTGTGTCCTGCTGTGTCCTGCTGTGTCCTGCTGTCTGTTTAAGGGTGATTTGTTCTCAGTAACACCCAGCAGTGCCAACGCCTTCAGGATCAGCTCCTTTCCTCCCTAATCCTGCTTTCCTTTGGAGAAGCAGCTCTGGAGATCCTGCAGGGATCCAGCTGCCAGCAGGGACACTCAAATCGCAGTTTCAACACAAAAAGAGATGTGGCTTTGATACTTCAGCAATGAGTGCCTCCGGCTACCTTTGGTCCAGACTCAGAACAGGGAAGCCAATATTCTCTTTTTCCCATCATGTTTTTCTTATCCCCATTTAGAGGTTGTGAGAAATTTGGGGAAGCATCAGCCCAGCGTGTGCTGCTCCCACAGCCGTGTCCCAGGACCAGCTTTAGAAGCCTCTTGCCTTTTTCAATTTTCCCTTGCTGCCTCTCCAGCCAGTGACTCAGTCCCTATTTCTATTCTCTTCCCACTTCTGTTCCTGCTTCTCCAAAGTTTTGGTCAGTGGCAGCAGCTTTTGCTAACGTCTTGTGGCTGCTCCTCTCGGAGTTATTATTGGAGATGCCTACGAAATAACAGTGCTGCTCTGTGAGACGCTGCTGCACCACTGCAGAAAATATTTACCAAAGCTGTGGTAAGCAGCTCTTTACTGGAGTGACTGGCGTCTGCTCTGAAGCTGCCCAGACGCCACTCACTCCAGCAAAGAGCTGCTGCAACAGAACAAATTGCCCAGGGCAGCAGATCTTGGGCAGGGAGAAAAGCCAGCAGCCCAGTCTGTCTGTCTTTGTGTTTTCTAAGGGAGAAAAATTATCTTTTTACAAGGCTGCCCTAGTTGGCTCTGACCAGCTCTTCCCAGAAAATACCATCAGAAATAGGAGAGCAAAGCAAACTACTGCAGAAATGGACAGGTTGCCATTTAGGGCTGACCTTTCTCAGATCTGCTTTGGTGTCTCCTTCAACCTTCCTTCTCCTCCAGCCCCACTGTGTTTTTAGCTCCTGCTTCCAGCAGAGCACCACTGGACACAACAAACCTCAATTAAAATCCATTTTGGACATAAACATATACATTTATATATACTCCCTTTGCTTTCTGGACCAGCTCCAAATAGAATAATCCTTTTTTTTTAATCCTATACCCCTGGGGATCTTCCAGTTTTGTGTTTGCAAATTGTATGGGTAAACACGGAGAGGGGTAGATTTATTTTTTTTAAGGACACTGGGCTTGGCATGCTACACAGTTTGTTGCTGGATCAGCATGGTGGCAGCACACAGAGCTGTTTTTCTTACTCAAATAGTCCCTTTCCAGCTCAAAAATGACAATTTATCAAAGCCAAGCCAACAGGGATGTAAAGGGCACTTTCAGAACTGGATATTATCTGCCTGGAAAAGGCTCCAGAAAGGCAGACTGTGTCTACAAGCTGCTGAATAAAAGGTGATAGAAGGACAAAGTCCTGGTGATTTTTGGATGAGTCCTCTGGTTATAATTCCCTTCCCATCTGAGCAGAGCAGCTGGTTCATGTGACAGAACTGGGCTCCTGCAGCCAGAGCAGGACAGGAGGGGTTGAGGGGCTGCTGGTCCTTCTGAGGCTGGGGAAGGAAGGATTGAGGCTGAGGCAGATGGTCCAAATTCCCAAATTCCCAAATCCCCATGCAGGCAGAGGCTGGACTCAGCATGTGCATCCCTCTCCTGCAGGAGCCTCAGGGGCTGCACCATTTTTGGAGTTGCTGAAGGTGACTTTTCCTCCCCATCCACTTCTTCATCTTACAGAATGCCAGAATGGTTTGTGTTGGAAATGTTGTGTGTGCCTGGGCACAATTCATGGAGCCCTTGATCCTTTTCTGCTTTGCTGAGCTGATCCTGCATTTTCTGAAGGTATCCAAGGCTGCTCAGAGAGGATTTTCAGGACTTCCCAGAGGGGATTTTCAGCACCACTGGGAATGACAGGAGAAGATGCTTCTCCTGCTTTGTGTTTCACCCTGTGACTGACCAAGATCCAAGGTGTGTCTCTGGTTTGTTCTGCCATGGGAAAAAAGGAAATTAATCTTTTATTCAGGAGAAAAGCCCCACTTTTCTCTCTGTGGAGGCTGGCATTGTGTTTGGATGGAGGCACTCTTCCTGTGCTACAAAACCAGAGACACCAATGCTTTCCTTGGACTGCAGCAGGGCTTTTCTGGGATGCCTTGAGTTTGTTTTCCTAAAAATGAAAGCAGCAGCACAGGGGATAATCCTGTACTCGTGGCACTGGCCTGACTTGTGGTTCAATCCTTGTTTGTCCTGGGCCAAACCAGGCAACTGAACCCAACACTCCCAATCTCAGATCAAGGCTCTCATCTCCAGTGCTAAAGTCAGGCTCTTTCTCCCTCAGTAACTTCTTAATTATTTTAATTTGGTCCAGCTCTACCCAGAAGGGATTTAAAGAATCCATCTCCCTACTCCCCACCTTTCCTTGGATGGGGACCACCATGGATGGAGGCCATCACCCACCCTGAGGACCTCTGGGGAGATGATTTTACCTCTGTGGCTTTGACTAGAAATCCAGATTTGCTCCAGAAACCTTTCCCAAGCAACATTTCGTGGAAACTGGTACTTTGCTACCGAAAAAGCAAAAAGCAAAAAAAAATCTGGTTTTACCAAAGTGACATTTTCTGACCCAAGAAAACATTTTGTCAAAAAGCTTCCCAACCACTCTGCTGGGAATGTGCTCTTTGCCATCAGTCCCCAAGGCTGGAGCGCCGGGGTGTTGAAATGTTACTACAGCCCTGGAAACTGTGAGTCAGCTTGTCCCCACCCACAGCAGATACTCGTGGGAAGGGCCTTGAAAAGCCTGGAAACTCAGCAGCTCCTGCCTTGTGGAGTTTCCATTAACCCGTTCACATTAATTCCTGGTGAAATGAAGGATCTGGCGAATTTTCTGTTGGGTTTTGCCTCCTTTTTTTCTCCTCCCTGATTGTGGTGAATTTTGGAGGATATTGAATTTCAAGCCATCCCCAAGCAATTTGGCTGCTGTGGCCCCAGTTCACCCTCCAGCCCTGAGCCCCACAGGCAGTAGATGCAGCCTCACCATGAATCCAGTGGGATTTGGGATGGATAGATGGATGGATGGACAGAGGGGGAAACTCTGATCCCACTTGGAGGAAAGGTGCCAGGATAAAACTGGGCTGGGATGGAAATGCACCCACCTGGGCATTCCCTGGCTTGGCAGAGGGTCCTGCTGTGATGTCCCAGGTTCTCCGTGGGGCTGTCACACATTGGGACAGGGATGGGGCCAGCCTGGGAATTTTCACCTGGAGAAGGCTCCAGAGAAATCTTAGAGCCCCTTCCACAGCCTAAAGAGGATCCAGGAGAGCTGGAGAGGGACTGGGGACAAGGGATGGAGGTTTTGCCAAGGCTGCAGCTCCTCCAGGATGGAGGCACAGGCTGAGGTGCTGAGGTGAGATCACAGCTCTGCACAAAGGGTTTCGAGGTGCCAAGGAGGTCTGGGAGTGTGGGGTGCAGCAGTTGGGAAATTTGGAGGAAAACTCTTCATATATATATATATATATTTTAAACTTTGGATTTATCAAAATGCCTCATTCTGATTTTAGCTTTTTCCATTTTGAAGAGGGTCCAAGGTCCTATCACAGTGTGTTACCACACAGGGTATAACATTTGCAAGAGTAAAATGAAAAGTCAGTTTGAACTGGAAAATCGTGGCAATGTCATGAAAACAAAGGAAATGGGACATTCTGATGTTGTCAAAACCTTTTTTCTCTGGTTCCTTTCAAAATCAGCTTCCAGCAAAACCAGCAGGATTTTTATGAGGCATTTTAGTTTTTGGCAGAGCCCCTGGCTGTGGCGCAGCAGGTTTGCGGTGGTTTCTCTGGTTGGGCTCAGACACTCCAAGCCCCCATTCCTGGGGGAAAAAGGGGGTGCAATGTGTCCCCCAGCCCTCCCCACCCCCTGGGGGTCCCCATCTGCCCCCCATTTTCAAGGCATTAAAATAACCTACAAGCTGACCTCTTACATGATTTAAATGTCAATTATTCATTTTGTGTTTTAACCCTTGCATTCTTCTTTTTGACCAGGAATGTTTCAAATACTAGAGATGGGAAAAAAAAAAAAAAAAAAGGCAGAAAATGATGATATTAATTTTCCTTACTGAACACCTGGAGTGCCATAGTCAGGGTTTGAGCTCTGCTGATGCCTTTGAGGGTGCTGACAATGGCAGGGCTGGTCCCTGTCCCCCTTTTTTTTCCCTATCCCAACTGCAGTTTGGCTTTGGGAAGAGGTTGGTGCCCTCCTGGCCACCCACGGTCCCGATGGACCCAGGAGGATTTGGCTTTGTGTCGTACCTGGGAGATCCATGTCAGATAACACTGGCAGCCTTTCAAAAGCTTCCCTCCAGCTTCTCTGCCAAAACCTATAGGATGTGTTCCAGAGCATCTCCCAGGAATGTTTGTTATTATGACAGGCAGGAAAAAAAAAAAAAAAAAAACATTAGGGAGGTTAAAAAATAAACCCAGTGAAAGAGCACATTGCTGTTAATGACTAGAAATCCTTTAATAACCAACATTACTATAAATTATATGTGCATTGTGACGGGCACAATCGAGGGCTCTGTTTCTGCTGCCCACGTTGGGGCAGGAGCAGGAACAATGTGCTGTTGTTGCAGGGGCTGGGATGGATGGCATTTTGGGGCTGCTCCTGCATACCTGTGCCCGTGGAGATGCTCGGCTGCTCCACATCCCATGAAAGCCCCATTGTTCTTGCTGCCATATTGCACACTCCGTGATTATAGAGCCTTGGATGAGCGCTGAGACGTTGGAATAATGACCTATTCTTAGCTCTGGCAGTGCTATATTTAAGGTTTATATATATTTAAATGTTGGTAATTGCACATTTGGGACAGATTGTAATTTGGGTGACAGCTTGGAAAGACGGTGTTGGAAAGAAAAAGCATCGGCTGCGTTTAGGGAGGTGAATCCTGGGGTCAGGCAGGGCAGGGTGATCCATGTGGATTTTAAACAAGGTTTGGAACATCTCTGGAGCAGCCTCAGGATGAACAGGGATCCTGCCAGGGTTGGAGATCCATCCCTGGAAGTGTCCAAGGCCAGGTTGGACAGGGCTTGGAGCATCCTGGCATAGTGGAAGGTGTCCCTGCCTGTGGTAAGGGGTGAAACCAAATGGGCTTTAAGGTCCTCTCCAACCCAAACCATTCCATGATTCCACGAGATCCAGGAAATCTCAGTTTCTACTTCCACGTCTGAAGCTGAATTTAGGTTTTTTGTAGCCCTTTTGTGCCTTTTCACTATGAAAAAAAAGACATTTCCCTCCCACAGTGGGGTGTTGGGTGATTTCAGTCCAAACCATGGTACAGGAGGGAAATGTGGCTGCTCTGCAGGTGGCTGAGAGCTGAGCACTGTCAGAGGCAGCAAGGCCATCACAAGTTTTATATGAGTTTTTATATTTTTAACCAGGCAAACTGCACATTTCCTAGACCCCACCCCAAAATGGCAGGGGGAAAAGGAGCTTTGCCCCTGGTCCTACAGATCGGAAGGGACAGAATTGACCCCAAAATCAAAAGATTTATTTACGTTCTGTGTTTGTGTTGGTGCAAATGTTGGTGGCACACACTTATGGATTTTAAATGGAGTATTTGATGGTACACTGATTTAAGTTTGCTGGGAAAAAAAATGGTAGTCTTCATCCAGTAGATTTAAATTATGTTCTTGGGAGGAATAGGGCAGGTTTGGGGAAATATGGACAGAAATTTGGACAGAAGCCTTCAGGCATGGAAAAAGCCACTTAAAAGATTCCAAGAGAAAAACTACAAACATTCAGGTTGCCCAGGATCTGTTGGTAGAAATAATTTCATTGGTTTGGTTTGGGGTGTTTTTCCTTGAACTGATCAACTGCTGGGGGATTAATTGCCCAGATTAATTTTTGCTCATTAGCGAAGTCTTCAGGCTGACCCCAAGCTTTTCCTGCAGCAGGTTCCCACCCATCCATCCTGGGGTGGGGGAAACTTCCCTGCATCCCTGAGGATGGAGCGAGGATGGGCAAAGCCCAGTCCTGGTCCGAACCCCGGGATTCGCTTCCCTGTGGGAGATGGGTGGGAATGGCTATTTTATAGGAATTTATTGATTTATCCCATATTCGGGGCAGGGTTATTTTGGATGGGTGCCATCCAGGGGTGCTGCTCTCCACGGGCACTGTGTCGCTGTGGCGGGACACGAGGCCGCCGCTCCCCCCGCTCCCGGCGGAGCTGCTGGTGGCCCTGGGCTGGTCTCTGTCCCTCTGTCCCCCCGTTTCCCGTTCCCCGGTCCCCGGTCCCGCGGTGGCGCCGGGGCCGCCGTTCATTCACGGGCACGCCGCGGTGGGAGCGGGGCGGGGCCCACGCCGAGCGCCGGCCAATGAGAGACGGCGGCGCCGCGCGTCACGCGGCCTCTGCCCAATGGGAGCGCGCCGGGCCTGAACTTTTGCCACGGCGGACAAGTTGATACATCGCGGGGGCGTGTCCGGCGCGCGGCCCGCGGGGGGGCGCGTTAACCCCCGCGCTGCCGTGACCTACTTTCACAGCGCCCCTCTCGCCCACCCCCCGCGACCCGCTGCACCATTCCCCTCAGGGCGATCCCCTCTTCATCCCCCCCGCCGGCAGCGCGGGGCCGTGCGGGTCCGGCGGCGTGCGGGAGAGGCGGGCGCGGGGCTCGGGGCGCTTTAAGCGGTCGGAAACCCGACCCAGTGTTTGCGCAAGGGCCGGTGCCGCGCGGAGCCGCCGGAGTGTCTAGACTGGCACATGATGGGCG
>VWYP01005415.1:1920914-1996589 GCA_013400435.1 Pycnonotus jocosus
TGGAGCAGGAGCTGAAGGCCGTCACCTACTCGCTGCTGAAGCGGCTGAAGGAGCGCTCGCTGGACAGCCTGCTGGAGGCGGTGGAGTCCCGCGGGGGGATGCCCGGCGGCTGCGTCCTGGTGGCCCGCACCGAGGTGCGCCTGGGGGGCCTGGCGGCACCCCCGCACCTCCTCCTGGGCAAGCTGTTCCGCTGGCCCGACCTGCAGCACCCGGCCGAGCTGAAGCCCCTCTGCGAGTGCCAGAGCTTCGGCGTCGCCGACGGACCCACGGTCTGCTGCAACCCCTACCACTTCAGCCGCCTCTGTGGGCCAGGTGAGCAGCGGCGAGTTGGGTGTCCCCCCCGCCACAAACACACACCGATTTAGGAGTTCGAGGGTTCTGAGCCCTTCCTGGGTTTATCCGAACCCTCATGGGCAGCGCTGCCCCGGCCCCGCGGTGTTGCGGGGATGCCCGGGGAGACGCGCCTGGTCCGGGGTCCCCTCCGGGCATCCCCCCTCTCTTGGAACCAGCGGTTCCAGTTGTGCGTAAAATGCCCTTTCTCTTTATTGTTTTGGTTTTTTTTTCCTCTTCCCGTGGAGTTTCCCCGCTCTCCGGGAGCCGGAGGGGCGATAATCGGCGGCTCCATCCCGCTGGCGCCAGCCTGGCTCGCTCGTATCGGAGCCGGGCGGTCACCGCCGCCGGCTTAAAGCCGCAGGCGCTTCGGGGGGGCTGCGGGGATGTCCCCGCCGCGGGGATCCCCGGACCCGCGGGGACATCCGGGGCTCTTGCATTTCTCAGGGGTTTCTCATTTTTTACCCTGGGCAGAGGCGAGCGTTTTCAAGGCGTGGGTTTGCTCTTCTTGAGGCTTTTTTGTTTCTTTCAGCGACACTCGATAGTGTGTCCATGTCAGCAGGGAATAGCTGCATGGAGCAGAGACATGTTGGAGTCTGAGGTGCAGAAATCGAAATGATATTTAACTGGCTGTACAAAAACTAATGAAACTGGACAGCTGGATTCCCACTGCCAGAGGGCAGGGATGGATGGGATATTGGGAAGAAATCTTTTCCCTGTGAGGGTGGGGAAGCCCTGGCACAGGGTGCCCAGAGAAGCTGTGACTGCTCCTGGATCCCTGGAAGTGTCCAAGGCCAGGTTGGAGCAGCCTGGGATAGTGGAAGGTGTCCCTGCTCATGGCAGGGGGTGAAACGAGATGATTTTTCAGGTCCCTTCCCACCCAAATCATCCTATGTTTCTATGCTGACTGTCCCTTTTTTTGGCAAGAGCTTTGATTTTATTATTTCTTTTGCAATCTGGGCTCCTGCCTCGCTTTGCATCACTTCTTTCAAAGAAACTTCTCTTCTGGGCGTGCTTCTCCCGAAGGTCGCTAGAGGCTGGAGGCAGCTTTTTTTATTCCAGTTGGAGTTGAGCTGCGCTTTCAGGAGCAGGGCATTTATTTTAGCAAGTTTCCCAGTCTCTTTCCTGCAGCCGTGGTGCTTTTCCCAGCGGTGAGCAGCTGCCAGCCCTGTGCTGGGAGTAGTAGAAAGCAGAGCTGTTATCAAGTGGCTCCTTATCACTTTGATAATGAGTGACTGTGCCAGGACCCCACCCGCGCCGGCTGGGCGCTGGGAACAGGAGCCAAGAGAAGGCCTTGATGCCCTTTTCCACAAGTGGCTCCCCACAGGGATCATCCTGTTGGTGTTTCCCACCCAGTTTGCTGTGGGGTGTGAAAGTTCTGGGGTGCTTCCAGCGAGTCTCTGGTGACAGCAGGTCTGGCATGGGACCAGCACGGCCAGGTCTGGCTGTTACATCCACATGGAGACATCAGCACCTTTATATATTTTTTTTTTATTTTGGGATTTATTAGCAGCCTATGAGAAGGGCACCCCACTCCCTTAGGGGAAATTGGGAAGCTCTTCTGAGGAGCAGTAGATGACCCCAGAGCTGTCACATGGGGGGATGCTGAGGTTCTTTTTGATGAACTCTGCCAGGCTGAGCTGCAGGTGCTGGTGAGGAGGGAGCTGAGGAGCCCTCCTGTCCCTGCTCTGGGGTCAGTGTGGTGCCACTGCTGGACTTCACAGTACAATTTCTCACTGAAGTCAGTGCATGCTCGGTGCTGATGCCTTGATACAGCTCATTGAAGTTACAATTCAAGAAACATCACTGTCATATTGTGGAAGGGGAAAAGAAACCCCTCTGATCAGGGCTGGAGTTGATGAAGGACCTTCATGGACCTTCCCCATGGTCTTGACCCTTCCAAAAACAGCGAGAGCTGTTGAGTGAGCTGATTCAGCAAAGCACCTCTGGGGACCTGCTGAACTTGGAGCACATGGCTGCTCAGTGCTGCTGGTTAAAGGCGAGCTTGGGAGCTTTGTGGGATGGATTCAGGGTGAGGGGGATCATGGTGGCCTCTGAGCTGCTTCTGTGATGAGGCCTTTTGGGATGGACCAAAGTTGCTTGGATGCCTTGGTGGCTGAAGCCAGCGTGGCTCTGGTGCCAGCCCTGTGTGCCCAAGAGGAGTCTTTCCATCACCCAATCCTTTTTTTTCAGTACTTGTGAAGTTTTTGGAGAGCACTTGATAAGCTCAGTGTGTTGGAAGGTTGTCTCCCAACACAGATGATGGAAACATGGTTCTTGGGGAGCAATTTGATGTTTTGTGTGATTCAACGTGTGGGTATCCAGGCACAGATATGGAGGGGTGCAGCTTTTTCAGTAGCAAAGCCCACTTTGGAACTTCAAGGTGGAACTCCCATTCTTCAAAAATTAGGAAAACCTTGGTCTCCAGTTGCTTCCAAGTGTTTTGTTTTCCACTGGGTGTTTATAACCTTGGAAGAGTCCCTACCCCAAAAGAGAAAGGAGAGGGTTTGTTGATAAACCGAGCACAGCACTAACCCGAAGTTTTGTTTTTCCAGAGTCTCCACCACCTCCCTACTCTCGGCTGTCTCCTAATGATGAGCAAAAGCCACTGGGTATGTGTTTTGTCTCTTTTGATCTCCGGGAAACCCTTTCATGGTGCAGCCCTGGTGCTGGTTCTGAGACAGCCCTACCTGGCACGTCAGGCAAAAGCCAACAAGTCGGGGTTTTATGGCTGCTCATTATTTCTGAGCAAGCATCAGCTGATGGGTTTTAAGAAGTAAATGGATGCCAGTTTATCCTACCAAATTACTGTGTAGACACATGCATATTTTCCAAAATAATATGAAGCTCTATTTTTAATGAAGGCGTAATGAAAGGTTACCAGACGTCATGTTTTGTCTGTGTGTGTAATCTGCGGGAGTGGGAGCTCCTGGGTGCCATTTCCATAAAGGCCTGGCTGTGCTGCTCCGTGGAGGAACCAGCTATTACCCTCCCTCTGCTCCTTATAAAGAGATGGAAAGTCTTTGAAACTCAGCTGCTATGTCATTTCTGAATGGGGTGTCACCCTTTCCTGGGGAATTCTAAAAGGTTTTCCAAACAAAGTTGGTGGAAGCAGCTTTGGGGTGTGGAGTGCAGGGTGCTGGAGAGCCTGGCAGCCTTGGATCCTGCTCCTGTGAGCTGCACATTGGCCTGGAGATGTTCCTCACCATCCTTTCTCAGCCCTGCTTCTTGCTCAATTAAATGGGAAGCAAAGACATGGGAGGGAAGGGAGGAATCCCATATCCCTCTTGGGTTTCTTGGTGGGATCGGTGCAGCTGGGAGCTTTCTCCCTTTTATCCCGTGGTCAGTGATTTACTGGGGTTAATGACCATGGGGAATTGCTTTTGCTCCCATGGGGCATGGACAGGGAGGAGACAAATGGGGTTTGGCAGGGATAGGAGGGGACAGCAGTGTCCCACCCAGCCCCAGGGGAAGGCAGAGCTGCCCCTGCCAAAGGTGAGTCCCTGCCCTGCTCAGCCATGTGTGCACCCTGTGCCTGCCACAGGGCTGTGACCAGAGCAGCCTGCAAGGCCAAGTTTGCTTGGTGGTGGCTTTTTTTCCTTTTTTTTTGTTAGGTGTGGAGGCAAAAGAGGAAAAAAAAGGAGTTGTCCCTCCCTGCACTCCCCCTTCCAAGTTAATTCCTTTTAGAAACTGCTTGTGCTGCAGGGAGAGATGATAGTGAGCAACACGTGACTTTATTAAAACAACAGCCAGGGGTTGAAATTTGCCTCTCTGGCTTGTTTGATTGGAAAAATAATGGTTAATCTGTGAGCAAACAGTTGAGCACTTAATTAGAGGGGTGTAAGCAAGAGAGAATAACAAAGACTCTTAACTTGTTAAAACAAAGTTTCCTTCGCTTCAGCAAAGAGGAAGGAAGGAAGCAAGAATAAACAGCTTCAAGAATTTTAATGGTGATAATTAAGTATAGTAACTCTGACTTGTTTAGAGGCTTAATGTAACTTTATCCAGTAAGCACCAAGTTCCTACTTGTTTGATCAACTTAACTGGAGTTATTTTTGTGGTCGAGGCAATTCAAACTTTGCATTTGCGTGGTGGAGCTACAAAGTTAATCGCTGCTTGCTGGCTCTGTGGAGAGTTTCTCTCGGGGGAGGTGGTGGGAAGCCGAGCAGCCACGGGTGCTCACGTAGCGCTGGCAAACGCAGCAGGACTAAAAGTGCTTTCTTTTTTTCTTTTTCTTTTTTTTTTTTTTTTTCTCCCCCAGATCTATCAGATTCCACGTTGTCTTACACTGAAACAGAGGCTACAAACTCTCCCAACGTGACGCCCGGAGATTTCTCAGGTTGGCAGCTGTTGGTGCCTTCCCTCCCTTGGGGTCTGTGCCGGGGGCTGGTGGTGGGGCAGGAGGGGACATGGGTGTCCTGGTCCAGTTTGTGTTCTGGGTGTGAAGAGAAGGACAAAAAGAGCAGTTATTTGAGCTGGTTTTTTAAAGGAGTCTGTGCTCTGCAGTCTGTTGTGATAAGATGCTGTTTGTCGGGCGAGCAGGGAGGTTTGGGAGGTGGCCACAGGGCCATGTGTGGAGGCCCCCCAGACCCATCCCAGGCTGTGGGGCTGAGCTGTGGGGCCAGGCCGTGGGCCCTCCCCATTTCCATGGTTCCAGTGCTGCTGCTTTGTGGTGGTTCCTGCCGGGTCCGTCGGGCTGGTGTTACCTGCTGGGCCCCGGCCCCGGGCTGCAATCCCTGCTTTCATGAGCAGGCTCCCAGCTACGGAGCCATTGAAGATCCCGAACAAAGCTTGCCTTAATTAGGTCCTGGTTTTTTGCTCTGCCCCACCCTGCAACCTTTCATTCACTTAATGGGGCTCTGCAGGGCCTGGGGTGGTTTTAGCTGACAGCAGAGGTAGGGTTGGGGCTTTCCTTGGCTGCGGTGATCATTTCACATCTTTCTCCTTGGTGTCTCACCCCGGGCTGGGGGCTGTGTGTGGGGCAGGAGGGGCCTGGCTATAGGAGCAGGTTTGATTTCTCTGCCTGGTTCATGAGAACTGGCATGAAGGCAGACAAAAGTGGGTTTTGGTGGAGCCCCACGTGCCTCCTTTAGCAGCTTGGATGGGGCTTGGACCCCTCTGAGCCGCATTGCTGGGTTGCTGAGCACAGGGATGGGATCTGCTGCTCACTTGGGGGGATGCTGTGGGTGAAGGGAGGTGGTGGAGGGGACCTTTGGGGTGCTGGTACCTTGGTCGTGGTGTTTCTCCTCATTTTCTTTCCTTGCAAGAGTTCGTGGTCAGTTTGGTGAGAGTTGGGCATTCCTCAGGATGTTTAGGCTGATGCCAGCCCCAAAGGGTGTTGGAACAGCACGGGGTCTGTATGGTAGCACTGTGGCACATTTCCCTCTGGAGATTTTCCCTTCTCCTCGTCCTTTCAGGTGCCCCTGTGGTGGCCGGTGCCAGCCCAGGGGCTTTTGTTGTGCTGCCAAGTGTCCAGAGCAGGGGAACAATTGATAGCAGGACTGGGATCATTCAGCCTTGTGCTCTGATAAATATGTGCTTGCAATTCCTGACAAACATTCCTGGGGCTGGATGCACGTCCCTAAAGCTCCCCGCGCCCGTGGCTTTTGTTGTAATTTGATAATTGGCATTAATTACAGCAGCCAGGTTGGAAAAGTGGGGTTTCTGAGGATGTAATGGTTTAGCTTCTCCCATGGCTCAGTCTTTATGGGACGTCTGGTGGGTTTGCTGGAAGAGAAGAGAGATTTTAACTTTTCCTTGAACAATATGATGATAACATGTGACCGCGATTGTGCTGAAACCGGATCCCTCCTCTCCCCCTGTGCCGTTTCCAATGGTGTAACTTTTAATAAGAGTCTGGGGCTGGGTGATTTATTTTTCCCCAGTGCTCAGGATTGCTGAAAGAGGATAAGAGCCCTGCTGAAGTTAACCCGTACATGTCATCACAGGGAAGTACAAGGGAAAAACCCACTTAGGCTCCAGTCTACCTGCCACATTTCAGTTTGTTTATTCTCCATTTCAACTCGTTTAATAGCTCTGCTTGAAGTGTAGGTCTGTGGAAGTGATACACAAAGCACATGGTCCTCCCTGCCTCCTCTTGTGTACCGAGGGAGCTCGGTGTGCCTTTAACTTGTCTTCCAAAAATAAGTACATTTTGGGTCTAGCACCAAGCCACTGCTATTTATTGGTCCAGCTTTGATCATCAAAAAAGCTTTTCCTACTAAAACCACAAAATTCAATTTTGTGTAACAAAGAGAACCATTCTCCTCCTGTTGCTCCTTTACTTGATGAGCTTCTAAACAGGAGGTTTTAGCATGAAGGCAAAAGATGATCTCTGTCATATGTGTAAATTTAAAAAGAAAACAAACCCTCTTTTTGAAGTAGAACCTTTCATGGGTATAATATTGGCTTTAAAAAGAGGGAAGGTCTCCAGTGAAGTAGCAGGCTTGCTGTACAGTTCAGAGGAGCAGGCAGTGCTAACTGGAAGCACAAGTTGTGGATGGTGGATGGTTGTGATGGATCCATGGATGATACCCCAGAGCCCTCTTCACCTGGTGCTCAAAACATTTGGGTCTTGGAAACAAGGATCAATGTCCAACTCCAGCTTTTCCCTTGGATTGGGAATGCTCCTGTTTTCCCAGTGAGGTGCAGTGGCCTGGAAAGATCTGGGCTGGTGGGAAAAGGCCCTTGGAGATGTCTGACCCCAAAGTTTCCTCCTCCTGAGCTCGAGCAGTACCACGCTCAAGCTTGTGAGAGCACCAAGAGAGGCTCCATCTTTTCCTCCTTAGATTCATTTCTGCCTGGGGAGCAGAGCTGAGGAAAACCTGCTCTTTGGGGAGAGTTATATTTTAAACCCAGGTGGTTCCCTGGGCTGGGCTGAGCCTCGTCTGTCCCCAGGGAGCCGGCGGAGCCTTGGCCAGCCCTGGCGTCACCGCGGCTCCCGGCCGGAGCTGGGGAAATACCAGGGAAAGGGCAAAATCCAGCAAGGCAGGAACAAAAGCTCAGCCTCGTGACTCATAATTGGTGGAACATTTGTAGTAATTTTTTTTTTTTTCCCTTCCCCTCAGACTTGGCTCCTTTAGCACATGCCAAGAAGCTGCTGTACCCGTTAGACTTGCCAGGCGTGTGGAGGGCTGAGCGGGAGCTGGGCTGGGCTGGGGTGGTGGGGACGTGCTGGAGCAGCTGCTGTGGGCTTCAGGGGTTGCCTGCCTTCCTCTGAACCCCACAGGGCTCTGCCTCACCAGCCAGACCTTTTCTTAAAGCCCATGGAATAGCCCCATTCCTACTGAAAAAGGCCCGTGATGAGCATTGAATAAAGTTCTTGTGGTGGCTTTAAATTCTGGAGGTCCTGAGGGGAGCAGAAGGTGGCCATGCACCTGTAGGTCTCTGTGCTGACTTGACCATCCCCAGGGAAAATGCTGGTTTGTTTTCTCCAAAAATAGTTGGTTTGGGTTTTTTTTTTTTTAACTTTGAAATCACTTCCCTTGTGCTAAAACACTGTGAGAATTTCAGCTCTGGTGAACCCTTGTGTAGGTGAAACAGTGCACCCTAAAGAAGAAATGTTGAATTGGTGGTTTGCTGGAGGAGGGATGAATTCCTGTCCATGCTCCAAAGCAGCAGGGAGGTGTTTTCCACCTGGAAGTGGAAGCACAGGCATGAGTTTGAGTTTAGCAGCTCTGCTGATGTCCAGAGGGCTCCATGTGGAGATGAGCTCTCCTTGGTCACTGATGATGGTGGAGGAAAGCTGGGAATTAACAGAGAAGAGACAGAGACTGAATGGGCTGGAGCTTATTAAAATTATTTCTGAATTTATTTTTTTTTTAATGCTTGGGAAGATGGGGAAGTTTTTGCAGTTATGGGGCTGGGGGCATTGGGTTTGGGGACAGCAGGGTCCTTGTACCACCAAAGGAAGGAAGAAGGCAGGAGCATCCATCCCAGCTGGTGACTCAGCCCTGCTGAGGCAATGCCATGGCTCCAGGCAAGAGCCAGAGGGTTTTTTCTGCTTCCAGCAATATTTAGGATGAACTTAAGGAAGCATATTTTAAAACACACTGAATGGAGAAAGTGAATGTCTCCCTTCCTCTCCTCCCCCCCAGAAATAACAGGCTGCAGGATTTATGCTAACAAGGAAATTTATGAAGATCCTGTGTGTTAGGAGTAGGAAAAAAAAAAAAAAAAAAGCCCATTAAATCTGTCAGGCGGATGTGTGTGGCAACTGGGCAAACATTGCCCTTTCCGGGCTGGGGGAGAGATTCTGGAATTACCTGTTAATAGAAAAAAAAGAGTATTTTTCTCATTAATAGGGCAGCAGTTTCTTCTAGGGGGGAAATGTTGGGTTTTGAGGATAGACTCTGTCTTTGCTGTGTCTCAGCTCTGGGCTGGGGGTTGGGTCTGACCCAGCACCACCCTGGAGCTTTTTCATCCCTTTTCCCCCCCTCTCCTGCAGAAACAAATCCTTTAAAAAAAAAAAAAAAGACACAGCATATCTGTGCATCCAGTTTAATCACAGACAGATGTTTGTTTGGGCCAGTAATGGTTTTGGTTTCTTTTTTTTCTCTTTCATATTTAACTGTAGCTTTGCTGGCTTGTGTTTCCCTGTGCAGTCTAGAACAATTCAGGGTTTGGCTAAAACCTCTCCTGGTCAGAGGAACGAGCCCGTTGCCAAGAGCTACTTCTTTGATGCAAAAAAATACATCCTGGAGGTGCTTTGTCAGATGTTTTTATATTAAACAGTTTTCCTCCATAGTTTCAGTTTGCCAAGGGGAAATAAAGTGCATCTATTTTCCAGTGTGCTTCAGAGAGGAATTCTTTTGCTGGCTGTGGAGGCTTTTCCCACATGGCTCTGGATGGCCACGGGTGTTGGGATCCCCATGGGAGAGTTTCAGAGCAACAACCTGTCCTCCCTGGGGGTTTGCAGCTTCTGGCCCTGCCTGGGGCTGACATCAAAGGCAGCTTCTCCCAAGTGCAGGGTGAATCATGGATTAATCCCTGAAAGGGAAGGTGGGGAAGCTCTGGGAGCCCAGCCCTGGGCATTCAGTGCTGTCCCTTTCACACAGGTGCAGGTGTGCTCCTTTATTTTGGATAAAGATGTCTTTCTGGGGTGGTGATAAACCCACTGGAGCCAGTGGATTTGTGGAGGGCAGTGGGTTTTTCCACATCTCATTTGTGTTTACCAAGGTGGCAGCTCCTGGAGTCTTGGAGCAGAAGGTGAAGGGATCATTGATTCTGTAGCCAGGTGGGCTCCTCGTTGTGTCCAAATCCTGTTGGTAGCAGTGCTTCATCCATAAGCAGAGTAACCCAGCAGAGAATATTCCTCCTGGGAAAATCATAAGCAGATCAAGAAGTTGCTCACAGCATTGAGCAAGCAACAATTTAGGAAAAATTTTTTTTGAAAGTCTGACTTGCAAACTCTTCTTGCTTGAAGAGAAGCACCCTGGATCAAGGCTGGAGGGAGGTATTACTTCCATGTGGTTGTTTTCCCATTCAAACCCTGTGGGATATCTCCTGTTGGGCCACCAAACCAAGAGCTGGAGCACTGAGCTGTGTCTGAGCAGGCTCCCACAGAGCTGTGGTGGCAGTAGCTCCTCACAGTGCCAGCTGCCAAACTTAAGAAATGAGGACAATTAGAGGTGTCCCTAAAAAAAAAATAATCTGGGCAGCTGGAATTGGCCCTTGTTCAGAAGAAGGAAGGAAAAAATCCAAACTGGCTGCCAGAAGCTGAGGATCATCTGCCTGGAGTGGCACAGGCTGCACCAGGGGTGGAAGAAGGTTTTTCTGACCAATATTGGGCCCCGTGCTTGATGCAGAGGTGAAAGCTGCTTGGAGATGATGCCTCTGTATTTGTGTGTGCACACAGCTCCTAAACTCCAAAGGAGAATTTTCCATGAGGGAGCCAGGCAGGATGATGCCCTGAAGTGAAGGCAGTATTTATATTTATATTTATATTATATATATATTATATATATTATATCCCCAGAACTCTGAGGAGCAGGGATCCCTTGGAGGCAAGACACTGAAGTTCTCAGTATATCCCAGCAGAGGAGAGAGTTGCTTTTTCTCCCTCTGTTACCTGGAACTGGGATGGATTTTCACAGCTAGCCTGGATGTTTTCAACCTAGAAGTTCTTGGAGAAAGTACAACAGCCAGATAAAATATGTTTTTGTCTGTGGTTCATTGAGTAGAGTTATGATGTTTGGCCTTGAATCACAGAATAATCACATCCCTCACTTCTCCAAGCACCTAGGCATCACTCTTAAAAAAAGAAACATCAGGAAGTAAGCAAGTTACTTAAAAGTAAATTAGTTTAATCTTTGTAGCCTAAACGTTACATTCTTGCACCCTATTAGGGCTTGGATACAACTTTCTAGGTAGTAAAAGTTCCTTTGATGTAGCTCTGGTTGTGTCCTTTAACCAGCATGGATCCGATGGATCCGGCTTTGTTTGAACTTTCCTTTTTTCCCTGTGCCTGTGTTTTCCTTTTTAAAGGGATTTGCTGAATACTGGACACAGTGTATTTATGACCTTTGAAAACGGTGAACGTTTTGAAGGAGGAATTTTGGCTTCTTACAGGAGACCTGTAGAGAGAGGCTTGTGTTCACAGTCCCAGTAATAGATTTTTTTTTTTTTTTTGTGGCACTTTGATGAGTGAGAGGTGTTTATAGGCTTGATTCATAACTGAGTTACCAAGGTTTTCCACGGAAATAACTTATTAAATGTGTGGCGCTCACCGGAGCGATTGAAGTCTGGAGATTTGCTGTTCATCAAAGGCACCTCCTTTCCCGGCCTCCAAGACCCAACTCAGCATTTTACCTCTGGAGGATGCTCAGACCCAAAAAAGGGCTGTGTGGTGTGGGAGCTCGAGATGGCTTTTAGTAAGAAATTTAAAAAAAAATAAAAGGCAAACTGGAAGGAGGAAGGAAAAAAAAACCTTCAGGAAAAACATCCCCGCCGTGTTTGGGAGCTGCTGATGGTTAAACCTGGTTTTCTGGAACACTGCTTGTTTGTGTGGATTTTGCTCCTCTGCTCCACAGCTGAAAAGTCCATCCCTTCAGTGCTGCTGAGGGCTTTGAAGTGTCCCTGGAACCGCAGGTTCAGTTTACTGGCAAAGGAGACTCAGCTCTTTGTGCTTCCCAAGAGCCTGGGGTGGGCACGGGGGGCTGATCCCAGCTCTGCCCTGCCTCCTGCAGTGTGCTCCAGGGGATCCAGGGCTTGGGTGGTGATGGAGGAGGAGGGACAGTGCCTCACTGGGGTCCCCACCTTGCTCCTGAGGATTTGGGGTTGGGTGGTGCCTGTCCCAGCTCTGCTCTGCCCTTGCTCCATGCCTTTCACTTGATTGATTCATCAAATCCTGGTTTGGATTGGAAGGGAGCTTAAAGCTCATCCCATTCCACCTCCTAGCACGGGCAGGGACACCTTCCACCATCCCAGGGTGCTCCTGGTCCAACCTGGCCTTGGACACTCCAGGGATCCAGGGGCAGCCACAGCTTCTCTGGGCACCCTCTGCCAAAAGTCCTTCTAAAGCTTTTTTGTAGCCCCAGAAAATGGGTGTTTAGCTGGAAAAAAAGCATCAGCCCAGGGGCAGAGTGCTGGGAGAGCAGAGACTGAGGGGAGGATGTGCAGCACATCTCCAGCACTGGGGTCTGGGCTTGGCGTGCTCAGGACTGTTGGATTCCTCTTTGGGTGTGTTTTTTTTCTGTAAGAACAAAAACATTTCACGTGGAAATGCCTGTCTTGGCTGACCTCTTGCAGGACTGCTGATGCTGCCTGGTAATGGCCTTTGCAGCTCCTGGGGCTGGAGCAGGGATCAAACAGCTCTGGCACTGAAAATGCTGGACTGTGCTGCTGTCCCACCACCCCTTTCCCAGAGAAGCTTCTCCTTCAGTGAGAAGCTGTTTCCTCATCCCAGGCTTTGGATATGGGAAAATAGGTGGGGAAAAAACCATGAGCATCAAAAGATATAAACAGAATTAAACCCTAAGCTCTTCTCCTGCCCCAGCATCTCCTCAATCAGCCCTGCACCCCAGGTTTCCCCTTCTTTTTTCTTTTCATATTTTCCTGGGTTTATTCTTTAAAGGGATAAGAGTTGCCTCTGATGCCCAGACCTGAAAACTCTCACAAAATCCAACCTGTCCCTGCCTCTCCACAGGGATGCAGGCTCTGGCAGGGAGCAGGCACAGGCTGGGATGCTGCTCCCTGCCCTCGGCACTTTGCCTTTCAGGTTATAAAAGCCCGTGTATGAAACCTGCCAAAAAAAGTCAAATTCCCAACAGTGCAAGAGAGAGGGATGTGTAGAGAGTTTGTTTTGCCCTTCACAGCAGTTCTGTGTTCCTGGGGGGATGCAGGAGGTCTTTGCTGAGGGAGCCCACGTGCTCCTGTCCTGCAGCATCCCCCACCCACTCCAAGTGCAGTTCCCAGAGCCAATGCTGGACCAAAGAAAGCCCTCCCTTCCCACTGGCAATCCATGGAAGTGCCCTGGTGTCACATTTGCTGTCCCAGCTGGACACTGATGCTCAGCTGGACCCACTGCAGCTTGGCCACGTCCCTGCCTGGGTTTGGGAGGGCTGCTCTTCCCTCCCCTCCCCTTGCTGTGCCTGTGTTTGGTTTATGGCTTTGGAGATGTTCCTCCTCCTGAGTGTCTGTAGCAGCTGAGGGGGATCAGGCTGCCTGTTCCTCCAGGCTGGAGTCTTCAAGCTGCTGCAGGGGCATCTCGTGATGCCAGGGATCCTGGGGCAGGATTTCTCACAGTGGCTCCACGGAAGGGCGGGAGACACAACTGTGTTGGTTTTATCTCTGTATTCCATGAGCAGAACCCGCCTGCAGAAAGGCTCTTTTTCAGCTCTTTCCATTTATTAGGGTCTCATTTGCTAAGATTTTTTTCCATGAGAGAAGCCAAAGAATGTTAAAGACTCTTTAAAAAAGAAAAAAAAAAAAGTGCCAGCTGCTTTGTGCTTTCACACAGGGTGATGCCAAGTGCTGTTGTCTGTTTAATCAGGGAACAAAGGTACCTGCAGCCCTGGGTGGTGGGAAAGGCCCTGGCACAGAGAAACTGTGGCTGCCCCATCCTGGAAGTGTTGGATTGGGCTTGGAGCAGCCTGGTCTCATGGAAGGTGGGATGAGATCAGCTTTCAGGCCCTTCCAGCCCAAGCCCTTCTGGTTCTCTGATAAGGCTGAGCTGAATTTGGATTTATCCCACCTGTCTGTGGGAGCTCCAGCAGGGATGGACGTGCTGTGCAGAGCACATCCCTTTTCTTCCCTTCCCTCTCTTTCTTTTCCCCTCCTGGCTGCTCCAGAGCCTGTTGCTGTTGCTGAGCGTGGTGCTCACACAAGGCCCCGTTTGTGCGATCCTGGGCTGGGAAAAGCCAAGTTTGTCCACGGGGAAGAATGAGGCACTTGATTCATCCCCCCCTGTGTGAGCCTGTGGGGTCTGGGAGCATCCCTGTCCTGCACAGGGAAGGCAAACATGGGCTGTGGTGTCTGGGAACTCCCGTGGTTCTGCTTTCCCTTATTCCTGGATAAATGTTGTTCCTTTGGAAGCGCTGCTGCATCTTCCCCTCAGCTCTGTGGCAAACACAGTCATTGTGCCCTGATTTTTTTTTTTCCTGTTTCTTCTTTGTATTTGGTTTTCCTTGGACCTTACAGTGAGCTGTTGGTAAAAATGAACTGTAGGTATTTTTTTTTCCAGCATTCTTCTTTAAATCCAGAGAAGTTGTGGCATAACCTAACAGGAGCTCTCACCCTGGAAGTGTTTAAATCCAGGTTGGATGGAGCTCTGAGCAGCCTGGTCTGCTGGGAGGTGTCCCTGCCCATGGAAGGAGGTGGAACAGGATTATCCTAAAGGTCTCTTCCAACCCAAACCATTCCATGATTCTGTGATCCATCCCCTCATCACAAGCAAAGCTTTGCCAAGTCTCGCAGCAAATGATCACTGGTGCTTGTAAAAAGCTCAGGCTCCAAGGTTGGATCTGGTTGGGTTTGTCTGGTGCAGCAGCTCGGGGTATCCAGCTGTGGAGAGAAGGAGCAGATGTGAAAATGGGCAGTTTAATGTCTCAGACCCAATCCCTCTCTATAAATTGGGTGTCTGCAGCTGCCACTGAGGGCTTGAGCTGTTCTGCCACGGGTCTGATCACAGTAAAACTGAATCCAGCAGGTTTTGATTTTGGCCTGATCTGGAGAACTCTTTCTGCTGGGGTTTTATGAAGCCCTGAAAACACGACACCATTTCCAGAGAAGCTGTGGGTGCCTGGGCTGGGTGCAGAGCAGCCCTCGGTGGCAAGGCCAGGGCTCAGCTTTCCTCAAATGTCACGGAGCTGCTTTCTGAGATCTGCAAAAAAAAAACCTCAACAAAACTTTATGAATCGACCAGGAAGCCAGTAAAAATTAGTAGTAACAAGCTCATTTCAATAGGAATGGGTTTGCTGCTCTGCTGGCTGCCAACCATTTATGAGACTGGCCGGGTGCCGGGTCCAGCGCCGCATCCCTCACCCTCCTGCTGCTGGAAATCATTTGTGACTCCAAAAAAATAAATAACACTATTGTGGAGCTCGTTTTATGGCTGGGGCCTGAGCTGGGTGGCAGCTCTGCAGCTTGCAAGCCCTGGCTGGGGGCTCTGTGCTCCGTCTCAGGTGGGTTCCTGTGGGTTTGCAGGGTGCAGGTGAGGACACGGGATGGGAGTTGCATCCTTGGCACGTTGGATCTGCTCCTGGATCTGATGCCAGGGGAAGAGCTGGATTGGTGTGGCTGTGCCAGTTCAGGGGTGTTGCAAGGGAGCATTGGATGCTATTGAGTGTTGTGCCAGCAGAGCTTTAGGATGGATATTGGGGAAAATTTCTTTCCGAGAAGGGCTGTCACCATCCCTGGAGGGATTTAAAAGCCACGTGGATGTGGCACTTGGGGACAAGTGGAATGGTTGGAGCTGCTGAAATTAGAGGGCTTTTTCAACCTTAACCAGGGATTGCTCCTGTCTCTGGTGGGGACATCCCAGGGTGTCCCAGTGAGCCAAATGTTGGCTTGTGTGGAGGACCAGTTCCCAGAAAGTTTCTGCTTTGCCTCATCTTTAAATACTTCTTTAAATAAGAGGTTCCCAGCATGGGAATTTGTCTTTCTCTTCCATTCATACCGGGCCTGTTCCAGTGCCTGCACAAAGGGATGTGTGTGCCTGAGGAGATTTCCACTCCCAGCAGAACAGGGAAATTCCTGGGAGAGTACAAAATCAGGTAAAGATCCTGCGAGTACAGGGAGCTGCTCTTCCCCCATTGCTGAGTTATTTGAATGGAAGGGAAATGTCAGCAGAATTATGGGTTTATTTTAAAAAAAAAGAGTCACTCACACTTCACAGGTTACAGACTAGGAGCACACTGGGCAGCTTCTTCATCACTGGAACAAGAAAATTGGAGTCATTCTTTATTCCCCAGTAATTACAGCCACATATTTTGAAATATCCATGCCTTTTCCATGTTGAATCACCAGTGCAGACCTTCAGAGCCGGATTGAATTCAGCTGTGCTTGAAAGGGTCGGTCATTTGAGACTCCCAACATTAAAAGATCTTTGCAAATTAGTTTTGCTCTTGCCATGCTGAATTTGTTTGTGTAGAAAACCTCAGTAGATTTGGTATGTGCCTGTCTTTGAAGGGCTCTGCTTCAAAGGCTGCAGCTCTGGGTGTTTTATGTGCTGAGCTCCGTGGTCCCCCGAGCTCTGCTGCCTCGCTGGGAAGTGTCAGCTCATGTTAAACCTGCAGGAAGGAAAAGCTGAGCCTGGTTTTTCAAAGCCTTCAAGGAAACTGGATGCCCAGGGCTTGTTCCTGTAGGGAATGGATGCTGGAGCTCTGTGTGTGCCATTGGTACAGCCCCAGGAATGGGTCTCTCTGTGCCCCTTCCCTGTGGGTGAGAGAAAACCTTGTGTGTGTTTGGAAAATTAGGGATAGTTGGTCCCAGAAAATTCAGCTGAGATCTTGACAGTGAGAAGCCAAACACAAGAGATGGAGTAGGACCTTAGCTAGTATTCAAAAAAAAGGTAAACAGTAAAAATAATATTGGGTTTCCTGATTTTTGGCTTGAAATCTATATTTATTCCAAAGAAATTGAATCTCAGAAGGGAAAATGAGAGAACCTGTTTCTCATCCTGGACTTTTGCATGTTTAGATCAAGTCTGTCACCAAACAGGTTTTGATGGAGTGGGGTTGGAGCCCTTTCCCCTCCAGCCTGGTGTATCCATGCACATCCCAGCGGGCTGCACTTTGGAACTGATCGCTTTAAAACACAGAAACAGAGGGAAAAGCCATCAAATAAAAGGTGCTAATGGAAGGGCTGAAGGGCTGTGACCCCCCCAGAGCCTTGGGCTGCCCCAGAGAGGGGCTCTGTGTGCCCAGACAAAGCTGGGGAAGGTTTTTGTGAGCAGCCAGTGCAGTGTCCACGTTCCCAGTATGGGATTGCTGGGTTGTGCCTGATGTGCCCGAGGGAAGGAGCTGCCCTGGCTGGGTGTGTGCAAGGATCAATCCAGGTTTAAATGAGGACAAACCAAGCAGCACCAGGACATTGCTGGGAGCCAGCAGAAAATCCCAGACCATCCTCGGGCTGGGTCTCCGGCGCTGCCCTGCAGAAAGCGCTCGTTCCTCTCCTCTCCCCCCTTTCCTCCCTCTCATTGAGATTTCGACACAATATTATTTTAATCCCCATCCTCTCGCCCCTCCTCCTCCCTCTGCCCTTCCCTGCAGGCTCTCTCTCCCCCCATGCAGGCTGCAGAGGCTCTCAATGAGAACCAGCTGCCTTCCAGAGCTGTTTCCCCTCGGAGCGGGGCCGGGCCAGGCCAGGCTGAAGTTGGCACCGTGTGGGTCGTGGCTGCCTGGTGGCTCTCCCCAGCCTCCAGAATGCTTTTCCTCCTGGCTTTGTCCTCTCTGAACAGTGTTGGTACTCCTGGGATTTGGGGCTGGCTTTGGGGNAGAACCAGCTGCCTTCCAGAGCTGTTTCCCCTCGGAGCGGGGCCGGGCCAGGCCAGGCTGAAGTTGGCACCGTGTGGGTCGTGGCTGCCTGGTGGCTCTCCCCAGCCTCCAGAATGCTTTTCCTCCTGGCTTTGTCCTCTCTGAACAGTGTTGGTACTCCTGGGATTTGGGGCTGGCTTTGGGGGCCATCCCACCTTGGACCATCGCCGATGTGCCCGTGAGTGGGGCATGGGAGCACCATCAGGATTTGGGATGTGCCACTTGCCAGCTCCCTGCCACCTGCAGCCATCACAGCATGGCCTTGCTTGGGTTACAGGTTGTTCAAACTTGGCTTGATTTGTTTCTGGAGCTTGTCTGTGGGTCAGGCTGCCTCGGAGCAGCTCCCTGGGGCTGAGTGTTTGGTGTGTGTTGAGCACAGGAAGCAGCCCCTGGGATTTGGGGTCGTGTTTTCCAGCCTGTTCCAACACCCAGGAAGGTTTTAGGGATTCAGGGGATGCTTCCAAGGCAGGCAAGTGACTGAAATTAGTTCAGGCATTAACAGCTCACAGGTGGCAGCTGCAGTAAGTACCAAACTACTCTCACCCAGCCTTCAGTGCCCCAGGACAGTGGAGAGGGTGAGCACAGGTTGCTTTAACAGAGGGATGGAGCATTTCTGCAGTGCCTGGGACAAACAGCACAGGCTTATCTTGGAGCTTTCAGTCCTTATTTCTCCTTTAAAGTTGTGCTTAATGCTTGTGTCACATGAAGAAACTGAAGCAGTGTGTAGGGTGTATGAAGAGCAGGCAGCAGCAATGTTTTTCCAAAGTGCTGTGTCTTTATCCTGCATTGAGGGGTGCAGTTGTGCACGCTGGAGGTTTGGTGGTCTCCAAAGTGCAAAGGCAACAGCGAGTGCCAAACACAGATCCACTCCCAAACTGGGAGCATCAGCTTGGATACCTTGGATTCATTCCCTGAGCTGCGATGCAGAAGGAAATTCTCACCAATTCAGCATTTCAGAGCTTCTGAAATGGAGTTTTTTTCCAGCTAACTCAACCCAGCAGGTCTGTGAGAAAGGAGGGATGAGAAAACACTTCCTTACATGTGCTGGAATTCCATCATGGCCCTTGAAGATCTGTGCCCATGGCTGCCTTCCCCAGGTGCCACCCAGCCTGGTGGCACTCCCACAGCCAGGGGGAAATCCAGGCTGGCTCTTTGGAAATGCAGCAGCTCAGGCACTCCCAGAGCGGTGCCTCTCTGTTTGAGTGAGGTCGTGGGTGTTTATTTGAGGGAAGAGCAGCTCAGCCAAACATCCTGCTTTTAAACTCAGCCCTCAGAAAGATGCCTGCAGCTATATTTGTGTGCAGCCTCCAAGAGCCGGGCTCTGGGCATGGATAGGATTTGCAGGGAGGGCTTAGGAGCAGCCTGCCGTGTTTTGGGGTTTCTGCTGCACTGAAAGCTGGGATTTCCTCCTCCTTGCTCTGGAGAGCTGCAGCACACTTCCAGCAAGATATCCAGTGTCAGGCAGGGAGCTGGGTGTCCTGCAGGGCTCTGAAAATCCCACTTCCCCAAGCGAGGTGTTGGAGCCCTGAGTTTTGAGTCAAAATAAAAATCAGTGGGAACTGCCAAGTTTGGGGTGGGGGGAGTCTTGGGTTTGGGTCAAAACCGCTGTGGTTTTTTTCCCCTCTTGTTTCAATCCCAAGCACAGCCGTGCCAGAAACTTGGCTCAGCTTCCCCTCAGCAGAATTAGGGAGGTATTTATGTTTCAGGGTTTGTCAGGAAACCTGAAACAAGGTGAGTTTGGCCAAGGCTGGGACAGGGATGTGCCTAAGGCAGGGCACAAGTAGGACTTATTTTTGTAGACATTTCATAGCAACAGGGCTCAAATAGAGTTATTGCTCTGCCTTCTCCATTGCATTGAAAGGAGACCCTTTTTCTGCTGTGGTGGCTGGGCCATCACAGAGTCCTTCAAGCTGCAGGAGAAGTTGGTGGCAGCTCTTAGTTTTAACTCTTGATTCTGGAATAATGGGAATAATGAATGAGAGTTTTAACTTCACCCTGCCCTGCACACCACAGCATTGTGCTTTTCCAGCCCCTCACATCCTTCAGTTCTGTAGGTGTAGCTTAATGCCACCATTTATGCAACAATTCTGTGTGTGCAGGTAACATACACCAATATATTTATTCTCACAATCCATTTGTGAGAATAACATCATTTCCAGCTCCATTTCCTATCCAGAGCCATCCAGGCAACAGCACATTACCCTTAAGATTTGAATTCCCTTAGTGAGATGTTGCTTTTCCATGTGACTGAAGACCTAATAATGTTTTGGGCCATTTTGATGATGTTTGGGTAGCAATTCTTGCACTTCATCTCAGATTAATACAGATGTTTATGTCTGAGATGGTTTTTTTAGATGCTGAACTGCAGCCAACAGGGAGAAAGAGCCACTTGAAGGGCACAATTCATCTCCTCTCTACAGAACAGGGCTAAAACAGGGCAGATAACTTGTGCCCCCATCATTCCCTGCTGGAGAGTGCAGGTGGGAGGGTCTGGGCTTGTTCACATGGATTTGGGATGCTGTGATTTATCCTTGGATCAGCTGTGCCAGCAGAGAGGATTTGGGTAGTTGTGAGGCACTTGAAAAGAAAAGAAAAAATCGCTATTTTTAAAAGAGAGAACTGTAAGATGCTGGCCACTGGCACAACCAGCAAAGTCCTCCTTGATTTCCACCAGCACCATCTCCACTGCTTCATGGCCGGGCTTGGGAGCGTGATGTCATGGGCAGAAAATAGCCCCTGTTGTTAGCAGAGTAAAAGCTGAATTTCTTGTGATGTTTGCCTGTGCTGCCGCCCCTTCCAGCCCTCCCTCCCTCCCTGCAGGAACCTGCAGCACACCCCCAGCCCCTTCCTGATTGTTTTTCCAGCCCCATTACGCAACCCTCGCCCTGGTTTGTTTGGATTTGCAAATTGGTCCCGAGCAGTGTCAATAGCTGGAGATACACGCAGAGGGGAACGGACTTTATTTGGGTTTTAGGGCCTTCGGAGTGAATGGTGCCAAAATAAATAGGGAGTTTTATCCTGGGCCGTGTTAAGCAAACAGGCCTGGGAGCTCCTGGGGAGAGGTTCAGTGGAGAGCAGCAGGGATGGAACCATCAGGGATGGAACCATCAGGGATCTCAGGGCTCAGCAGTGTCCCCTTGAGCCTGGGCTGTTGTTTTTTTATTCCTTAATGATGGATTTACAACGAAATAAGGACATCAGGGTCGGCAACAGCACGCTGGGTGATGGAGCCCAGTTATCTGCTGGCTTTGGAAACCACGTTTTGTTCATCGAGCTCTGCCTTGGGAGAAATTCACATTTTTGTTCCTCTGCTACTGCTGCATTGTCCTGCAGTAAAAACCTCGCCAGCATTTCCTCTCTTCATGGACTCGTGGCAGGTTTATCCCCACTGATCCTGGATCTCTCTGCAGTTCCTCCAAGCTCTGTGGCAGAGCTGGGAGAGGCCAGGTCAGAGCTTCCTTGCATTGCTGGGCTGGAGCGTTGGGCTTGGTGGTTGCATGAGTTGTACCTTCCCAAAAAACTCAAGGGCTTCAGGTTTTCCTCTTCTTGGGACAGGTGGCAGAGCCATGCTCTATGTCCCTGTGACTTCATCACTGACAGCACCCTGTCAAGAGCTGCTAAAAATGACAATTTGAACCCCCCAGGCCAATTTCTGTTGATTTTCAGCTGTCTAAATACAACCACAGTGAAGTCAGTGGAGTAACTTTGAATTTCTGGTCAATATTTGGAGCAGATTTGCTGTGCCCATGTGCAGCACGGGAGGATTTATTTCTTAAAAAAAAAAAAAAAAAAAAGAGGAAAATATGATGGAGGTTGGAGAATAAATGGGGGGTGGAGAATAAGACTCAGGCTTCCCTGTTCTTCCTGATTTTTTCCTTTTTTACTTTCTCTTTAGAAAACAGGTTGCCTCAAGTGGCCCTGGTGGCTTGCTGAGGGCAGTGGGTTATGACAATAAATAAAAAGCCAAAAGCGCTTCTAGAAATGTGAGGAATGTGAAAATGTTTAAATGATTTAGTACCAGAAAACTTTATTTAAACATTTAATCGAAGAACATGCTTTCATCTTTAAAACATCAGTGTTTGAACTCCCATCCAAGTTTTTTTCCAGACTTTCTATGTACTTCATCATATACAACAGCAGGCTGTGCTTTGCAAAGGGAATAAACTTCCAGTTCCCTGATTCTATTTGTTGTTGTTGCTTCAAACACACCTAAATTACTGTAGAGAAGCTGTTTGTAGGAAAAAATCCTAAACATGTTATTTCCTATGTTAAATAAGGTCTCATTTACTTGAGGGATTGGAACTGGTGAGTGCTGTGTCCAAGGAGATCCCATAAAGCTGCAGGGTTTCCCTGTGGAAACCAGGCTGGATACAGATGTGTCAGTCAGTACTGGAGGTTTTTTCCCCTGTTCAGGGGAATCTTCACCTCTGGGAAGTTCATCTCCCCAAAAAGCACCACGGGAGAGGCTGGGCTGGGAGGGTGGCACTGCTTTGGACTGCTCAGGGATGCAGGAGTGGGCTCTGATGAGTTGGGCTTGACTTCAAACCTTCCACAGGCACTGGAGAAAAAAAAACAAAAAGAAAAAAACCAACAAACCAACATTTCATTCTTAAAACGGATGAGCATTAGCGGATTGTTTTGGAATTACATAATTTTTTGAGCGTAAGAGCAGCGCTTTGAAGAGGAAAAAACCTCAGGGCCCCGTGCACACACCACCACCCACCAACCATCAATGGGTGATTGTTTTCAGGAGCAGCCAGGCTGGAGTCACCCCGTGGCAATGACTCAGTGCACGTAACCACGCTCCCCTTTTTGGGGTGAGCCCAGGGGATCGGCTCAGCAATGATTTCCCTGGGATTGTGACCTCAGGGCCCCTTGGGTGCAGCATTAGCATTGGAAATGTCCCTGTTTGTGTTCCCTGAGCGTGCCCTGCCGCGCTGCGCCGGGGAGATTTATGCTTTCCTAAGTACATTGTAAAAGTTTTATAAAGTGGCTTAAATATTTACACAATAAGCATTTAAGGAAACAGTTATGCCTCTAAAGGAGCTGCTGATCCTTTGGGTCCATCAGACCATGGACATGAGGGGTTTTTAACTGTCTGACCTCCAGGAATTGCCTTTTTTTTTTTTTTTTTTTCTCCACCTAACTAGTTTTAAGCAGGCAAACAAATGGAAACTCATACACAGGAACTTATAAATAATGTTAATGACCTGGCTTGTATCCTCAAAAGCCAGGAAATTTAGGAACACGCCGGCGAGCTGGCCCTTTGCTCACTGACGGGTGGAAAGCGTAGCTGGGAGGATTCCTGCCCAATATCCCACCTATCCCTGCCCTCTGGCACTGGGAATCCATTCCCTGTGTCCTGTCCCTCCATCCCTTGTCCCCAGTCCCTCTCCAGCTCTCCTGGAGCCCCTTCAGACCCTGGAAGTGGCTCTGAGCTCTCCCTGGATCCTTCCCTTCTCCAGCTGAACATTCCCAGCTCTCCCAGCCTGGTTCCAGAGGGGCTCCACCCTTGGAGCATCTCCGTGGCTTCCTGGAATTGCTCCAGCAGCTCCAGTTTGCCTTGCTCTTCCCCCAGCACAGCCACTTTTCCTCTGTTCCCAAATTTCCTTTTGCAAGGCTCCAGCCATGCTGCACCTCCAGGGAGCTGCGAGGGGCCTGTGCAGCTTTTCTTTCTTGCTTCTTCCAGCACCAGGCTGTGGAATTGCCTGGAATTCCCCCCATCATGGGAATGAGCTCCAATCCCACTGCAAGAGTGCAATCCTAGACTGGTTTGGGTGGGAAAGGACCCGTGAAGATCATCAGATCCAGCCCCACGGGTGTGTTGAGGAAGGTGGGAAGCTCCAGCCATTGCTCCTTTGCTTGCTCTGCCTCAAGGACAATCCCAGACCCTTTGGATGCCCATTCCCTCTCATTCCAGGCCAGCAGGGAATAATGGGGACCCCCTTGGGTGGCAGGGGTGGGTGCTGTGCTCCCCTCCCCACCAGCACCCACCTCCCTTTCCCCTGTGCTTCCTGAGGCGCTCGGGGTTGGGTTTTTTTTCCCTCCGGCTCGCACGGCAAGCGGATGTTTAGATCCGAAAGGAAATGGGATTGCTGTTTGCTCGGCTCCTCCTGGAGCAAACAGCCCTTCAAAATAACTCCTGTGGCGTAAGTGCCAGGAAAAACAGCGGAGCCAAAACCTTGTAAGCAAATAATTGGCCTTTTTGTGAGAGGGCTCCTCTTCAGCTCCAAGTTTGCAGATCAGAGCTGCTCTTTTCACGTTTTGTTTTGAGGTTTTGCAATTCTTCTCAAAGCAAACAGATCCAGTATTTGCCAGATTGGGGGGGGGAATTTACTGATCCCTGAGTGCTGCTTCCAGGTGATTCCCCTGGGACAGGCAGAGCTTTTGGGTGGGAAATCGGAGTTCTGGAGCTCAGATCTGGACCCTGAGTGCTGGGTGTTGCCCTGGAGGAGGAGGTGGCTCCAGAACGGTGCCCTCAGGGTGTCCTGTCCCGCAGGGATGGCTCCTGCAGGGCCCTTGGCCGGGGCTGTGGGAAGAGCTCGGCTTCCCCACGCAGCCCAGCTCAGCCTGCCTGAGTCACCCCGGGCAGGGAAAGCTCTCAGCAGGTTGGGAAAACTGCCTGGAAACTCCCTGCCTGCCCCAGGGCTGAGCTCTGCCCCAAAGCTGCACCCTCAGTTTGGGAAAAATGGGGTCAGAGCACCCTAAAAACAGAGGAGAGGCCAGAAGGGCTGCCCAGGGTGAGCACTGTGCTTCCAGGGATTTCTGTGGGATACAGGAGCACAACTCCAGAGGGGATGGGGTGGGTGCAGGGGAGCAGGGTGTGTTTCAAACACACCAAGTGATGCAGTCTCACCCAGCCTGAGCTGGTTCTCAGCTCCACAGCCATCTCATCCCAGATTCCAGCTGCTCAGCTTCCAGGGAAAAGGGGTGGAACAGGGGCTGGGGTGTCCCTGAGCCCTCTGAGGCATTTATGGACACCCTCACCCATCACCCACCAGCATCCTGTGGTGGAGAATCCTGAATTTTAGATCTGACACAGAGGATGCAGAGGTGGGAGCTTGTCCTGCTCCCTCTTCATTTCCCTGTGGAAAATCTCATTTAAGTAACGACTGCAGACACTGAGGTGAGGTACAGGGGGGAACAGGTACTTTTTTTAAACTTTATTTTATTTTTTCCTTTGGAAGTGCAGCCTCTCACAGCCATGCTGTCACAGTTAAAATAAGGTTTAAATTACAGGGCTGGCTGTGGCTTTTTCCCTTTCTTTCAGAATTTTTGCCAACTTGCAATTTACTTAATGAAATCCTGCTATTTCGCTTAACGGGGATATTTTTTGCAGATGTTGATTTAACCCAGCTTTATAAAATATGTGAACTGTGCAGTTTCTTTCCTATTTTTAACAATTTAAAGATTCTAGTGCAGAACTTGACGGAGTTTATAACACCAATATTTATAACAGCAATATCTGTTTGTACCATGTAGGAGTGGGGTTGAACAATGAGGCTTCCACATCATCCACAGCCCCGTCAGAAACAGTGTGAAATGCTGCAATAATGGGCAAAAATTACCCAGAGCTGGAATTTGTGTTGCTCATTGGAGCTTTGTGAATGTATTCCTGGAAAAGTATCCGACCCTGGTTTTACAACCAGTTATTCTTCAGGGTTTTTGCAGGGGGATTCTCTGCATCCATGTGGATTCTTTATATGTGTGTGATATATATGGAATGAGGAAAAAAAATGGGTCTGGTTTAGGCTGGTGACAAGCTGCCTTTTTAATGTGTAATGCCTGGTGTTTCCCCCCCACTATTCCTTACTTTTATTTTTCAGAATGGATTTCCCTGGAGGGCGGGCAGGAATCTGATATTTCTCCTGCAGTGCTGAGTTGAGGGAGTGCGGTGTTGAACTCATTATCCCTGAGGATTCCTTCACGTGCTCCCTTAATCTCCCTGGCCTTGATGTACAAAGAGCCCGACCTGCTCCCCTTCCTCTCTCTCCTTCCCGTTCTCCTCTCCCTGGGAAGGTCATTTATTTGGGGCTTCTTTTGCAGTTCAGAGTTCAGCCTTTGCTTTCAGCCCCAAAACAGCTCGTGGAGGAGTTGCAGAAACCCTGCATAGACCAAAGCTCTTTTTTAGCTTGAAAATTCAGCTCCCAAGAAAGATGAGAGCTTGTCCTAGAAAGGTGGGAGAGTTTTTAATCCAAAATTTCACGTGCTATAACTCACAGCGTGGAGGGACAGGACACAGGGAATGGCTTCCCACTGCTAAAGGGCAGGGCTAAATGGGATACTGAGAAGAAATTCCTCCCTGTGAGGGTGGAGAAGCCCTGGCACAGATTTCCCAGAGAAGCTGTGGCTGCCCCTGGATCCCTGGAATGTCCAAGGTCAGGTTGGACTGGCTTGGAGCAACCTGGGATGGTGGAAGGTGTCCCTGCTCATGGCAAGGGTTGGAATGGGATGAGCTTTAAGCTCCCTTCCAACCCAAACCATTCTGTGATAACTCATTAATCTTTTTCTCCTAGAATATCCCAAAGTTGTCTGGGATTCCTATTAGTGCAGCAGGACAGGATGTATTCCATGGAGTTTTCTGTGTATTTTGGCATTTTCCTATTTCCCCCCCACCTCTTTTTTTTAAAGAAGCTGTGGTTTGTGGAAATGAAAACAAGTCCTTCTTGGCCAGGGAGGGTAATTGGTGTGAGTCACCTCCAGCCTCCCTGGGCAAGTACAGTGTGAGGAATTTGGGAGAGGACAGTGAAGGATGGGGACTTGCAGAGGCCACACGTTGCTGCCTCTCTGGGCTGCAGTGGTGCTCTTCAGGGTTTCATGCAAATACATTGATTTTCACCCCCCACCCCTGCTTCACACCGATTTTCTTGCTGTTTATCTGCACTTTAAATGGGTTTTACAGCACCATTCCAGGGAGTGTGAAAATGGGACAGTTGGGCTCAATGGTTTTAGAGTTACAGCTGTAACAATTCTACAGTTCTGAGGAAAAATGTGTTTGATCTTGTCCCAGGTTAGCAGAAATGGGTGCTCTGTGCATCACCTCTCTGAGCTGCTGATTTGTGGATTTTCCAGCAGAAGGGCCCCTCCATGGCCCACCAATGGCACAAGGGCTGTTTTCCTGCACCTTTGCAGGGGTTGCCAGCACTGCATCCTCCCTGCTTCCACCGTGGATGTGAGGGACCAACCCTGGGGCTCAAATCCCGAGTTGCTGAAGTCATTGTTTAGTCTTTGCTTGAAGTGGGAGTGAGAGCCCGTGGATGCTGGCCACGAGCAGCTGGGAGTGGAGCGAGCTGCCTGCTTGCAGCGAGGGCTGGGACGGCCCCAGCAGATGTTTACACACCAATACATGGAGCAGCTATCGGAAAATCTGGCGTGTGTGGGTGCCCACGCAGCCCTGGGCACGTTGGAGGAGGGCAGGAGCCATCCCTGTGCTCCCTTGCACCTCTCCCTGGTGGGATTCCTGCACCAGGCCCTTCCCAGGGCTGCTCACCCCGATCCCATCCCAGCGCTTCCAATCCCTCTCATCAGGCAGGAACCCCGAGACCTCCCCATACAGGTTGAGCCTTTCAGCATGACCAGCTTGGCCAGCACACAGGAGGGATTTGTTTCCTTGCAAAGGCCATGCTGGCACCCCAAATCCTTTAATTCCCTGTAAAACTCTGGCAAATCCGCCACGAGCGAGGGCTTGCAGGAGCCGTGGGCGTCGTGACACGCGGTGGCAGCCCTGGAGCTCCCCTCTCGAGGTGCCTGCGCAGACAGAGAGGCTCTGCAGAGCTTTATCAGGAGCAGGATCTTGGGTTCTGGCCAGGCAGAACAAAGCCTGAATTCCCATTTCACTCTCAGCCCCTGTCTGCTTCCCTTATATGTGAGGGCATTGATACCGTGCTGGGAAAAAGCGCCTTTTTTTGGGATTATTGGGGGAGGATGATCAGATATGGGGAGGGTTCAGCTTGGAGAGAGGGTTGGGATGGAACAGAGGACCCACAGCTGGGCTGGGGTCTGGGATGAACCCTCTGGCACAGGGTTGGGTTGAAAAGCTGAGCTCCCAAGCTGAGGTCTTGTGTGTGCCCAGCACTGGACTCCACACCCAGCCGGCCAAGGAGGAGCAAAGAACTCATTCCCAGATTGTATGGAGATAAATATTTGTTGGGCTCCTGCTTGTGGCCCTCTCAGGGAGCCTCCTCTGTCACAGGTTGTTTTCCAGCTTGGGGATGGTCTCCTGAACCTCTCTCAGTCCTCGATACCCGCAGTGATGTTGGCATGGAGCTGGCAGGGGTCTGCCCTCCAAGGTGCCGCTGTGGCTGCTGAGAAATCAGGGTGGCCTTGGGTTTTTTCAGCCCCTTTGCTGCTCCTCACCTCACCTCTGGAAGCCATCAGCTCATTTTCAGGTGTAAATCCCGTGGAGGTGTGAGAGGAGGGAGAGGCTCTCGCTCCAAAGGGAATGGCTGGGGCTGGAGCATGGTGCAGGCTCTGAAAATACTCTCAAAATACCTTAAAATACTCTCAGAATACATCTGATGGTGGTGTTGTGTTTGGTATTGCTTTGATTTTCCTCCCAGGGAGGCAGCTCCACTCATTTCTGGTTAGGAAACTAAAAAGCTGCTGCAGCCACAGCCTGCTCAGGGTCCTGTGTCCTGTCTGAGCTCTGAAGGCCAAAGTTCCCATTTTCCTGGTGTTTTGGCAAATGGATTTTCTGTGATCAGCTGGGACATCTAAAGGAGGCCTCATGAAGGAGAAACTGAGCATCCCCCTCTGGAAATAGCAAATTTGGGTTGTTCCTGGGGGCAGCTGAGCTGTAATTTGGGGTTGGGCTGTGCAGGGAGGTGGTGATGGGCTACCTGGCCTTTGCAGGACAGGAGGAGCTCAGTGCCCATGGATTATCCAACAAATGGATATGAAAATCAGCCAGTGCTGGGTCAGTGGTCCTGCTGCTGCTGATGTCCTTAAGAAGTGTGGAAAATGAGGATTCTCAAGCAGCATCTCTGCAGCCCCTTCATGCCATCCTCACCAACTCAACCTCTGGCTTCACAAACAGCTCCAGCCCCTCAGTGCCCTCAGATTAGGAGAAACCCCTTCCTTGGGGGTCTTTTCCACCCTTAATGGTTCAGGATTGGTGCTGGTGTGAGCCAGCAGGGTTTGGGTTGGTGCAGCCCAAGCCTCTGGGCCGTCCCCCTCCGCTGAGGAGATTCCCAGGCTCGGCTCCAGCGCCCAACGTGCTCTTCCCGAGCGGCGCGATGGAGGCGGGAAGGGGTGTTATTCCTGTTTCTCTTCTGAGGGACCTACTAATTAGTTTCTGCTTTTAAAAGGCTTTGAAGCTCTCAGCCGAAACTTCTCTGGGAGTGAAAACTGTGATTATTTATATTTATCCCATTTCCCAGAGCCTCGGCCCCGCCGCGGGATGCTCCGCCGCGCTCCGGCCGCTGGGCGGATTGTCCCGCTCCCCCAGGGGATTCTGACAGCACCTGGAGCTGCTCTGCCAAGCCAGAACGGCTTCCAAAGGTGGATGAGAGCCCAGGAGATCCCATCTGGTCATCCCAATCCGTGCCCATCCCACTGGGATGTGGTTGGCGTGGCTGGGATTGCAGCCCCCGGATTGATGAGGAGCGTGGGGAGAGGAGCCTTGGACATGCCAGCAGTGGCTGGAAGGGAATTCTGCCATCCTGTGATTTATGGGGTGATTTGTCCCACATTCTCAGCTTTTTTCAGGCTCTGAGTGAACAAAAAAGGGATTGCACACGTGGTTGGGTGGAGCACCTGAAAATGTGCGAGTTCTCAGTGTAAAAGTGGGGAAAAGGGGGGTTTTCCCCCTGTTTTTGTCCCAGCTTCCCTCACCCTGCTGCAGGGGACACTTGGGAATGAACCTGTGAAGGAAAAACCTTCTCCCCTTCTCACTGGATGCTCTGGAGCTGGTACTTTGCCAGGAGCAGGCAGAAGAAAAAGCCAATCCCAACCAGACAACGCTCAGAAAAATTTTCATCAAACCTCTGGATTTTACAGAAAATCAAACAATGGGGACCTTCCCTTCCCCAACCTTTCTTTCCCCTGTGGTTTCCAGCTCGTTTTTCTCCCCGTTTTTCCAGCTGGTTGGGGCAGCTCGTGGAGATGCCAAGCATGACCCCAGGATTTTGCTGGGTTTGGGTTTATCCAGGGCTGGTTTCCAAGAGGGAAGGAGCCCCAGCCAGGCTGTGGTTGCTGACAGGTCTGAGGCTCTCAGAAGCAGCAGCCAGCGTGGGTGGTGACGTTCAGGGCTCCTTTTGAAGCCGTATTTCCATCGTGGCGTTCCCTTGGACGTGCCAGGTGTAACGCAGGTACCTGCACGGCCCAGGGGGCTGGAAAAGCCTGGGATGTGCCTGAAAGCTCCGAGCGAGATGAGCTGAGCTTAAGGGAGACTCAAAAACATTTTGAAAACGTCACCGAAATCTCTGAAAACTTTGGCATTTAGAAGGAACGCATAAAAACGTCAGTGAGAAACACCCAGGTTGGGTTTTTCCAGTTTTCACCCTTGGCTGAAAAGTCTTTTCTAAAACAGAGCTGTTGGGGGGGGAAAAAACACGCTAAAATACCTTAAACTCATGTTCTGGATTGCGGATTTAATGGCCAGGGAAGGTCCATTAGAAACAAACTCCTTGAGTTGAGCTTGAAAATAAGCTAACTGATGATGACTTCCAAATTTCCGGGCAGAACTAGACATGGCATGTGTTTTGCTTTGAAGGATATAAAAAAATAAAAAAAAATTAGCATGAGCTGATGATTTTGCAGAGTGGTTTCTTTTATGCAGAGAAAATTGTTTTCATCCTCATTCTTGGCATTGGCTCCTTGTCCTGTGTTGCTTTTGTTTCTTAGGCTGCCATGGAAATGTCCCCCTTTCCCTCCAGGCCTCTCCACACACCTCTTGCACCAGCTCTGGTGCTCGTCAGACCCTTTTTTTTGAACTAATTTAATTAATTAACCCAGCGCAAGTGTTCTTCGGAGTTAATCATCTCCTGGGTTAACAAATTAAATCTGCTGGCAGAGGAGGCTGGGGAGCACCAGAGCTCTCTTCCAAGGGAAGGGCTGGAAGAGGAGGATGGTGGATGTGGTGGTAGGGAGGGCTCTTCTCAGCTGTCTTTCCCTAATTTTTGTGGGATTGATGAGCAGAACTGGTGTCCATGGCTGTCCAAGAGCCACATCCAACACGAGGAACACGAGGGTGGAGGAGTTGGGACCCCACAGTGACACCGGATCAATGACAACATAAAATCACATTTTTGTTTTAGAGTTGAGACAGGAGCTGGGCTGAATTCAGTGGAGTACACCAGAAATCTGGGAGAGGGTTGGGTGCTGTGCAGCACAGGAAGGTCCAACTGGCTGTCCCTGTGGCTACCTTGGCCATCAGCTGGACAGCTGGTGACCACTGCCAGGGCTCTGTGAACCAGGGAGAAGCTTTTCTTGGTGACAGCTGGGACAATAGAGGATCCTCTGTTGATGCTGTCCAGGAGGAAAACCAGGCCTGCCCATCCTGCTGCGTGCACCCACCTGCCTTTTCCCCTCAGGAGCCCATTGTCCTGCCATTCCAGCAGCTTCCTGCTTCCCTGGAGACACCAAGGAGGAGTCAGGGGACTGAACTGTCCTGTCCTCAGCAGGATTTTCACATGGAGAGAAGCTCCTGCCCAGCCCCCTGTGCCTGTCCCTGCTGGGATTGGGATCTTGTCCTAAACACTCACAGCGGGGCCAGCACTGGGGCGCTCCCGTGGGTCACCAACCCCTCCAAGGTGCCCCCAGAGCCCCACGCAGGGCTCCCAGTGAGGATGGGCAGCAGAAGGTGGCTGCTTTGTGTCCCCAGAGGGGCCCCCCGTGCTGGGGACAGCTCCCAGCCCCTCCCCAGCCGCAGGGGCCGTGCTGGGGTTGGTGCTGCTGGCAGGGGGGCTCTGGGGGGCACAGTGATGCATTCCAGCTGAAACTTGTAAGGCAGAGGGATTTTAAGTATATTGGCTTAAAGAAAATGGTGGTGAGCTTTGCTGGGGCACATTGACAATTAATTTTTTTTTTTTTTTTTGTGGGGCCGTAAAAATTCCATTTCTGCTGTGGAAAGTTTTAACCCCTTCCTTACCCTGCTGCTTGATTCCAGGGGTATTAATAGGGGATTATTTTAACTGATGGCTCCCCAGTGAACTGTTAATAGATTTTGGGGAAATATGTGTGTTCTTTGTGCTGGGCTTTTTATCTGGACCTTGTTCACAGTGACCTGTGCATGGCTGTAACCTTCCAGCTTCCCTGCTCCTGTGTGTTGGGAAGTGTAAATACAGGTCTGTGCTGTGGCACAGGGAAGGAAGATGACTGAGCATGGGTCTAATAGGCCAAAAGTGGAATAAAACCGAGTGGAAAGATGTTGAGGGAGGATGTAACTGAGCTCCATGGCCCGTGGAGTGTGAGGCTGCCCTGTGACGAAGGAGTACAGGAGGGAGGAATGTGGAAATGGGGACTTTTGAATATCCTGCTACATTGCCAGGTTGTCCAGATGTGCATTCAAGTCCCTGTCACATCTGGAGAGTGCAGTGATTTATTTTTCATGTGCATGGTCTTCCCTATGGGCACCTCTTAGACGTGTTTTGAGGAGCTCTTCCTTGCAGCCACGTATTGAAGGGGCCATTTGACCTGCTGAGAGGAGGTTTGGTGGCTTTGGAAAAGCCAAAGAGTGAATCAGAGCCATTTTATTTCATGTGTTTCGTGATCTGCCCATGTTTTCCATCCTGCTTTTAAGTGCAACATCAAGCAGTGGGACTGTGCAGCGTTTTGTTTTGGAAAAAAGCATCTTTCTTTTCTCTTCTAAAGCACTCCTTTGAACTTTACTGGCATAAAACGCTGTCAAATCACAAATAGTCTCAAACCTCAAGTTATTTTCTTTACCTCCACACTCTGCAGGGAGCGACAGCAGCAGTGCTGCTAACCCGGGGAGGATTTACAGCGTTTGCTCTCTGCATTTATTCCCAGATTTTTGCCTGGGAGCCTTTCCCTTTTAAATTCTGGGTTCGATTCTCCTATCTTGTTCCTTTATCTCTAATTGTCTGAATTCACTTTGGGATGTGCTGGGAGGCACTGCTGCCGCGGAGGAAGGAGTAAACACCAGGCAGAGTTTCAGCCCCTCCATCTGATGGATGAAGGTGGCTTTGATGGAGAAGATAGCCCTGACGCCAGCCCCTCTGGAGCTGCTACAAGTTGTAGCTGCCTTACAATGATAGTTGTTAAAAACCCGTCCTGTACCACTGCGGGACTCAAATATTTTCCTTTCTTCAAAAAGAACGCTAACAAGCCCGCCTCTGTTCCAACAGAAGTGGGAGGGTGGGGGGGAAAAAAACAGAACAAAAAGTGGATTTTCTTGTCTGTGCATAAAGGGCAGCGTGGAAAAAAAGAGGAGGGGAAAGTGGAATATTTATTTAAAAGGCAGAGGAGGAGGTGGTGGTGTGGCGGCCGCCCCTGCTCTCTGCAGAGTGGTAGTGGCTAATAGCTGGAGGCGAAACTAATACTTGGCAGGGGATGAGACACAGCACAGGCCCCCCTGATTTGGGGGCTTGCTGAAGTGCTTGTTTTATGTCAGGGCTGCGGGATGAGTTCATCTTTGCAGGAATTGGTTGAGTGCACTGGGAGATGAAAGGAGGGAGAGGAACCCACCACGGCATGGGGAGCGCTGGGAGAGGCAAGGGCTGCTCAGATGAGCCTGGAACTGTCCCCTCCCAGGGCTTTGTTTCCCTGTGTGTTGCTTCTTTTTTTTTTTATTTTAAAGACTTTCCTCTCCCCTGGCCAGAAAAAGTGGGTTGAAAGGAAACTTCTCACTTCTTGAGGTGTAGTTACCTAAAAGTCACATCCTCTGTTGTTTGAAGGAGCACAGGACACATCTCCAGGAGTGCTGTGAGCTGGCAGAGCTGGCACTGCCAGGCAGGAGCTGTGGGATGACAGAGATGAGGAGCACGTTGGCAGGGAGATGCACTCATGGACAGAGTGAAGTTGCTGCCAGAAGTTGCATGGAAGTGCTTTTAATAAAGCTGTTTCAGGTGCATGTGAAAAGCCCTTCCCCTGTTTTCATGGATGATTTTGCGTAGATATTTCCCAGTTCCTGGAAAGCAGAGATGGCACCAGGGCTGTTGGCACCTCCAGCAAAGTATTTTTGTAGGACAGGCACTGTTTTCCTCTGCCTTTACTTGCCCCCCCCTTGTATTTTAATTTGCAATAAACCATGAGAAACTCCTATTTAAATGTTTATTGCTGGCTGTTCCCCTGATTAATGGAGCTGCTGGGGACACTGGAGGTTTGAAGTCGTCCCATCCTTAATCTGTAAGGGAAATGCAGGGGCTGAGCAGTAGTTTCTCAAAAATGTAATAACAAAACCAACATAGCTAATGGGCATGGAGGGCTTTGAGGAGGTTGGGAGGTTAAACAGATGCAGAGCTCAGTAATTGCTACCAGCCTCTGGCCCCGGCACATGAAAGGCCCTGAGCTGCTCTGTAGCTCCCAGATCACTTGAGTGGGACAACAGCAAAGCTCAGTGCTTGGGGAGATCTTTGGAAAGGCATTGGGAGCATCTGTAGGATGTCCCAAGGGAAAAATGACTGAAAACGGAATGCTGTGGAAGGTGGATGGGTCCCTGAGTACCCTGGTTTAGTGGAATTTGTCCCTTTTGATGTTAGGGGGATGGACTGAGATGGTGTCCCCAAAAATGTGACCTGTGGTGGGTGAAGGGGAAGAGACTGATGTCGTCACCCCAAAAATGTGATCTTTGGTGGATGAAGGGGAAGAAACTAATGAGTTACCCCCAAAAATGCCACCTGTGTTGGGTGAAGGGGAAGAGACTGACATGGTTCCCCCAAAAATGTGACCTGTGGTGAGTGAAGGGGAAGAGACTGATGTGGTCCCCCCAAAAATGTGACCTGTGGTGGGTGAAGGGGCTGCTTCAGGCTGATGAGCATTGCCCAGAGCAAAGGGCATCCTGCTGCCTCCCTCCCTGCCTGCCCCATCACCCCCTCCCCCAAATTTGTATAGTTACAACTCCAGTTAAACTCCAACAAAGCCGCTTAATTCAAAGCTGGTTAATGGGGAGGGGAGCCCGGGGTAATCTGAGCCTGAAAAGGAGCGGGGCTGGAGGGCTGTGCCTGAAATTCTCTGTGTGTCAATGGGGGCTCTGGAGCAAAATAATGGCATCACCCCGTGGGTGAGTTAATGGGACATGATGGCACGGAGGCACCGGGGTCAGCAGGCCACGGGCACAGGAGGGATTGTCAGGGAGCTTAATGCCGGCCACGGAGCGCGGCTGGCTCGGAGCACAGCTCCTGGCTGGAAATTCCACAGCAGCTCTCTGCTAAACGGTGTGGTGGGAGCAGGAACGATGCTCAGCCCTCTTTGGGGCTCCTTCTTTTCCTGTCTTCCTTCTGGAGACATCATAAATTCTGGAGGCATCATAGATTAAACAGATTTCTGGCAGCCCGCGTCCCCTCCCGTCTTCCCTGAATGTAATTCCTAGAAAGAAGAGACATTTCTCATTGTCTGCAGAGAGTTCCAGTGGGTTTTTAGAAGGACATGTATAGTTCATAGCAGCTACTCCCCCTTGGCATGAAACACTTCCTCAGATTTCATGTTCCCCGTGGGAACATCAGCGTTGCTGTTGGAGAATATTGCACGGAGGAGACACCCGGCGGGTCGGGTCACTCATCCAGGCACGGCCTGGACATCCCCGGGGGTCAGCTCGGCACAAACTGGGCTGGGGAAGTGGGGCTGCAGGAGCACAGCAATGCTGGGGAGCCACCAGGCTCAGGACACTGGGACAGTGTCCCTATGGGCTCCGGTGGGAGGAATGCAGATATTCCTGAGGACATGCAGGGCCAGCTGCTGGATGCAGGGTTGGACATTAAATTGGAGAGAGGGAGAGATGTGCTGAGCTCATGGGAGATGGTGGGCGTCCTTGGCATCTCCAGCCTGGGCTTGAGCCACCAGTCTTGGTGACATTTGACATAACTGAAGACAAGATTTAGGTTGAGCAAAAGCTTTGGGTTGAAGATGGACTTTGGGTTGAGCACAAATTTGGGGTTAAACAGAACTTTTGATGTGAACATAAATTTTGGGTTAGATACAAGTTTGGGTTGAACACAAATACAGGGCTGAACATGCAGTTTGTGTTGAACACAAGTTATGGGTTGAGCACAGGTTTTGGGTTGAACACAAACTTTGGGTTAAATACAAGTTTGGGTTGAACACAAGTTTTAGGTTGAGCATGAACTTTGGGTTCAATTCCAGTTTTGGATTGAGCGTGAAATTTGTGTTGAGCACAAGTTTTGGGTCGAGCACCTTCTTTGGGTTGAACACCAATTTTGGAAAGAGCATGCAATTTGTTTCAAACACAAGTTTTGGGTCGAGCACCATCTTTGGGTTGAACACAGATTTTGGGAAGAGTGTGACATTTGTGTTGAGCACAAGTTTTGGCTTGAACACCAATTTTGGGAAGAGCATGACATTTGTGTTGAGCATAAGTTTTGGGGTGAGCACCTTCTTTGGGTTGAACACAGATTTTGGGAAGAGCATGAAATTTATTTCAAACACAAGTTTTTGGTTGAGCACCTTCTTTGGGTCGAGCACCAATTTTGGGAAGAGGATGACATTTGTGTTGAGCATAAGTTTTGGGGTGAGCACCTTCTTTGGGTTGAACACAGATTTTGGGAAGAGCATGAAATTTGTTTTGAACACAAGTTTTGGGTTGAGCACCATCTTTGGGTTGAGCATGAAATTTGCGTTGAACGCAAGGGTTGGGTTGAGCACAAGTTCAAGTTCTCACTGAGCAAAGCTGACGGGTGGGAGGAGCTGTTTGCCAGCCTCCATCCCCGTGGTTTCCCAGCACTCCTGACCCCCTGTCTCTCCCCGCAGACGCCAGCACGTCGCCCGATGCCGTGAAGAGGAGCCATTGGTGCAACGTGGCCTACTGGGAGCACCGGACGCGCGTGGGCCGCCTCTACACAGTGTACGAACAGTCTGTCAGTATCTTCTACGACCTACCTCAAGGAAACGGCTTCTGCCTCGGACAGCTCAACCTGGACAACAGGAGCGAGACTGTGAGAAGGACTCGGAGTAAAATCGGCTACGGGATTTTACTGAGCAAGGAACCGGACGGGGTGTGGGCCTACAACCGCAGCGAGCACCCCATCTTCGTCAACTCCCCGACACTGGACATCCCCAACTGCAGGACGCTGATCGTGCGCAAGGTGATGCCGGGCTACTCCATCAAGGTGTTTGACTACGAGAAGTCCTGCCTGCTGCAGCACACGGCCGAGCTGGATTATGCAGACGGGCCCTACGACCCCAACAGCGTCAGGATCAGCTTTGCCAAGGGCTGGGGGCCTTGTTATTCCAGACAGTTCATCACCTCGTGTCCCTGTTGGCTGGAGATCTTACTGAGCAACAACCGATAACGGTCAGCCTCTGACGAGAGCGAAACAACAACGACACACACACACACAAAGGAAAAAAAATGAAAAAAAAATTAAAAAAAAAAAAAGACACAGACTATCCCAAATATCATCTACCTAGATTTAATATAAAGTTTTATATATTATATGAAAATATATATTATACTTGTAATTATGGAGTCATTTTTACAATGTAATTATTTATGTATGGTGCAATGTGTATATGGACAAAAAACGGAAAATGCACTTTGGCTTATATAATTCTTTCAATACAGATTTTTAAAAAAAAAAACCAACAAAAAAACCAAAAAAACCCACCAAAAATTATACAGCAAAAATAGGAGAAAGCCCTAATTTTGATGTATGGTTTTTTTGAAATATTATTAATACCCAGACAAAAAGCTAATACCAGTCACTCATTGATAATAAAGTATTCGCATTATGGGGGGGGATTTGTCTTTTTTCTTCCCCCCCCCAGCTGAAGTGGGCAGCAGTCAGGAGGGTTCCAGGGGGCAGCTGCTGTCTCCCATCTCAGCCAGAATCCTGGAAAACCAATAAATGAGTTGGAAGGCTGCAGCTGGCTCCAAGGGGAGGGTGAGTGAGGCCATTTGGAGAGCCAGGGAGCACGGGGAGGAGGTGAGAGGAAGATCTGTAGATCTTCTCACTCAAGGCTGTCTGAGCGTGGTGAGGATGAGGATGCACATCCATGTTGGTGCAGATTAATCTTCATCACTGCTAATCAGTGGCTCTTGAGGAAAAGCAGAATATTCCATGGCCACAAAGCTGCCCAGCAGGACCAGTTTGGATTTTCAGCCTTACCCAGGGGTTGTCTGTGAGTCCTGCATGTCCTGGACATGTTTGATGGTTGAGAAACAAATGGAGGTTTTGGACAGCTCATGGTTGGGTGGAGGGTTGGAGGAGGCATGGCCTGGATTTTGGGAATGTCCCCAGTGCCTCGGAGGAGTCGTGAGCAGCTTTGTCCTGTAGATCTCCCAGTCTGTCATCCAGGCAATAAATGATCCAGGAGTGTTTGGGAAGAATATATTTACTCTGAGGAGCAGCTGCAGCCAAAAAAAAAAAAAATATCCTGGTCAGATGTGCCTGTCTCAGCTGATTTACTCTCCCTGGAAATCCTGGATAAAATCAGCCCCTTTGCTCTGCCTTGTGCTGGGCCTGGCAGGGGCAGGTTGGACACGGGCTTTGCTTGGTCAGGGAAGTTATTTATTGCCAGGGAGCAGCTCTGCCAAGTCCTAAAGTTCTGCAAACCCCAGTGCCTTTGATTTCCATAAAATCCCAGCCTCTGGAGCCCAGTGACTGGGAAGCTTTCAAGGTCGCAGAGGATGTTTTTGTCACCTTCATATTTGCAGAGAAAAAGATGCAATGAGACCTCAAAGAGTTAAATAGGGCCTAAATTTACTACTCAAAAGCCCTCCTGGTGCATGTCAGGGTCCTGCATTTTGGCACCTGCACCTGATGTTCCTGCCACAGCCATGAGTGAGGATGGGGAATCACGGAATTGTGGAATCCTGGAGTGGTTTGGGTTGGAGGAGGCCTCAAATCCCATCTTTTTCCACACCTTCCACTATCCCAGGATGCTCCAAGCCCCTTCCAACCTGGCCTTGGACACTTCCAGGGATGGAGGGAGGTGGGAGCTGCATCCCACAGGGAAATGCAGACCTGGGTGGGTGCTGGGGGAGATTCGAGCAGGGAATGTTGCAATGACATTCCCACAGTCATTTTTCAAATTATAACCACACCTGATGTTTAATTGGGACCACATTGGTTGGATTCCTGCAGCAGCAGTATTAATACTTGACATCACGAATTTTTGTTTGTGTTACAGCCATTCTTAGGGAACGGTGTCAAAACATGTCACTGCCATTTAAAGCAGCTTTCAAGAGCTTTGCAGGGTTTTTTTTTTATCCCTTTGGCTGAGGTTTAGTGGGTGCTGCCAAAACACCCACCTCCCTTGCTGTATCACTTTCACACAGTCCATCAGGAGATCATTTTTATGTTTTGGGGGGCTTTTCTAAGAGGTTTTTCTTGAAACTGTCCTCATTTTACCTGGGAAGCAGCAGCAAAAGTTGCTTTTCCTGTTTCCATTTTCTTTTTCCCAGCATTTCCCAGCATCACATTCACACCTTTGCTCCCTGTTCTCCTCCTCGTGCAGCAGTGCCACCATTTTCCACTTTCTATCCATTTCATCCATATTTTGGACAAAAAAAAGCACCAAGGGCAGATGTGAGGGTTAACTCTGGGCTTTCCCTTGTGCAATCCACTGATGGTGCTTAATTCTCTTTTCTTCATTACTCACGCACTTCCCCAGGAATAAATCTGGAGTTTTATTTCGGTTGACAGCGGGGCTTTAAAGGGAATAAAAAAAGGATTTTATGGCGAGGCAATGAAATAAGACATCAAGTATCCTTTTCTGTCTCATTTTTGCCCCTTTAATACCTTATAATCATTGAAACTTAGAACTCTTTAAAGCAGCTTTAGGACTTCAAAGCTGTTGAGCTCCACCCTGGACCCTCTCGGAGCTCAGCTGGAGCCTTCCCTGGGGTGGCACCTGGGGGTCGGGAATTGGCACCTGGAGCAGCCCTGGAGGGCCCTTCCATGGGGAAAGAGGAGTGAATTCCCTGCCAGGTTTGCAGGAGCAGCTGGGCACGGTTGGGTTTGATTGAGGAGCTGATGGGATTCTGCTGTGCAGCCCCCACAGCTGCTGCTCTTTGCCCCAGCCCCTATAAAAGCAGGATGGCCACAGCCCTGCTCTTTTCCCAGCCATCTCCTGAGTGGATTTTTTCCTCTTTCCTGCAGGAGTCGAGGTCTCCCAGCACCCCAGGTAAGTGGCACGTTGTTCTCTCTTGTTCCTTTGAGCTCTGTGTGGTGGCACAGCATTTTAATGAATTAAAGAACCCCCTGAGCAGAAGGGTGCTGGGCTGAGCTCCTGGTGCTGCTGCTGGGTTTGTGTGACTTTTGGAGCTGGAGCTGGCTCAGCTTTGTCCTGAGGAGGCTGCTGGGTCACTCCTGTGGTTACAAAGCACCAGGGGCTTTTTTTTGGAGGATGTTTGGGCAGTGCAGTAGGGAAGTGAGGGTTTAGGGGTTTTTTTCCTCCTGCAGCAGTGCTGGAACATCCCTTGTGCTGCACCCAGGGGTCAGACTGAGCTCAGGGAGTTCCTTGGAGCCAAGGCTGGGTGTCTGGAGCACCCTCAGAGCCAGGGCAGTGAATCCATGAGCAAGAGGGGTGGAAGATCTGCAGCTCTTTGAGGTGTGGGTTGATGTTAAAACAGAGCAGCAGAGCTGCTCACACAGCACCCTGTGCCTCCCAAACCTCTGGAGGCTCCAGGATGGGGCTCTGGGGTGGGATTGAAGGGGAGGCAGAGCTTTAGCAGCTGCCCAGGGTGGTGCTGGCTCAGAGGATGGAGCTGCTGGTGCCTCGGGGGGGTTTCCCTGACAAACACCAGGACAAAAAAAAGGAAAATCAAATGTGTGTCTCATGCAGGTGAGAGGGCTGTGGGGAGCTGCTGCTGGTTCCTGGGGGCTTGGGCAGAGCAGCTGGTGGTGGATCTGCTGCTCTCTGGCTGATTTATCTCAGTTTTCTGAGGGAATGGCAGCTGGGGGCTGTAGGGCTGTGCTGGCACCTTCTCCTCAGCCTGTCCCTGCTGGGGGAACGGGGCTCTGCTCTCACCAATGGCCAGCACTGACCATGACCTTCCTCAAAAGCAAAAATAAGGATTCACCTCCCTCTGCCCTCACCTCAGGAGGGCTGGGGCACTGCAGTGGGGGCCAGGGCATTACTGGGTGATGTCTGGGGCCGGTCCAGCACCCCAAAACTGCATCCAGGAGCGGAGCATCCCCAGTTATTCCCTGTAAATAACTCCTTTTGCTCCCCTCAAAGGCCTGCTTCTCTGTCTGGAGCGTGATGAGGCATTACTTGCTGCTCTGTGGATAATCCTTCCTGTATTCCTGATTTATGGATGTGCTGGTGAGATGCACAAAGTGGCATCTGTGCTCTGCATACTGTGGGAACAGCCCAAAATTGCTCCGAAACTCAACTGGCTCACAATTATATTGGATTCTATTAAATTAAAACACATAGCACATATATTACACAATAAACCACAGCTATTTCATGGATCAAATTAAGTTTTATTTGGGCAAATTACAACCTTTCTTACAGTTGGGCCTTTGTGAAACCATTCCTTTTTAATAAAAACAGGCATTTTTGGCAAATGCTTTTAAAGTGTGCATTCCCAATGATTGCACACACTGTTGCTGTTCTTGCTGGGATATATGTGGCTAATTATCTTCTGTTTAGGATGGGTTTAAATGAGTGCTGTCTTCCCTTTGCTCCTCCCCCACACCTCCCATCTGCTGGAATTTCTTATTGCTTTCTGTTTTTATTAGCTTGGCTATGGAAGAGAAGCAGAGGGGAAAGGGAAAAAAAAAAAAAAAGAACTTTCTCATTAAAAGCAAGAGAGCTTTTCCCGGAATTTCTCGGGGAAATGTGACTCTCACAGCCTCCTTCCAGCCCTGGCTTGGGGGGACAAAGCTGAAGATGGATCTTGGAGAGGAGGGATGGAGCTTTGAGAGGGTGGTGGGACGTGCACCCCACTCGTGGAGGCTGCAGAAAATCGAGGTGTTTGTTGGGGAGGGGCTTGGGGAGCTCCAGCTGCCGTGGAATTGCATCTGGGCTTGGATTTTCCTGCTTGCCTGAGAGGATGCAGGCTCTGCTTTGGGCTTTGGGGCTGGGACATCTCTTGTGGTTCCTTAGTAAAGCAGGATTTTGGTGCTGCTGCTGCAGGGACAGGAAAGGGGGATGGAGTGGCACATCAGCCCCCAGGGAATGTCTTTGGCAGCTCCTCATCCTCACACAGTTTTGGTTAAAAGCAAATCAGTGGCTCAGGAATTGTCGGGATGGACAGGCAGGGTGGCTCAGAAAACTGAAAAATGAACCCTCCCAGCTCCTCTCTGGGTTTGGGAAGTTCTGCTCTGCTGCTTTTCCTGCCTCTCACTTTCTGCTCGCTGCCAGGCCAGGCTTGGAGATGTTCCTTTTTTTTTTTTTTTTCCTGGGAATAATTTTTCCCAGAATATTTTCAGCCTGGCCAGGGGAGCAGAGGAAATGCCCAAATGCTGCTTGCCAGGGTGATTTCCAGACCCCCAGGGTGCAGATCGAGGGTGGAGCAGCCTCCAAGCTCCCCAATTCCTGAATCCAGAGGATGTCAGGCTCGTGTTCCCTGCCCCAGCAGCACCCTGGGGTGTGGGAAGGGTGCTCATCCCGCTGGGATGGGGACCATGGAGCTGGAGCTGTGCAAAGCACATCCCATAAAACAGCAAAGCTTTCTGTCTCCAAATCCTCCTGGGCACCATCGAGAAGGTTTGTGGAGCCTCCCCAGTCCCATCTGGGTGCTGTTCAAGGGTTTGTGTTTGCTGTGATCACATCTGTGCCAGGGGCTGGCACTGGGGCTGCCAGGGCCATGGGCTGGTGGCATCTCCCAGAGCTGTGGTGACAGAGAGGAGCCCCGGAGCTCAAGGTTTCCTTGTTGATCTCAAACTGCTGCCAGGAGCTTCCTCAGAGGTTGGCGCTTCCCTGCACAGCCCTGGCAGTGCTGGGAGCCTCAGCAGCCTCCAGCTGCCACCGTGGGTTGGGTGAGGAGCTGCTGGTGGCCTCGTGCCAGGGGTGGTGGCACTGTCTGGGTGCTCCACTGTGCTGGCAGACAGTGGGCACCAACCTGGGCCACAGGGAAGGGGAAAGGAAATTGTTCTCTCCTGTGAAACACTGGCAGAGACTTCTTTATTGATTGGGGTTTAATTTTTTTTTTAATAATAAAGTGACTTTGACCTCTTTCCTCTTCCCAGAGTGTCCAGGATGGGTTTTGCAGTGCCATGGAATGTGTGATAGTGGGGCAGGAGACAGTGGCACTTCCTTGGTCCCCCGGTGTCTCTGCACCCCGTGGTGGGGCAGAAACCAAATGAAATGGCCACAAAACCTTTTTGATGTCCTGCCTGTGTGATTCATTCAGTGGCAGCAGGTGACAGCCTGGCTCTGTCCCCAGGGTGTGCCCCCAGCCTGGCATCCCAGGGACAAGCAGGTGCAGTGGGAGAGAACAGGGCTGGGAGCAAAGGGAAGAGTCCCCAGAGCTTCCCTCGCAGGTTTTGGAGGGAGAAGCTTCTGCTCCTTGTCCCTGCTGGTCTCTTCCATCCCACACCCTCTGTCATGTCCATCTCTGGGTGAGTGGGTGGCATTTGGGACATGAGGCTCTGCAGGCTGGGGGCACAAACCCCTCTGAGGAGGGAACTGAACCCTCACCACCCCCAGGGCTGTGTGTGGGGCAGGGCTGGGCCTCCTCCCCTGGCAGCAGGGATCTGTGTTCACTTTGGGGACACAGAATGGAAACCACAGCCCCTTTCTGGGGAAGCTCCATGGTGGGTGTGAAGCTCCTTCTCCTGAAGGATGCCGGGGGGGGAAGGGTGAGAAGAAAACCCCCACAACGACTCTGGAAATTGCTTTCCTTCCTCTCCTCCTTCCAAAATAGCATAATTAACAGAAATAAACTCCTCAGTGCTGTTAATTTTGAAGGTCTGTGTGCCAAGCTGGAGCAGGCAGGGCTGTGCTGGGAACAGTTAATTATTACCCAAACGGGGTCTGAGCGGGGCTGAGAGCGTTGAGGAATTATGAAACTGGAACGAGGGAGGCCCATTCTTGGCAAACACTCCCGTGATTCAAATGCTGGGGAATTCAGCCTGTTTTTCTCTTTCTTCTGAGGGCTCTGTGAGCCAGCCCAGCCCATGGTGCAGCTCTCATGGTGGGGATGGAGTTGGGACCATCAGCCCAGGGAAGCTGGTGCTGGAACAGCTTCTGCAGCTCTTCTGTCACAGTTTAAAAATCGCTTTGGCAAGTCCACAATTAACCCATTGTTGCTTCTTTGAGGTGCCCAAGGTGTGGATTTCTGGGTGTGAGGTTTGGTGCTGGATGTGAAGGCACAGCTCTGTTTGCAGGAGCAGGTGGATGGTCACAAAGGCTCTTCTGCTTTTCTCTGAGTCTCCCACCAGGGAAGTCCCTGCTGAGTTGTGTTTCTGCTGCTTGAGGTCCCCTCTGCTCGTGGCTTCTGCTGTTTCACGAGGGCAAATCCTCCCCTCCTCCAGCAGCAGGGAAATCCCTGATGGGATCCAAGCTCTGCTCTCCACAAAGTGGCTGGAGGGAACATCTGACCTCGCCCTCCATCTGTGGGAACCTGATTGGAGAACTTTCTTCCTCTCTGCTTCCCAGTTTCATCAATCCCTGGAATTGGGGATGTCTCCCTGCTGGGTCAGAGCTGTCCCCTGTGCTGGGGTTAGATGAGCTGGATTGATTTTTCTGAGGTGGCTTCATCGGTGGTGCCCTGATGGGAGCTGAGCTCAGCATTGCTTTTCCCTTCCAAAAAAAAAAACCCCAACCCTGATAGCCTTGAATTCCTGCTGAGGAAACCTCTCACAAAAATGTACACATGAGCTGGGATCAAGCAAGATGAAAGGGGAAACTCCAAAAATCCGTGGTCATTTTTTGGAATTAACCAGTGTGGTTGGAGCTTTTTAGCCTGAAATCAGACAAGCTCAGATGAGGCTTCCAGGAGGCTTTTTTGACAGCAGCTCAATGGTCATAAACTTTGGTTTATTAAATGTAAAAGAATTTCTTTTTTTTTAATGTGATGTTGTGAAATGTCTCCTCCAAGATAAGTGAGTGGTGATGTTTGTGGAGGGAGGGTGGGAGGTCAGAGCTGCTCCTTGGGTAAGACTTGGGCAATCCTTCCTCTCTCACCAACCCAGAGCCCCCTCCCGAGGCTTTGGGCTGCTCTGGTGCCACACACCTGAGAAAGGGACACCAAGGCTCGTGTGGCCCCTGGGAAATGGAAAATCACCAAAACAACCCTGAATCCTCCACGTGGGCAGGAGGATGCAGCAGATGGGCTTGGAAAGCTCAGGCTGCTGCTTAAGTGGTCATGAATGAACATCAGCAGCAAGGTTGGACAGGTTCTTTATCTTAGAAACACCTCTGGGGCCATTGTTTTGGACAGGGCTGGGAAATGCTCTGTTCCCCACTGGATGGGCTGGCTTGGAAGGGACACTGAAGATGCTGCAGTTTCCATCCCCCCTTTAGACCTGCTGTTGGTATCAGAGCCCTCAGGAGGATCAGGAGAGGGAAGGGTTTGGGGACTGGGCTTTATTTTTGGCTCTGAGGCTTTGTGTGTGCACAAGTTCAGCACAACACCATGGTGGGATGTGGGGTTGGGCTGAGCTTTGGGGTGTTCCTGACCCTTTCCACTTTGCTGTGCAGCCTCACCTTGCCCCATCCTGCCTGGGGTGACACCACCAGGCTGGGGAGCACCATGGAGAGCCCTGAGCTGGCCATGGAGTTGCACCAGAGTGGAATCGCAGGGGCTGGGATCCCACTGTCCCTTTGTGGCCCCACAGGGGATGTTTCTGAACACTGGGGGAGCTGCTGGGGCTGAACCCACTCCCTGCCCGGCCCCAGCACCCACCCTGGCAGAGCAAGGCAGGTCCAAGGTCAGCATCCCCCTCCAGGGCTCTCCCACTCCTCAAAGGTCAATCATGCCTGAGCACAAAAACTGCAGCAAAGCAGAATTGCTGCTTGAGTTGCCCTTTTTTTTTTTTTCATTAAAAAAGGAGGCAGGGAGAAACATCAAAATCAACCCCCTGCCCCCACAAATCCTTCCCTTGTCTCGGAGTATTAAAAACATCCTGGAGCCGGGGCCATGCCTGTGTTCCTCCGGGCTGGAGGAGGATTTCTGCCAAGACACTGACCCCTTGTGGATTTTGCAAATGTCTTTGGATCTCTTTTTTTCTCTTCGAAAGGCGAGGAGAGAGAAAAAAAAACAAACCCAAACCCTTTCAAACCTTTGCTCGGTCCTTTGCACGGCAGAGCCATCGGAAGATTTATTCTTAAACGGAGGCTGCGGGGTGATTTATGGAATTACAGCTGAGCCGCGCTGCGCGCTGGTTACAAATTGCGCAGATATTCCACGGGACGTGAGCTCCAAGGAGCAGGGGATGGATTACACTGCAGGGAAAAGGGGAGCTCAAAACCAGCTGGCCCACTGTAACAACTACAGCCACTTCTCTTTGAAGAGGAGACGATCTCCATCTGGGTTTAATACAAACCGTGATGGACTGACACCGGCTCTCGGAATATCTTATACAAACGCGATCGTTTCTGCTCCGCTTTTTTCCAGAGCTGTCGCACAGCTTTATTTTATTCTTGTTCTGTTGTTTTCTTCCTGTTGGCCACTCCTTGTGGAGCTTTAGGAGCTGCTGGGGGTTGTTTCTCAGCAGAGGAAGAAGGGTTTTCTCTGAGCAGGGGAAGGCGATGCTGCGGTGCCACGTGTGGAACCACGGAGCTGAATCGACTACCCAGAAACACAGCCCAGATGTGGACGGGGAAAAGGAAGCTGGAACACATTATCAGGAAGGATGTGTCTCCTTTGGGGTAAATCCCTCCCATGGAGCCCCCTCCTCTGGCTGCAGGAGGAGCCAGCTGTGAGCCCTGCTGTGCTCTGGGGGGTGATGTGGGTTGGGGACATCCCTGGAACCCTCCAGGCAGCACCAAGTCCTGGTGCACCAGGCTCTGCGCTGCTCTGGAGATCAATCTCCCAACATCTGGTGTGAAATCTTCATCTCTCCACAAAAGGAATGTCCTGGCCAGGTTTTGGTGGCCCGTGAGTGGGAGGAATTGGTGAATGGGTGAGATTCCTTTCAAGCACTTGTTGTCCTCGAGGATCAAAGGTTTCTCCATGAGCAGTCTCATATTTTGGCTCCTCAGGAAGTCGTGGTGGTTTTGTTTCAATCCCTTGGCTGGATAATGGATCATTTAGCAATGGTTTTGTTCTCTGGCCTGGTTGAGCTCTTAGGCCTGACTTCTATTGTTGGTCTCTAATGGCAAGCCTGGGATTTTTGGAGTGAATTGGTGATGAATGAATGTTCACACGGTGTTCCTGGCACACCCATTGCCAGGAAATAGCCCTTAAAATCCAACTGCAGCTCAGAGTGCTTCACCCTTCCCCAAGCTTTCCAAGCAGTGTCCATGGTTCCCTGCCTCAGTGCTCCTGGGAATAAATACCCACTGGGATGGGAAATCCTGATTTTTAGTGGTTGACAGTAGAAGTATTTGCATCCCCTGAGACAGCTGCTGGCCCTGGGGTTTTGGGATGGAGAGGAGGTGGCATCCTTCCCACTCCATCTCAGTCTCCTGCCCCTCAGGGAGCTGTGCCTGGGGTGGGTGCAACTTCCAGAGCTGAGCTCCTCACCCTGGAGATTAAATGGACAGAATCTGGGGGAATTGTCCCCACTGGGAGCTGCAGGCCACAGCTGTAGCTTTTATGGGCCCACCTTTGGATGGTGAAGTCCTTATCCCTCCATGCCTGGTCCAGCCCAGCGTGTTCCCAGTGCTGGCTTCAGGCCAGGGAGCTCCAGCTCCTGGATGATCCAATTTTGTCACTTTTTAAGGACTTTTTGGGCCAAAGAGTGCAGTTTGGTCCCTGGCACACCCCGTGGTCTGGCCTTGACTCTGAATTTCTGCAACCCCAGGCAGTCCTGGGTGGGCTGGTGGGGTTACAAAACTCTGCCATAGCTTTCTCTGAGATGCGAATTAGGGATGGACAAACCAGAGGGAAGAAAATAAGAAATCCCTTTGCACTCGTTGTGGGGTTAAACAAAGTTCAGCTGACTTTCTTCCTCCCCCCCGTGTTATTTTTCCTTCAGTGCAGGCTTTGCTCATCCAGGTTCCAGCAGGACTGGAGATGCAGAACAGGATTCCCAGACAAGCCTGACCTAAATCTGGGAGTCTGCTGGACTTGGAGCAATCCCGATGTGCTCCTGGCTCTCCAAACAGGATAAATTTGTGTGCTGTGATCCTTGCAGGGTCTGGGTGTTGCTCAGGGTAGCAGATCTTTATCCAGGTGGGGCTGAGCTCGATGCTGGAACACCCAGGACACCCATCCTGGCTTTGCTGACTCCTCCTGCAGCCAGGCTGCTTTTGGTGATGTTTGTCAATGGCTGGACTTGACCTTTTGGGGTCTTTTCCAGCCTTAAGGATTCCATAAATCCTTCCCTTTAGAGATCCTCTCTGTGCTGCTGCTCTGGCCTCTCTGAATTCAGCTCGGTGAACACAAACACACAAACCCCCCCTGCTCTGAGCTTTCTAAACAAACCAGGATGAGCAGGGGCTGGATGAACACGTGGCCCTGGCTGGGCTGGGCTCCTCTCCTTCCCCTCCGTGCCACGGTGGAAGCCACGGCCCCACAATGGGGCTGTGTGGGGCTAATGAAGCTCTGCAGCCCACTGCAGCATTCCTCCCATGCATTAGGAAATTGTTATCATTTTTCTCTGGCACCGGGTTTGACAAGCAATTGCCTTTGGCCAAGAGCCGTGCCAAGAGCTTTGCTGCTTGTTAGGGAGCTAAAGAGGTGACATTGCAACGCTTGTAATTGGGATAATTTAACACCCCATTAGCAGGGAGCAGGAATGGCCCTGTCTCCTCTCCATGTTTGGGGCAGTTTTTTATAAATCCAGCAGTCTTTTGGGAGAATAAGGGGGTTTTTTTTAATGGAAATGTGGATGCATATTCTTCATTGCATTAGTTCACTTTCAAGCATGGGGGAGAAATTTTTGGCAGCAGGAAGGAGGGAGCTGCTGTGATAGGAAATGTGGAGTGAGCCATGCCCCAGTTTGGCAGACTGGGAAATAATGGACTGTGGTCCAAATCCTAAGTTTTCTTTGAGGCAAGTCCCTTCTTTCTAAGGAGTTGTAAAATGAAGGTGATATTCAGAATTTCAGGATCCTTGTAGGGTTGGTGCCATTAGCGATCGTTCTCCTGATTAATCATCACTCTTTGGGCTTGATGGGCAAGGAGAAAGTTGGGAGTTCAGCTTTGTGGGGCCTCCTGCAATGCTCACAGCGCTGCCTTCTCACAGGATTCACAGAATCACCAGGTTGGAGGAGACTTTGAAGATCATCAAGTCCAACCCAGCTCTGACACCTCAACCATGGCACCAGTGCCACATCTATTTTTTTTTAGCACATCCATGGATGGTGACTCCACNCCGAGTGCCACATGTAATTTTTTTTAGCACCTCCATGGATGGTGACTCCACCACCTCCCCAAGCAGGCCATTCCAGTTCTTTATCACCCATTCTGTAAAAGGTTTTTCCCAATATCCAGCCTGTATTTCCCTTGGAGCAGCTTGAGGCTGTGTCTCTGTGCCTCGCCCCTGGTGTGGTGGATCCCGGGATGTGGGTGCTGGCGCTCTTGGATCCTGGAACATCCCACCCTTGTGAAGATCCTGGATCTTCCTCCTGTGGGTTTGGTCACAGCCTGCAGTGTGTCAGGCTGTCCCCTGTCCCCCTGGGGAGCCAGTGCCAGCTGTGGCCCTGCCATGAGCAGGGTTGAAAGGGGCTGAGCTCATCCCATGTGAGGGATCCCGAGCTGCTCCTCCTGATCTCCTCAGCACCATCCCACCACTGCCAGGAGCCCTCTGGATCCCTTTGAACTCCAGGGCTGCTCTGCCTCCTCAGCCCCTCCCTGCTCTCAGGGCTGTGCTGCTCTGTGTCAGGGCCTTGGGCTCTCCTGATCCGCAATCCAACCAAGGTTTCCTCTCCCCGCTGTGAAAAACCTTTCCAGCAGCTCCCGAGGTCTCCAAGGGCTTCTCCTCTCCTCCAGGCTGGATTGCCTGTTGGTTTTGGAGGCCTGTGTTCCCCTGGCAGCCTTCCAGGTGTATATTTAGAACAGGAGATCATACCTTCCATCTCAGAAATAACCGATGATGACTTAATTTAGAGCATGAAAATTAAAAACTCCCTCTCTAGCTGCGGAGCGTTCAGCGTTCCCTGCAGCCCCGTGCTTGGCAGCCGTGCTTTCCCACTTGGCTGTGGGTTCCTCTTGGTCAGCTCTGGGCATCCTGTGGGTTATCTGGGAGCAGGAATGTGTGGAAGGAGCCATGGGGACCAGAGTCTCTCCTGCTGGCACTGCTGCTGGTGTCCAGCTGTGTGACTGGGCATCAGCACTGGAGCTGGATTCCATGGGAGACTCTTTGCCGTTTTTAGCAGACAGATGGTTCTTTAAAAAAAAAAAAAAATCCTTTTAAAATCTCTTTGGATCATTACTACAACTTTACACTTCCTGGAGGCTTTTCTGAGGCACCCTGAGAGAGCTGTGTTGGTGCATTGCTGACAAATGTGCTGGGCAGCTGGGTGTGCCCTCCCTCCTGGCAGGGAATTCCCATTGCTGGTGCCCTGTGCTCACACCCAGGGCTGTGCCTCCTTTGGCAGTTTCTGCCCCTGTGGAATGAGAGAGCTCTGGGCTGTGCTGGGGACAGCATTCCCTGCTCTCCTCACTGCCAGGCTGGACAAGGCTTGGAGCAGCCTGGGGCGGTGGGATGAGCTGGTTCTTGGTGTCCCCTCCAGCCCAATCCAGGCTGTGATTCTGTCACTCTCTGGGCAAGCCCAGCTCAGCTCCTTTACACCCAGCTTCATTTGTAAATCTGGGATTAGCAACAAACCCGGGTTCCCCATTTCCTTTCCTGCAGCTCAAGGCTCATCTCTTGTATTTAATAACAGCGTGGAGGGGTTGGAAATGGGTCAGAGATTGATAAAGCCCTGGAGACCTGCAGGACAAAAAAAAAAAAAAAATCCATGTGCTGCCAGGAGAAATGCTTTCATTCTGCTCCTGGAAGCTCAGCTTTCCTTGCTGCTGCTGATCACACCACTCCTGAACCTCCCCTATCAGCAGCATTATCTGGAGTGTGCTCTGAGTGAGTGCCACCTTGAAAGGGCCCGGAGTTAATTGGCATTAAGGACAGTGTAGTATTATTAGGTGTGCCTTAATGTAACAATCTCCATTTTGGTCTATTTGCTCTGCACTACTGAGTAAATGTGGAGATAAAAGGAGGTGGAATTAGCACTTCTCTTGCTTGCACTAAAGCCAAGCTGCATTATTTTCTTTTCTGTGGGTTTAGGCCTAAAAGTAGCTCAGGTATGTGCAAGTTTAAACAAGACCAACCAGGGCCCCATTAAAAATTACTCTCTCCTGGATAATATTCAACACAGGATTAATAGTAAAGAGGCTGATGTCATCCCAGAGCTCCCGTGACCCTTTGCACTTCTTTAGCACATTGCTGAAAGAAAACCTTCCTGACACACAGGCCTTGTCCTGCTGGAAAATCTGATGCTGCCTTCTTTTTTTTATCCAAGAGCAGAGGGAGAGGTGTTCTGAGCAATGCAAGAAAAGTTAATTGGGGATTAGGAACTCAACCTGAGCAAGCACCTTCCCCTCAGAATCACCTGGCTGCTGTGTCCATCCCAGCTCCTGGGCTGATGATTCCCAGGGTGTCCATCCCGTGTTCCCAGGGCATGGAGAAGGTTGGGAGCCCACCTGTGATTGTCCCTGGGCAGGATCCTGCTCACTGCCCTCCTCCCTTGGCAATTCCAGCAGGTGCCAGGCAGGGATGGGCTCTCCTCCCTGCTGGGACCCTCTGGAGCTGTGCAGGTTTTCCAGGGATGCCAGGGCAGACACCACAATGGAATTGCTGCCAGTTCCCACCAGGCTGGGGAGAAAAGGGCAGTGCAGGAGTTTGGTGGGTTTAGATGGGATCAGTGAGGTTACGTGGTCCCAACACTCTCCATTGAGGGAATATCTTGCATTTTGAAATTGGTTTTATCTTCCTGCCTAAGCTGGGCTCTAAAATCCTGATCTGTTCTTCAAGGGCTTGGCTGGGTCGTGTTCTGCACTGCATCAGCCTGGGCATTCCCAAATTGGGCTGGAAAAGGGCTGGATTAAACCAGAGCAGCATCCTGGGCTGTGAGTGGGGTTATGAGCAGGTCCCTTGACAAGGAACCGGGTGTGCTGTGAAATAATTGGGGACTCTCCTCTGGGAATCTCCACGAACATTAATTAGCAGATTTCACAAGATCACTCACCTCCTTTTCCCCGTGCCTGTAGGGACAGGTAAATGCTCCAGCCCTGTGCTGGTGTCAGTGCCAGAGCCTCGTGAAAAACTGAAAAATCTGCTCATAATAAACTTTTCCAGGTTTGTCTTCCAGGTTTCAGTACCTCCAGTGCCTCAGGACAGCCCCAAGATGGGTGGGTTTGGGCAGGAAATGACCATTAGGCACTGGCAATATTGATCACTGTGCCTGGTTATCAATGCATTCTGTTCATTGCTTTTTGCCCCCAAAGATCATCTTTGCCTCAATTTTATCGTGGGCATGAATCCACTGAGACACTTTTGCTCCTTCAGGGATGCTGAAGGTCCCCTTTGGAGATGAGGTTTGGACTTGTATGCCAGGAATGTCCTTGGTAACATCAATCCAAAAAAAAAAAAAGACATTTCTCAGCATTTTTCTGCAAAAATCACCACGAGAATCCATGTGCAAAATCCCTCACTTGCTGCAAGGTGCATTATCACAGGCAAAAGTGGCCCTTCAGGGAGCTTGATCCAGTTTAAAATTATCCCCCCAAAAAAGTTGCTTTTGCACTCGTGATGTTTCACTACTTAAAGCACCACAAAAGCTCTTAGAGCAGCTACTTGGGTGTGAATTTTTTTTTTATTAATAATGCTGAGGAAACTGCTAATGATTAATCAGCACCAAAGCCTCTGTCTTAACCTCCCCAGGTGTGTGAGCAGCAAAATATTTTAACCCTTGAGTAACAAAGGGGCCTGGGGGTGTTTGATTGCAGACTGGGTATGAAATAAATGGGGCAGGAGATGGGGGGATAATGAGAGAGGAGATTGGTGTGAGAGCACCAGGCTCAGGAATGGTTGGGTTTGATGATCTTGGAGTTCTTTTTCCAATTAAATGACTCCATGATTTTGGAGAAGTGAACCTGGCTTTTCTAATACAGATTTTTTTTTTTTTTCTTTGATAATCCTGATCTTGGTGGGGTTGGCCAAAGCCTTACCAAAGGCTTTGGGCTTGGCTTTGAACCATTCAGTCTAAAATGTTTGTTCCTGGACCAAAATCATGCCTGCAGTGGTTTCACTGAGGCTCCTGGGTCTGACAGGAAAAATCTGGGCTATTTAAGGCTGCAGATCTCTGCAGTTCTCAGGAACTCTCTGGTGTGTACAAACAGCTCCGATGAAATCAGCAGTAAAAAACATTCTGTTTCTCTTGGAGGCTGTTTACAAAACATTTCAGCAGCACTGGAAGCAGGATTTATTTACACAGAGAGGCTGCAGTGTCAGAAAGCAAAGCAGTGGCAGCAAGGATGGAAGGAGGCAGCCACTTCTGCTTCCTGAAACCTGATTTTTGGGTTTAGGGACTCTCATGGAAAATCGAGATGCTGGGGTGAATTTTAGCATTTTTATATTGAATGTGAACAACCAAGCTGCAGCTTGAGGTGAAAAAGGTTTGTGGGTAACAATCCAGAAGGGCCAGTCAGGGGTTAGAGAGGAGAACTCCAGAGTGGAATTGTTTCTTACGGATTTCTGGGAGTTCTCCTATTTTTAGCTTGAGTATTAAGTGAACACTTAAACCAGCCAGAACAAATCTGGGGAGTTCTTGCCTTGTTTGATTTGTGGTCAGCATAGAAAATCAAATCCTCCTGTCTTTGGGGAAGCTTGGATAAAGACATTGAGGGACCTGGGGCACAAAGGGGGTGACCCCTGTGCTGGTGGCAGAGACACTCCATCCTGAAGGGCTGAGGGATGCTGGAAGTGGCACTTGGGATGTGTCTGATGTGGCTTTTCCCTGACAAAACGGGTTCAGCTCTCCCAGCTCCTGTGTCCTGAACGTTTCCTCCAGCTGAGCAGCCCCAGCCAGCAGCTTCAAAGGCTGCTCAGCCCAAACCAAAAAAACCTCAAGAAAGGATTCAGCCACGAGAAAACCCAGAGGCCACGTGCCGTGCATCTGTCTGATAAACTGCTCCCAAATTTGTTCCTATCGAGCTTCAAAAAAAAGGCATCTCGTGGTTTGCATTTTCCTTTTCCTGTCACAGAGCCCAAAATGCAATTTTCAGGCCGCACCTCCGTGTGCAAGTTGTGATAACTTATTTAAATTAGTTTGGGTTGATGTCATCAGTTGTCCTGTAGGGCCTGGAGGGAGCTGGGATTTTAGGCTGGGCCTGCCCAAAAATTAGATTTTTTTTGGGAGAGATCAGAAGGCAAAGCAGTGAGTGCCTGATGCTTCCAAACATCAGCTTGACTTTCCTGGAGGGAGAAGAGCAAAGCTGGGCTGCCTTTTTGGTGGGAAAGGCTGTTCCATGCTGTGACAGCCCGGTGAGAAGCTCTGGTGATGGTTTCAACAGCTCACATTGAGGCCAGAAGCCTCTGAGATAAAACAGGGACGTGTTCTGCAAGCTGCCATTAGCACAGAGCTTTGCAGATGGTTTGAATTCCTCCTGATCAAATGGGGAGGGTGAGATGGGAGCCCTGAGTGCAGAGCCTGGAGCTGGTGGGATTCCACAGGCCCTGGCAGATGTTGGTCACCAGCCTTTGGGAAGGCTGGGGAGGAAAAATAATCTCAATTTCACAAAAGCTGGTGGTTTTTCCTTTGGGAGAGGAGCGTCCCTGGGCTCTGGGATTAGGAGCTTTGCTTGGGCTCTGCCCATCCTCAGGAGAAACCTGACTGATGAAGGTCCTGGCAGCTCCCTGCAGCTTGTATCTCCCAAAAGATGGGAGTGGAGAGAGGTGTGGGGATGGATGGCAGCAGGAAAAGCTTCCCTGTGCTGCCCTCAGGGTGGGAGAGCCTTGAGAATGGGGCAGCAGCTCGTGGCTGACCCCACATGAACCCCAGTGATGGAGAACCTGGGAATGGAGGGATTTGCAGCCTGGGGCTGGCAATCAGAGGAGCTGTTTCCAGTGATGTCGTGTCCTGTTTGCTCCCAAACCTTTGTCAGCCAGGAATTCCCTGGAGGAATTGTCACTTCAGCTGCAGGGCTGCTCTGGGGCACATTTATTGGGGTTTGTTTTTATATATTTACTGCATCTGTCAGAATCCTGGGGGCTTTGGGGGAGCAGCAGAGACCTTTCTCCTGTGGAACAGTAAAAGATGCAGGTGAGGCACAGGGAACATCTGGGATTTTGGGGGTTGATCTGGCACCCTGAGCATGGAGAGGCTCTGTAGGCACCCCAGAGGGTGTGGGGAGCTCTGGGGGTGGTTTTGGGGTGATGGCACAGAGCCTCTCCCAAAGCTGGGGAGGAGAAGGAGGAAGGGCAATCCTGGCACTCAGTTCAGCAGGTGGGGAGAAATGTCAAATGTGGACACGTGAGTGAACTCCTGGAGGCACTTTGGGGTTTGTAGGGTGATGCTGGGGGTTGTGCTGGGAGAGCTGCCTGTGTGACCAGTGCTCAGCAATGGGAAGGGCCCATCTGGACCAGTTTGGACCTGGGCTGCTGCTGTCAGGCTGGGAGAGGCTTTTTGTCCTGTTTGTGCAGCACTGGAGTGTCCCAGGGGCACCCTCTCTCTCTCTCTTTGGGGCAGTCTAATGGATTTTAATATCAGCAGGTCCCAGTTATCCCCCTGGATTTCCTGCAGGATTTGCCACATGGAATCTTCACAGCCCAGTGAGATGCTGGTGATAAACGGGCAGGTGGCTGGAAGGCAAATTTTGTTTAAAAAATACAACCCCAAAAGGATGCTCTGTCTGCCCCTTCCACGCCCCCAAGGGAAGGTGCCTGACTCTGTGGGGTTTTGGCTCCTAAAAGAGCAAAGATTTGACTGCAAGAGCACCCTCTTTAAAACATTACTGCCTGATCTTCAAGCAGCTTCTTATCTTGTACTTTGCCTTGATCTAGGAGGGAAATCTTTTGTCTGTGTGTCACCGAGCACAATCAGTTCCCGGTGTTCTGAACACCAGACACGCTCTGGTTCCAGCCTTTGGCCCTGAGATTTGCTTGTATTTACAAGCCCAGTAATTGCTGTCCTGAACCTGTTATCAACAGAGATACATGCTAGGGAAATTGCAAGGTTATGGTTGAAGCTTGCAGGGTTTTAAGACTAACAAATATTTTAGCCTGAAGATATGTTCAGCTTGATTTTGCTTTTAAGTGGCTCTGGGTAACACGAGAAGTTGCCTGTCAAATTTGATGGGGTCAGTAAAATTCAAGCATGTTCGACTGTAATTAACATTTGAAAAGAATTTGCTGAGGAATTAGCTGTCGGCAGCGCAGAGCAGCTCCTGGTGTGGAAGCAGAGCTGCCCATCAGGGTCCATCCTGTCCTGGGCAGTGCAGGAAGGGAAATCCAGCCTTTTCCATTTGTCTTCCCCACAATTATTGCAGGATTCCTCATGGGATGCTGGGTGGGATCAACCACAGGGGATTCCATTCAGGAACGTCAAAATCATCCCAGCACTCACTGAGGGGAAAAAGCATTTCTTCACTGATGGGGGTGAGACGAATTTATAACTAAAAGTGTTTAAAGAATGGAGTGGTCTGGAGGCTGAATTGTCCCTTAGTGCTGCAGGTCCATGGAAACCCCTGGGGACACTCCTGGTCCTGGCTGGGGACAGCAAAGGGGTTTGATCAAGGGCAGCCCTGCTCTTATGCATCAGAACAAACTGTAATTGAGAAAGGGGCCACCTCAGAAACAAATGGTTTCTCGCTGTTTTTTCTGCATTTCCCAGCTCCTGAAGCAGTGACAGGGAATTGTTGTGTTTCTCCTGCTCACAGGTGAAGGACATCCCAGATGTGGAATAGAGGAGTCCCAGCTTGGCTTTGGCCTGGTCATTTGTCACTGCGGAGTTTTTCGGAGTTTTTTGGAGTTTTTCAGTTTTTCTGAGTGACAGTAGAACAGCCCTTTGTCTTCATCTCTTAGTGACAACGACTCAGACTTCAGATTTCAAAGCATCCAAGGGAAAGAAAATCTGTTTCGTTGAGATCACAGGGAAAAAGGAGGTTTCAGTTTATCAAAGCTTTGGCAGCTTGGCTCAATTTGCCAAATCCTTCCCTAATAAATAACTCGAGGGGCTTTGTCAGGGAACAATAGTGTTACTTAATAGTGCTCTGTAATTAAGGCTGAAATTGGATTGATAGACATCCAAAGGGTATTTTTGGTTGGAGCAGAGCTGCAGGGATGGGAGCTGGATTGGGGAGGCTCAGAGAGCAGAGATGATTTCTGAGAGCTGAAGGTGCCATCCCTAAAATATTAAACCAAGCTGTGCCTCAGAGCTCTTTTTCTACTCTAAATAAGACATTTTGTATATGGGGGTTAGGAGGGGGGTTTAAATTTGCTCTAAAATGCAAACATCAGCGAGGACTTGAAAACGTGGAGCTAAGTAGTGGTGGATGGGCAGCATTTCTGTTAATTAGGTTCATTAACATGCCAGCAGCTGTTAATGCTGGGGACAGATGATGATATTGTGGAGCATCTGTTTTGTTTTCTCCTTTATGGCTGGTGAGAGTTGGTGGGGCTGGTGGAAGGTGTCCCTGCCCCATGGCAATGAGGGGAGTTTTAAGATCCCTTCCAACCCAATTGATTCTGCCCTTTTGAACATCTTCACAAAACCCAGTGAAGGAAAAAACAAACAAACAAAAAAAAAGGACAAAAAACCAACAACAAACTGTACGCATGGAGTGCTTTCCATTTAAATCGAGATTTATGGGCTTTTCCCCCAAGATCTCTTTCTTGTTTTTGGAAACAGTGTTGTGCCCTCTGTGCTTGCTTCAGCCCTGCAGGATGCTGGGGCTCAGCCCTCTAAACCCTGGAATATTTGCTGTGCTCAGAATCAGAGTAGCTGGTGCAGCCCCAAAGCAGAGTTTGGGCACTTCTCAGCTCTGCCAGAGTCAGCCTGGATAGAGAAAACCCTTGTGGGATTTATTCCCTTACCAGGGCTCTGTGGGGCCAGGAGAGATCTGAAATAACTGCAGGGATTGTGTTGTTCCTCTGTCACCTCTGTCTGATGTTATCAGAGCTTTAACTACACAACATTGTTCATTGCACTGAGCCCGCTGCCTCTGCCAGCATCAGCTGTGCGCAGTGCCGATGCTCTTTTTTCAACCAGAATTCCAAAATTCTCCTCCCCTTAGGGTCTGTGTGTCACCTCCTGCCCTTTCAGGTGGCACTCACTGTGTGTGCATGCCAAATTTGTTGTGAAGAGCTCCTCCAGCTCCTGGAGAATGAGATACATCAAATTTATCTGTCCTGTTTTATCTGATGAGGGAACTTTTATCTCTGAAGGTGCACTGGGTGGGGATGAGCGGGGTGTGGTGGCATCAGCCAGCCCTGACCAAGCTCTGGGAAGGAAATTTGGTTGTGCTGCAGTGCTGAACCCTGCTCTGGCTCCCTGGGGCTGTTGTGGCTGCCCTGCAGAGCTCATTTTCCAGGAGATCCTTGGAGCATTTTCTTGGGCAAACACTGGTTTGTTTCTGCATGGCCAGCTCAGAGCTATTTGGGCTTTCTGGTGTTATCTCCGTGGTAGTTTACCTTCCTTGTTGCCTCAGGGATTTGGCAGGGGGAGTTTCTGTGTCTGGTTGTTGTCTCACAAGGCCGATGTTGGGAAGGCCCACCTTGGATTTATGTCTTTCCTCTGGATCTGCCATTCCATGGTAAAATGGCAAGAAGTCTTCATCTGCACAAGGAATTGGGTTGGGTTTGAGTGGCACTGACGAAGCAGACAGAGGGTTTGGCTGGAGAGGACACAGGACAAGGCCTGGGAGTGAAGGATCCTTCAGGGTGGAAGGTCAAGGATGAGCCAGGGCCAGACATGTGGGAGCTGTGCACACCCATTCGGGAACTTAATCCTTTAATTCCCCCTCATCAAGCGGGTCCAAATAATATAACAAAGGCTTTCCCATGGAGATGCAAGCTGTAATTCCGGGCAGCCTTTTTTTTTTTTTTTTTTCATTTCTTTTGTTTCCCCCTGCACAAAGTTACCGTGTTCAGGAGCAGCAGCAGCGTTTGAGAGCAGTAAATGAGCGGCCCTGGCAGGACTACAAAGGGCTCCGGAGGAGCAGGGGATGAGGTAAGCGGTGTCCTTTGGGTGAAATAGGTGTGGAAAGCGCACTGTGCACACGTTAGGCTTCAAAGCCGGCGATAATTACCGCGTTGGAGACTGTATCAGCACCCGGGGCTGCCATTCAAGTCGGGCAGGAATTCTTTGTGCAAGGGCTTTTGTTCTCCAGGCATCCAAAGCTCCCGGGGGAAGCGGGGCAGTGTCGTGGGTTTGTGTGGAGCCCTGGCTTTGATACCTTGTCCCGTGAACACGACTGGGCTGTAATTGCTCTTAATGGCAAAACCACGAGAGGAGAGGAGAGGATCGGCGGTGGGGTGGGTGGGTGGCAGCAAGATGGAGCTTGCACGGTGAGTCCTGGCAGGGCTCTGCTCTCTGGGCTTGGTGCTCTTGGTTCTCATCTCGTGTCCTTCTGCCTCTGTGGTCCCTGTGGAGGTTTGGAGTTGAGCTGGTGGCATGGGGCTGGTGTCTCGGAGATGATGTGTGCTTTTTATTCCTCAGCATGTGCTGAATTCGGGGTCATTTTTTGGGGAGTAGAGCCAAAAAGTAGCTCTCAAGTGGGTTTTGTGATGGAGATGAAGGAGGTCAGTGATGTGCTTGTTTTACAGAAAAGAAATGGCTGGAATTATGTATGTTTATCACCGGCTTGTCAGTGAGCCAGGACAAGGAAAATGTTTTGGTGTGCTGAGTGGGAGCTGAGCAGCTCCATCACGCTGGTGACTGCTCTGAAGTGACTCAGCCTTGAGGTTCCTGAACCATCCCATCTGAACCCATGTCCTCCTGAACCTTCAGAGCAGGCTGCAGCATTCTCCAGGGGCTCCTGGATAAGGAAAACCCTTTTTGGGATTCATTCCCCAACCAGGGCTCGCTCCTGAGAAAGGGAGCGATTCCCAAATGGTTCAGATGTCACCAGAGCTGTCACCCTTCTTCATGACTGCTCAGTGCCACCCCAGAGCCACAGCCTGNTGGTGGGATTCATTCCCCAACCAGGGCTCACTCCTGAGAAAGGGAGCGATTCCCAAATGGTTCAGATGTCACCAGAGCTGTCACCCTTCTTCATGACTGCTCAGTGCCACCCCAGAGCCACAGCCTGGCTGTCACCCATGGGGAGAATGTCCCTTTCTGCAGACTGTGGGGTGGTGCCACCCCAGAGCCACAGCCTGGCTGTCACCCATGGGGAGAATGTCCCTTTTTGCAGACTGTGGGGTCGTGTATCCCACAGCCACAGCCTGGCTGTCACCCACAAGGGGAGAATGTCCCTTTTTGCAGACTGTGGGGTGGCTTTTCCTGCTGCGGGGGCCGGAGCACACAAAAGCGGCGCCGGCCGCTGCCTGGGCCGCCACGGGCGGTTTTCTCTGGGAGCAGAGCACGGATCCAATCTCTCCGTGGGGCTCTCCTCCCCAAAGAGCCCTTGTGCTGGGACAATACCCGCCATGGAGGCACTGCCAGCCCCGCTGGTGCCGTTCAAACCCGTGGGCATTGCTGTCTGCTGGCACGGCCGGGCTGTGGGCACCGCCCGCTCGGGCCCAGGGTGACATCCAGCCGGTGACAAAGCGCCACTGTGGCCGGGGACAGGCAGAATGCGGCCCCAGGGAGGGCAGGGTGGCACCAGGGAGGAGACGAAAGGCCGGGCAGAGCTGACACAGCGCGGCTTGTCTGGAGGACAATGGGGGATGTGTTGTGGCAGCATGAATGAGCCCAGCCGGGGGATGTCAAATATTTACTCTGGGTTTCCAGGGGGCGGTGGGACAAGGCCTCTGCTCCTTCTCCATGTGGTGAAGGCATTGGGATGGGGCTGGGAGAAGCTGGGCCTTTTGTGCAGCCTTGGTGGCTTCAACCAGGTGTCACACAAAGCCGGTAGGAATGGGATCCTGGGAGGGATCTTAAAGATCATCCCGTTCCACCCCTTTGTTATGGACAGGCCAGTGACAGACGTCATTTTAGTTGGTGCTTTGAGCATCCTGTTATCCTGCTCAAACCCTCTCTCAAGCTTCACTGAAGCAGTGCAGCCATCCATCATTAATGCCACTGTGCATCCAAATGCCTTTCCACATTCCCAGGTCCTCCATTCCCAGTGGAACTGGAGAGAGATTGGAGATGTGTCCATTCATTTTCCATGTTTGTGGTACAAGCTGCTCCTGTGACCCTGTGGGTAGAGGAGGTGGTGAAATCCCTGCTCTGAGATGGATCTGAGTGGTGCAGTGACATCATTAACATTCTCTAATGTGTTCCTGGGTTAAGTGAGGCAGTTTCAGGTGAGGGCAGAGCCCTGCACTGTGCCAGGGGCCGGTGCCACCAGCTTGGTGGCCCTTGTGCCAGCTGCCCAGAGCGAGGGGCTTTGCAGCCCCCAGGCTGTGACTCGACATTGTGTCTGCTCCTCCTGCCAATGCTGAATCCCATTTATTACAGAGAACTTCACAGGCTTTTAATGAACCTTCCTGAGCTTAATTTACAACTTGGGGAAAGATAGACAAGGTGACAAAGTGAACTGAAATATGAAATTACTTTAATTGCAGAGGAGGACAGTTTATAGGCTTCAGAATCCAAGTCATTTATTTTAATGATCTCCTCTGCCCTCAACACATAATTACCATTCCCATTCTGAGCTGGTTTCAGGAGAGGTATGCAGGGCAAGCTGGTTGGACCTGTTCAGGCAGCAGAACTTTTGGCAACTCATAATCTGAGACGAAAAACGAATTAAAGGCAAAATATATTGTCCTGTCAGAGGCACTTTTCATTCGAGACACGCTGGGTTTTGCCTCGTTTCCTGGAGACAGCTGTGGTCCATCTGAAAGCAGCAATCCGAGGCACAAGGCGCTGGTTGAGCGCCTTTCCAGCCCTACGTGGTGAAACACTTGGAAAATCCCTGGGAGTCAACACAGGGGCCAAGGGGTAATGCAGCCTTTGGGGGGGAGGAGACAGAAATGTTTCATTTCCCTGTTGCTCCTTGCGTTGGTGGGTTGGGTGTTCAGGGTGGTAATAAAAGAAATACGGACTTTGAGGAATGGAGGCTGCCTTTCCCACATGGAGAGCTGATTTTGGCAGGTCCTACCAGAAACCAGCTGGAGTTTTTCAACCCCTGTGGAAAGAGGGGCTGTCTGTGAGCAGCTCCAAGCTGTTTTCATGGAGTTCAGGTCCCTCAGTGTGAGAAACTGGATGTTGCTGGAGCCTCTTGTGGGTGTTTGGGCACATGGACATTTTGGTGTATCCCAAATTTTTCGATGTGGCTGCTGGGAGGGTGATTTGAAGGAGGTTGTGCTGTAATTACCCAGCTTGGCTTAGCTCTGCCTCTGCTTCTCCAGTGTCCAGGAGCTCTCCAGCTGAGCTTGGCTTGGCTTCCTCAGAGTTAAAACTCTGATGTCCCTCAGAAACCTGAGCACCAGGCCCGGCTTTTCCTCTGGCAGGGTGGGAAAGTGGGAGGAAATTGGGTGTAACCTGAGGAAGCTGGAAAGCAAAGATGAGCCCAGGCTGGTGGGACTCGTGCCAAGGAGCGTGTTCTGAGCCAGGCTGATGCACCTTCCTGCAGGGAAAGGAGGTGAAAATACATTTTTCTTACAGGGATCATTAAGTTCCTTGGACTGGACAGTTGTGGCACAGAGTTTCTTGATTATTTTCAGATTTTTATTTTTTTTTTAACCGCAAGGATTGGTTGTGGACCAAGTGATCAGGGAGTCATTAAAGTCTGTTAGTTCTCTGTGTAAAGTGGTCATGAATGTGTGGTAAAATGGGACAAAATCCAAAGGCACCTGGGCTCCCCATCCACCTGCTGAAATAGGCTGGCTGGAATTTCATGTGGCCCTGCCTGAAGTCCTGCAGCACCAGAAATTGGGATTTCAGGGGTTCTGTGGGACTTGAGGCCCAAAATCCCATAGGAGAGTCAGCAAACTGCATGTGCCCAGGGGCTGAAAAACCAGAGATTTTCAAGCTAATGTTTCCCAAAGTTGGCATTTTGGCATCTTTGAGCTTGACTTATTATCTAAAAGATTGGCTGCTGGACAGTGTGGAGCAGGTAGAACTGGCCCTGGTGCAGCTCTGGGTTCGTGGCTACTGCTGATCTGGCCTTAATAAGAAACAGTAAATTAATTTTCCTGAGCAGCTCTGCCTCCTTGGCCAGATCAGTGTGCAGAATGAAGCGCTCCTGGCCTGAAGGAGAAGTGTGACATTCCTCCCCAAAACAAAATATCACAGGTCCTTCATGGGCTCACCCCAGCACAGCCCCTCTGGCCTGGCTCCAGTGCTGCCTCCAAAGCATTTGCTTTAAAACCACACTTAAAAAAACCAAACCAAAACCAAAAAAAAAAACCCTCCATCAAAAAGAATGTGAAAGACGCAGAGTTTAGGCCTTAAAATTGGGAAATAGTACAATAAAGTAAACTTCTTTCAGCCTCCTTGTGCAATAATCCACCCTGCTTTCCAGGCTGCTTTTTTCTCCCTGCTGCTTGCTGCTGGCTATCAGTGGAAGGAGTGATGGGAGGAAGAGGCCACATGGCTTTTTTTGCTGCTGTTTTTCATGCTTTTGTCAGCATTGTGCTGCTGGGAGCTGGGCTGGGGGATGCTCCTGTTGGTGTAAGCATGGGAATGGGGGTGGTGTGTTGGGGTGGCTGTGGGGAAGTGCTCAGGGGGGCAGATGGTGTCTCCTGGCTGGTGCCCATCTGCCCTGGGGTAACTGGAGGGTTCAAAGCCCGTGGGAGGATTGTTTGGGAGTGAAATGGAGCTGGGCTGGGCTGGGTGATGCCCAACATGAGCTCAGTCACCAGCATGAAGGGATGAAGGGACCAAATGATTGGGTTTGGCCACTCTGCTGGGCTTCCTTTGCTAATTCCTGCTCCTGGGAGGCCTCACAAACTTTGCACCAGGTCTCTCTGTGCCCAGGGTTGGCCATTCTTGGTGTGAAGGTGCCCAGATCCCATCAGCAGTGTCCCTTTTCCCCTCCTCTCCCTGCACAGCCAGTCCATGGTGCAAAGGGGCTCTCCTGGGTCTGTTTTTGCCCAGGTCCTGTGAGGGTCATGAGTGAGAAAAACATCTCAGACTGGCTCCTGCCTCCCTTTCCACCAGCCCCGACTTTTTAGGGAAAATATCTTTTGTTTGTTTGTTTTGATGTTCGGAGGTTGAGGGGGGAGGTGTTTCTGCTTTCATTCTTTATTTCTTTATTTTTTTTTTTACCTGAAGGAACAGCAGTTTTCAGACAATTCAGACTTAGGAAGTGGGAATCAAATTTCTTTCTTAATCCGGTGGGTTGTTTTTTTTTTTTCAATGAGGGTGTGTGAACTACAAGAAGGATCTTGTTCAGCCCCTCGCTTGCTGATTTATGTCCAAGCCAACAGAGCCAGGCTTAGAGCTTTGATGCTGCTGAGGAAAAAACCCAGGGAGAAGTGGAGGGAAAGTTGTGGGATTGGTGGTGCTGCTCAGCAAACAGAAAGAGGAAAAGGAGAGTGATTTCTCATTCTGCTTCCTAACTCCAAACACAACCCAAAGTTTTTATAAACTTTCTGCTCAGGTTTCAGGAAACTGCAAATGAAACTGCATTCCTCTGTGTGTTGGGCCTTTTTTATTTTTTTTCTTCTTTTTTTCTTTTTTTTTTTTTTCTTCCTTTGCCCTCTTTCTTTTTGAGATGTAATAAAACATCATCACCTACAAGGCTGTGGCCTTTAAAAGTATTCTCCGGAGGGCAGGCGAGGAGTGGAGGCAGATTGACTGACAGCTGGAATAAAGCCTCTTTATTATCTCTGGGGTTATAATTTCCCTCTGTGCTGGGTGTTGGAGCAACAGGAGCTTGGTTGTCTCTGTTCTCACTGGTTTCTGTGGTGTCCATCAGCTGAGGACACTCAACTTCTCATCACCTAGAAAATAATGGGGTTTTTTTCCCCAAACTTGAAGGCCTTGAGCGTAACTAGTGAGAAACCAAGTTGTTCTTAATAATTAATATACGAGAAGAATGCAGTCCATATGTGTAAAAATGACCTTGAGATGTTGTGGGGGCTCAGCATGTCACACCTCAGACCTCCTGAGGCTCCTGGAGGTGACCTGTGACCAAGGGCAGACCCTCTTGGGGTGTCCTTTATGGACACTCAATGGATTGTCACCCCATGGACACATCCCTGGCCTCTCCTTCCTCTCTGGGAATGGGGACGGTGCTCTTGAGGGGGACACAGAGTCCCTCCAGGCCCTGTGTGATGGGGAGCAGCCCTGAAGGCACTCAGCAGAGCAATTTGGACACTTGGTTAATTAGAGAAGCCCCGTTAGTGGCAGATGTGGGTTTATATTTATTTTTAAAGCCTGTCTAACAGTGAGAACAGGCCTCTGGCCAGAGATGTGAGGCCCTGGCTGTGTAATTGAGTTGAGAAAGGAATTTAGCTGTTTTCAAACCAAAGGCCCATGGCCCATCTCCTCCCTGCCAAGGAATGGGCACAAGCAGGGAGCTGGGAGGGGTTCAGGGCTGTTCTTTACGCAAAGTTTCCACCTCCTTCCTTCCTTCCCACCAACTCCCCGTGACCCAGACCTGCCTGGTGAGGAGCACTGCTCCCCAGCCTTGCCAATTCTGGGATAAAATAGGTCATCCAAAATATGCAAAAAAGCCAGTTCCAAGCCTTCCAGCAGTCAGAAAGACCTCAGGAGTCTGTGGATGCATAAAGCCTGTGCTAATTGTGTTGTTTCCAATGTGGATTTTGAGATCTCTGGAAGTGTAGGGTCTGCCACAGCAGTCCAGGGGCAGGGATTTGGCAGAGGAAGCCAAAGACCATTTCCAGTTTTATTTCACCCAATTGCTCACTCAGCCCTTGACCATGGTGGTGGCAGCTGCGTTCTGCATCCTCCCAAACCCGGGGTTTTATCCCTCCCTGGGGATGGGGGCTGAAATATTCCAATTAAAGCAGGGCAGAGCCCAGCCAAGGATGTCTTCATTGAAACCTCAGCGCTGCCTTTCACCTCGGGAAGCTCAGCTGCCAAATTTTGCTGGGTGATTGAGGATGACATAGCAGGGTTTCCTTGAGGAAACTCTCCAGCATCCTGCCCTGACAGATTTATGGGCTTTGCTGCGACCACTCAAGGCACCTCTAGAAATGAGGGGGGAGGGAATGTGCCACGGAGCTGTCAGACTCTGCCTGCCCCTGTTCCAGCTCCATTCTGCTAAAATGCTGGAATCCTTCTGGGGTTTTTTCGAGGTTCTTTTTTCCCCTCTCCTCGTATAAATTGTCTTTGAAATGCTAACAAGCTGCTTTTCTTGCTCCTGAAGTGCCGGTGCCATCTGATGAATCTGCAGTTGGTGTGAGCCTTGGGCAGGTGGATCAGGGCTCTTAATTTCAAATTGAGCCGTTGTTTCCAAGTGTTAAAAGCATGTTTTGAGTTGCTTTTTGTCTGGTGTCACAGCTGTGTATCCTGTAGTGTGTGAGTCTGAGCCAGATCAAAAGGAAATTATTCAATATTACCTAAGGTAATCGATATTGCTTTGTGTTCTTTATTTTTTTTTTCCTCTGGCTTGAACAGACTTCTGCTCTCAGTGAATGTTCAACCTTGTTTGCAGGGTTGTCTGTGCTCCTTCAAGTCTCTTGGGATGATAAATAAGATTTATCATGGATCAAACTCAGTGAATTGTGGGAAAGGTTTAAAACTTTTCCCAGTTCCCTCATCCCATGGCAGTGACCTCGCCACGAAGATGTGTCAGGGAGGGTTATGTGGGATTTTAGGACAGGATTCCTCCCTCAGAGGGTGCTGGGGCACTGGAACAGCTCCCCAGGGAATGGTGACATTCCCACAGTTCCAGGAATGTTTGGACAACGCTCCCAGGGGTGCACAGAGCAGGATTTGGGGTGTGTGCGTGCAGGGCCAGGAGCTGATGATCCCTGTGGGTCCCTCCCAGCTCAGGGTGATCGACAATCAAACCTCAATACACAAATGGACCAAAACTTATAAAAGTGTGAGACCTCGTGAGCAGACATCCATTTTGTGTCCATTTTGGGACAATTTGGAGTCCATTTTGGAACAATTTAACATCCATTTTATGACCGTTTTGGGTCCACCTTAGGTGTAGCTTGTACCACCTAAGGTGCATCCATAAAGGCCTTTTAATAACTCTTGTCCTGCCCAAGGTGTATCCATAAAGGCTTTTTTAATAACTATCTAATTTATTCTCTGGCTGTGTCCAGTCTCTATTCCAGCCCTCCCAAGGCATCCAAAGAAGCTGGATCCCATCTCTCAGCCGTGGCAGTGGCAGTGGCAGCCAGGGCATTGCTGTCCCTGCAGCGGGGTAGTGAAAGGTGGGAAATAAAGGGAAATAAAGGAAGCCAATGTCGTTAGCGAGCGGGGCGAGTCACTGATCAACAACTTCCTGCCATTGTCCCTCCCTGCTCCCTGTGCATCCCTCGGGGCTGGCCCGGGGCCAGGCACGGCCAGCAGGTATTTCCCTGCTGCCCACAGCTCCATCCATCAGCATCCTCCACCAGCTCCATCCTGCTGGGCTGGGAGGAAGCGTTTGCAATAATAACGGGAGCTCTGGGGTGACCCCTGGGTGAGGGGATTGCTGCACCTGCGGATCCGGGGCTGGTTCCTAAAAAAGCTTTCACTTGGGGCAGCTTGAGCCGAATGTCTCGGTGTTTGGTGGTAAACAGGGAAATAAAACCCAAACTGCTGCTGGAGGACCCACAGCAGGGATAGAAAGATTTTTTAATCTTTAATTTTAAAAGTGATGCAACGTAGTCAACTTCTCCCTTCCCTGTTTTAATATTTAAAAAAAAAAGGCTTAACTTTGTGAAATGACAACAGCTTGAGAATGTGCACGTCTGTAAAAAACCCTGCTTTTTGTTCTCCGAGCTCTGCTCATTTCCCAACTGCTGTTTGGGAGAAGAGGTTTGGTGAGGAGCGAGGTTTGAACCTCTCCTGGTGCTGTTTCCCCAGCGCAGTCACCCGTGTAAGATAAATAGCAGCTGATCTCTTGTTAGTGAAGTGCACGCTCTCCTTCACGCCTGACTGCAATGGAAATGCAAAATCCTCTGCCATCTGCTTCCAGCAAGGAGCTGCAGGGAAGGATGGAGCCTTGGGCTCCTCCAGCCCAGGTGCAGCCTCAGCCAGGAGCCCATCTGTCCCACTGATGGGCAGGGAGAAGGTTCCCAGCACAAAATGGGAGTTTTTTTGGGAAGTACTTTTCTGCTCATCATCAATTCAAATGCTGCAGAGAGGAGGTTTCACCCCAAAAAAAGCCCACAGAGGGTCTCCAAGAGCCCTTCAGCCTTTGAAAAACTGCAACCACAAGGGACAAGTAACATCTAAACAGAGCAGCCAAGCCCTGCTTCCTTCAGGAATGATCCCTTTGTAAAAGTAAAGGGATTCACCTTCCCTGGGACGCAGCACATTCACTGCTCCAGGTGAATTTTTGATGAGACAGATCCCCCAAACTCTGCATTTGGCCATTCAGAGTGCAATTATCACAGTGATTATTTAAAGAAGGAAGAGCTCTGTGGCAATCAGATTTTGTGCCATTTTCCAGGGCAAAGCTCTCTCCCAAGCAGTGAATGTGTGTGCAGGCACGGGCTGGGAACAAAAGTGGCTGCAGATCCTGAGCGTCCTGCCCAGCTCTGCTCTTCCTCATCCCAGGAAAACGGGTGCAAAAAAAGATGTTTAATTGTGTGAAAAGCAAAAGCATCAGGCAGGCAGCTGATGGGCAGCAGGGCTGTGCTGAATTGCTCAAAAGGAAAAGCTTTTCCCTGGAGTTCCCTGGATGTGGGATTTGGAGTGACACACAGAGGTTTTTTTTGTTCCACAGGGCTGGGTTCCAATCCTGCTCCCCTCTAACCCAGCTCTTCCTCTCTTTTCTTCCAGCACTCCTGGTTTTCTCCTTGTAAATGTTCCTTTTGCTTTCACGTGCCGTTAATATTTTTTAGCTGTTTGTTATCTGTCTGGGATCTGGGTTTGTGGGAGGGAAGTGATGCTGCTGGTAGGGCCTGGGCCACATGGGAGAGCTCAGCTCTGCTCCAGATTCCCTGGATAACCCCGGCTGAACGTGGCAGAGATGAATTTATCATCTGGATTCTGGGGAGGGGGTGAGCAGCAGCACCCCCAGCTTGTGGCCCTGGGCTTGTTGTCCCTCACCTGCTCTTCAGGAGGATTTTGGATCATGTGGGGCTTGGGTTTCACCTACTGACTCCTGGAAAAGCTCATGTGAGAATGCAGGTCCTGCTCAGAGTGTGAAAAGCTTGTTTTTCTGACTGTTTTCAGGGAAAAGCATTAAATGGAGTGACTCTGAACCCAGACACCAACCTGTCCTTTCTCAAATCCCTTTTTTCCTTTGCAGTTGATAAAACAGATTGGGGACAAGAGATGCTGCAGCACAGTGGAATTACAATTTTAGGGATTTTGTGATTATTTGATGATTTTTTTGCACTCTGCTGGGGCACCCTGGGATCTTTTTTCCCTGATTTTCTCAGCTTTGGCCCTATTAAATATCCACTCAGCCCAATCAGTGTTTAAAGCTGTGGCTCCCATATGTCAGTGCATCACCCCTCACCAGGCAGGACAGGTCAGGGTGCTCCCAAAAAGTTCATCCCAACGCTGAAAAAAATCATATAGAGGTTTTAAAAAGTATAAGAGTCTTTTAAAAACAACAACAAAAAAGAGAACTCAATATACAGCAACTATTTTCTCTCTTCCTTGCCTGGAGTAAGGATGTGTGAAACCCACAGGATCTGGGAAAAGGAGCTTCACCAGGTAACATGCACCCTAAAAAAAAATCCTTCTGCAGCTTTTGGCTTTAGGCTGGATTTAGGAGCTGCCAGCAGAGCTGGAGCAGCACAAACACATCCATTTTTTTGGAAAGGGTGCTTAAATCAAGCAGTTACTGGGCTCAGCAGAGCTCAGTCACCTTCTGCATGAACTGGCAGGGAGGATGATGTAAAACAAAATAATTCTGCGAGATAAAGCAGGGGAGATGAGACGAGCCAAGGGCCCTGACCTTAAATTTTACAAGCAAGTTCTAGTTTGCAAAGAGCAGGGCTGGGAAGGTGGGAGGGAAGCAGGATTCCTGCTCTTGTGTAGAGCCAGGGAAAAGATGGAAATCTCCTGGGTTGGTGCTCGCTCAGCTGTAGCTTTTTCCCTTTTGGGCTGCAGCAAAACTGTGCGAGAGAAGATCTAATAAAGGAGGCATTTTTTAGATAATATCGAGCATGAAGAGGCAGAGGCTGGTGCTGGGACACATGCAGAGCTGCTCCAGGGCTGAGATAAAGCAGTGACAGCAGCTGACCCCGACCTCCCCGCATTATCTGATGTTCTCAGCATTTATAAGCAAGGAAGAGCCAGTGGCCGTCAGACCGGCTGGCTCCGCTCAGAGCCCGAGCCCAGATGGGAGGCGAGACCTGCCCTGCCAGCAGCCCAGTCCTGGGGGCAGCCAGAGGAGCCCCTCCACCCCTTTTTTCCCCCCCTAAAAAAACCCCTGGACAAATTGCTGGCCAGGGCGTCAGGGCAGCGTTTCTCAGCGGGTCGCTGCAGCTGGGACCGTCCTGGACGCAGAAATCACCGGGGACCGTCTCGTCTTGCAGATGTCTCCAGGGTGGCTCTGAATGAGCTGCATCTTTTCATCAGTCAGCAGAACTCTGGGCTAGCACCAGGCAGCCTTTTTCTTTTCATTTCTAGCTAAAAAAAAAAAAAAAAAAAAAAAAAAAAAAAAAAAAAAAAAGCTTCATCTGTCACAGAGTGGAGCCACAGCAAGGTTGAGGATGGTGTCTGTGCCCCAGCAGTGCAGCTGCCACTGACCTCTCCTGCCCAGCCAGGGGAGACACCTCCTGCCTCGTTTTTTGGTGCCCCAGCAGCAGGCAGCTCCCACGCCCCTGCCTGGAACACCGAGCGTGTTTATTTAAGTTCGAATCAAATGTTAAAATAATTCTGTGCAAGTGTTAAGAGAGGGTGATCGGAGCTTGCATGACTCCACATCCAAGCTGTGATTTCTTGAGGGCAGAGGAGTTATTTTCATTAACTCTTCAGTGCTGGCTCTCTGTGGCAGGAGGAAAGGTTGGATTAGCTGGATGTTGATGCACAGACTTGCAGCCCTTCCGAAGCTGTTTTAAATCAAAGAGGGGTAGGTAAATGTTTGGCTGCGTTTCCTGTGCCGGCCCCGCTGTCCACAGCCTGGGAAGTAGCAGGATCCAAAGGGCAGCTGTTAAACAAAGTGAAAACAGACAGCAGGGCTGGGGCTGCCCCATCTGCTGCCCAGGGCCAGCCAGGGAATCCTCCCTCCCCCAGCACGGGCTGGGGAAACAGGGAAAAGAGCTGAGGGCTTTGGGGAGGGGGCTGTGGGCACTGGGATGGGCTGGTACCCACAGGGATGTGGTCAGGTTACCATGGTAGCCAGGATGATGCAGTTGGGATGAAGTTAGAAACAAGATGATGTGTTTGGGATGCTGTGGTACCCAGGGTGAACTGATTGGGATGCTGTGGCAGCCAGGGTGATGCAGTTGGGATGAAGTTTAGAAACAAGATGATGTGTTTGGGATGCTGTGGTACCCAGGGTGAACTGATTGGGATGCTGTGGCAGCCAGGGTGATGCAGTTGGGATGCAGGGATAAACCCCAGTGATGTAATTTGGGATGCAGGGACAAACCCCAGTGATGTGATTTGGGANGGTGATGTGTTTGGGATGCTGTGGTACCCAGGGTGAACTGGTTGGGATGCTGTGGCAGCCAGGGTGATGCAGTTGGGATGCAGGGATAAACCCCAGCGATGTGATTTGGGGTGCAGGGATAAACCTCAGTGATGTGATTTGGGATGCAGGGATAAACCCCAGTGATGTGATTTGGGGTGCAGGGATAAACCCCAGTGGTGCAATTTGGGATGCTGTGATAAACCCCAGCGATGTGATTTGGGATGCAGGGATAAACCCCAGTGATGTGATTTGGGATGCTGTGATAAACCCCAGGGATGTGATTTGGGATGCAGGGATAAACCCCAGTGACGTGATTTGGGATGCAGGGATAAACCCCAGTGGTGCAATTTGGGATGCAGGGATAAACCCCAGTGATGTGATTTGGGATGCTGTGCTTGGCATGTGGTGAGTGGATCACCCAGAGTGATCCACTTGGAATATTTTCCTCCCACCACCCTGCATTCCCACCAAGCTCTGCAGGTTAAAGGGTTTTCCCTTTCCTCTCTCCTCTTTATCCAGTCAATCCTCTGCTCAAGCCCCACACAGGTCTGTATTCCCCCATCCAGAGAACAGGAAAACCAGCCAGGTTTGGCTGCTCTGATATTGTCTTGACAGGAATCACTGCAGGATCTTACAGGGAACAGGAGCAGGGTTCTGTTCCTGGGTATTTATAGTGGCCATAAAATTCAGGAATTTGTTCTGTCCATGATTTGAATGAGGTGTGGAGGAATTGCCTCCTGCACAGGCTGGGTCTGGGGGCACCCACTGCACCCTCCTGCTGCCTTTGGTGAGGAGAGGCTGATAAAATAGGATTCCCTGGAGATGCTGAATTATCTTTCTCTGGATGTTTTTGCCAGGGCAAACTTTTTTTTTTTTCCCCAGGACTTGGCAAAGCAACTTCTTTCTCAGACAGATTCTTTCAGCTCCTGAATTAACACATCTATTTAATAAATTGCTACAGTATCTCTGGCATCTTAAACCCAAAGATGTTTCTTCAGTGATCCTGGGTTTTCCTCCACTCCAGCCCCATTTTCCACACCATTTTCCTGGGAGCTGGTGTGAAGGGACAGAGAGGGAATTTGTGAGAGCTGAACCTTTTTTGCTCAGCTTTATTGTGCTGTTTGTGGCAGGGTCACCTGGGCTGAGCCCGCACAGGGTTTTCTTCCACGAGGAGAACTCGGTGTATTTTTCCAAAGAGATTCTGTGATTAGGAGAGTCAGGGAATCATTGGTGAGAAGGTGCAGCAGTGCTGCTGATGCTGGATGTGCAGCCCTGGCCGGGATAAATCCCATTTCCGTCTCCAGGTCACGGATTAGGCAGGAGTGGCACGTGGAAAACCAGCCGGGGTTTTTTTGTGTGCGTTTCTCGCTCTTTCACAATCCCTGCGAAGCGAATTTAATGCAGTTTCAGTTTAGGGCACAACAAAGCGGAGCTGCAGATCAGAAACACATGTTGTGAGTGCTGCAGGCACCGAGTGAAACCCGAGCTGCCGAGGTTTCCCTTAAATCTGCACTTTCTCATTTGGCTCTCATATTAAAGCTGTATTTCAGAGCTGTCCAACCCTCTCGAAAGATGATGAATAACAATAAAAACATTCACTGGAGGACTGTCATCATTTCCAAAGGAAGTGTAATAAATACTTTACAACAGGGCTTTTTTTTTTCTTTTCTTTTTTTTTTTCCTATGTACAGCCATAAACCAGTTTTAAGTTACAACTTATTAAGCCTCTAAACAATTAGAGCTTGGCTGTGGGGTGGGTGCTGGGGGGTTGAGTTTGGGGGATCTGGAGGGGATAATTTGGCTCTGACGTGCCTCAGTTTCCCCTGTGCTGGTTGAGCTGTGGGTGTCGATGGTCTCTGAGGTGTCAGGGTGTAGGTGAGGCTCTTGTGGCACAGATTTAGTGATGAACCAACATCTCCCAAGCTTGGTTCTTGTGCAGAAGGGAGTTGTCCTTCCTCTTTGTGTGTCCCGCCTTATTTTGGTCACAAAACAGGCAACACTTTTTTTTTGGCAGTGTTAATGGTTGGACTCGACGATCTTGGAGACTTTCTCCAGCCTTAATGATTCCATGTTTGGCAGCATCAATTAAGAAAATAATAATCCCAGCACTGGTGGTGCTCCATGGGGATGGTTGGCCCCACAGCCAGCCTTGGTGCAAAGCTCCTTTTTCCCTCTCCACCACTTCAGCAGGGGAAAATCTGAGAGGAGCTGGCTGGGAATAACCCAGATCAGGAGAGGTTCCCATCTGCCTTTGTTGTGCTTTTTTTCCCCCTGCTTTTGGCTTTACTGAAGGAGAATGAAAATAAAAGGGGGCTCATGGCCTGAGTGCGGTGCCTCTGCAGCATCTCCCTGCTCTGGCTCCAGCAGGGATCTGCAGGAAAAGCTGGGTTTGAGCCTTCCCCCAGTTCAGTTCTTCCTTGGGGTGATGGCTGAGGAAGTTCTGGGATGGGCTGGGAGGTGCCTGTGGTGAGCAGCTGGATGGGGTGGGATTGAGGATGGGCAAGGATTTGGGATCAGGGGCAGCAGAAAACGCTGAAATTCCGATCTCCCTGATGTGCCCGTGTTTGCTGGGGGGTTTCCAGTTATTTTAGCTCTTCCCACAGTGCAGAGCTGGCGTCAGACCTGACCCCAACCTGCCTTTCCTGCATCCCAAATGCAGGGCTGGAAGGGAGCAGTGCAGTTTGCAGCCCTGCCCCAGCTGCTTTGCCCAACCAGCGGCTGCAGCGGGGAAATTCCGGAGCCAATTGGTTCCAAATGCAAATCTGCAGGAATTGCTGCCCTGCTCCTCGTGCTGTCCTTCACTCCCAGCCTGGGGATCTGCAGAGGGGATCCCTGGGCAGCGCTGCCCGGTGGGATCCAACACCAACCCCGTGATAATCGCTTCAATTTACTGATAAATTCAGTTCAGAGCCCAGAAACTCACCTGTGACTGAAAAAAAAAGTGTTTCTAGGGAGTGCTTTGCCCTGCTCGCTGACAGAATTCCAGGTTTCTGACGCTGTGTCATTCCTGATCCCCTGTTCTTTGATTCTCCTCCTTCCCTGCATTTGCTGTCTGTGCAATTACGTTGCTGTGGAAATGCTGCTGGGGATGCAGGTGAAATAGGAGCCACCCCGTGAGCTTCTCTGGGTGTTTATTCAGCCTTCGGGTGCTATTCCAGAGAATCCCAGACTGGTTTGGGTTGGAAGGGGCCTTAAAGCCCATCCAGTGCCACCCCTGCCAGGCCAGGGACATCTTCCACCATCCCAGGCTGCTCCAAGCCCTGTCCAGTCTGGTTTTGGACATTCCAGGGATCCAGGGGCAGCCACAGCTTCTCTGGGCACCGTGTGCCAGGCCCTGCCCACCCTCTCAGGGCAGAATTCCACCCCTGGCACAGCTGGCAGGAGCTGCTGAATGTTTTCCACACAGAGGCACCAAAAGGAACCAGTGCAGCTTGAGCAGCATTTGCTTGATTTTCTCCTTTAAAGCCTTTCCAGGCAGACTTTGGTTTGGATTGCTGCTCCCCTCACTGCATTTTTTTCTCTCTCTTTTTTTTTTTTCTTCTTGCAATTAATGCCACAAACATTTCTCACGGAGCACTGGATGGTATTGGCAGGAGGGTTATTAAAAAGCAAAACAAACCCCAACCCCAGCTGTAACCTGAAGCACATTTGATCCGAGCTATTTTATATTAAAGAGCATTTGCACTTGGAACGTGGAAGAATTTCTGGTTGTGGGTCCAGAATATCTGCAAAGGTTGTTCTTCAGGGGCATGAAATCAATATTTTTTTGTTGCTTTTCAAAGCTTGCAGAGCCCTCAAAGCTCTGCTGGGCTGGGGAGGTGTCTCAGAGTCACCCCAAAATAAAAGCAGAGCATCCCCAAAAACCCTCCTGGTTTGCTCAGGGCTCCTTTGCTCTACAATCAAACATCAGAAAGTGCAAAAACCCTTCACAAAAATGTTGATTTAAAGCACGAAGCAGAGTTATTGGGTGTATTTCCTTCTGAGCCGAGTCCAGAGGGACTCCGAGCTCCTGACGGACGCTGGGGTTTTTTGTGTGTTTTATTTTGCCTCGTTTTAGTGATGCAAATGGAGCCGAGGAGCAGATTTATCAGGAATTCGGTTCCTCGGTGTTTGTTTATTGGGTTCAAAGGAGCCGATTCTTGTGCTCGTTGAGATGTTCTGCATCAGTAATTGATGGACACGGGGCTGCTTTTAAATGCAAGGGCGTTTGGTGCCGGGAATTCCGATTAAAAACCATCGCAGAGAGTGTTTGGGGGTGTCCTCATCCAACCCACGGACAGGCGGGGCTGAGCATCACCCCGGGATCCAGAGGGTGCCCCAAATTCAGGGAGGGAAGATGCTCTGCCAAGAGCTTTGCAGGTGGGGCTGAGGAAAAAAAAACCCAGAGAAAAAA
>VWYP01005505.1:264-28458 GCA_013400435.1 Pycnonotus jocosus
CAGAAATTGATTTAACAGAAATTGACCTAAAATATAATTAAATAATAATGGTCATATTACGTGTGAGTTTCCACTCACTTAACAGACTGGTTGTGGCACTCTTAGACTTAACAAACTTAAGGCACTGTCTTTGTACAAACTGAAGATAATGCTCAGCTTTAGCTCCCAGACTGGCTAAATTCCTCCAGCATTCCTATTACTTCCCATGCTACAGAACCAGTGGGGCTGATGGCTGCTGGTGTCCCCAGTAGAGTCCCTAGGAGTTACACTGAGAAGTGCTTGAAATAATCCCTTCAGAGATGGAAAATAACAAATTTGAACCCTAAACTCTGTCTACATAAGTACATACTCAGATTTTTCTTAACATTTGTTCAGTTTAGCTTCAGTGTAGCGATGAAATGGGTTCATTAGTCCTGAGTTCTCTAAATGATATAGGAAGTCTGTAATGAAACAAGTAAGAAACTTGTTCTTAAATATCTATTTTACTATATTTTGTTATTTATATTTTAGTAATAAGTCTTCATCTGTAGCATGCATTTTTATTTAAGTACCAATATATGTATTCTATCTCAATATGGGTTAGTTGTATGGTTTCATTTATAAATATATGCATGAAAGCAAATTTCATTACTTCTCAGTGCAGTTAGTGTATTTAATTTTAAGGGAAAATACTTTCTTTTGAAACATTCTTAAAGCTGCATTTACTGTCTCCAAGAGCTGGCTAAATGGTTACAAGGGGAAATATGCCAAAAGCAATTAGCATAGGCTATAACTCCATATGATGCATTAGAATTTTGTTTTATGTGAAACAGTTTCCAGTCCATGATAAGCAAATGGACATCACTTCACATAAATTAGCATGCTGGTGCCATTATATCCAAAGAATTTATGGATGATGTCAGTTGCCCAACTGTGTGATTAACTTGCAGTTCTTTGCCTAAGGTTATCTACACACTGGCCTTTAAACTATAGTAAAGGAACTTTGCTGTGTGTCAGGTGTGCAAGTAGAGATAAGATTTTGGGATGTATTGCTCCATTTACTGATGAATGGCACCATTTAAATTTTTCTCTAGGCACCTCTAGCAGTACCAGAAAACTAAAAAGCAGTGGCAAAGTACTGGCATTGGGGGCTCTTATGTGATTAAGGCAGGCAGTTCATCTTTCTTGGCTACTGAATAAACACTAACTTAAAGGCAGCAAACTAAGGCCTGAGTCTACCTTTAATAGAGCATTGTAGTTTATGTAAACATTGTTGAGTTTATACATCAGGAATTTCACCACTTGCAGGGTCAACACCAAATTCTTCCTGGAGAGCGTGACTTTGATCCAAGTTTGACTAGTTGTTCTATCAGCACATTTAGTTTCATAGTCATCATTAAAACTTCCAGGTCTTCAAGACATGTCAGGGAAATAGATAATACAAAGCAATAAAAGTAACTTTCTTTGCAATATGTATATTCACAAATCATGAAGAGTGAAATGAAAGAGTACTTACATGTTGCTGGTGATCTAATCCAATGTTTAGCTATTCAGTAAATATGCCTGAGAATGCAGCATGGAAAAAAGGTAAGATTATCTATCTTATTCTAGATTACTATGCCATTTCTGAAGTGTATTTTCTTTTAACATGGCAAGTACTTGGCTTCTTAAAATTTTTGAGGTATAGGTATTTTTCATGGAGTGGGCTTGAAATAAATCATTCCTTGTCATAGTAATATAAGGAGAAATTGCTCAGCCTCTACCTGTCTGTTCCTTTTTGATAAAGGTAAGTCCAGGTGCTGGCCATTTTCTCAAGTGTCAAAGTGTTTTGAAGAATGTATATATTGTCTTATAATTTAATTAAAATGTTTCTCATCATTGACTGCAGAAGCAATTGATTCTGTAGTCTATTTTCAATTAGTGCCAAAGCCTTTCAGACAGCTCCTTCGAATTCTTGCAACAATAAACCGCTCATTTTTGTAATGTTGTCTTTCACTTGATGTTTAATTAACTACTTTATCTTCAACCATCTTTTTTACTTGTCTTCAAAGATATAGAGAAGAAATACAATATGCTTTTTAACTTACTTACCTGTAATTCGAATTTTCTGGATGTAAACTTACCCTGTCAGCTTTCTCTGTGAGCCTCAGAAATAGAGACAAGTGCCAAGTATGCTTTCTCATATTTAAATATTATTTTGAAGTGGTAGGTCACGTAATTTAAGACATCTATGCCTTTTCCTGAGGATTTTAGGCATAACTGTTAGATTTCTGGGAATCTTGAAACTATAATTTACTGAGGATCCTAGAGTACTTCCGTAACCACAAACCTGATGCTGTTGGGATAGGTAAGGTATAAAAAATGAGCTTTTGGGGTTGATCATGAAATTGAAATAAAGTGTCTAAAGTTATAGAGCAGTCAATAGCCTGTTTTAACTCCATGGGAAAGCACTTCCTGAATACAGTGAGGTTAAGGTAGGAACCATTATGTTTACACAATAAGCTGAATTACCAGCACAGATTCAGCTCACATGCCTCATGAGCTTTATTCTGCCCACGTCTCTCTTGAGCAAGGAGTGGAAGCAGTCTTTACCATGTTTTTAGCTAGTTCTATGTAAATAGTTGAAGTTTTGCAATAAACATGAACACTGTAAGTAACATAAGTAGCTGCTTAGACTGAAGTCTTCAGTGACATGAAGGCAATATTTTCTCATGTATTTTTATATAGCACTAAACACACCATTAGGATCAACAGATTAAACATGAAGCTTTATTTCACTTGTATCCAAAGAAAATATTTTTATGATCTGAATGTGTAGAAAGAAATCTGAGATCCCTCTGTACACTCATTGCACCAAATAGTATCTGGCATAGATGATTAGTTTTGATGAAGGTAGAATAAAAGAGGTGTGGTAACACAGTGTTGTAGGATAACAATAGTTCTATACCTGTCAGCTTTGAAAGTACTATAGTGTCTGGATAGATTTTTTTTATTTTGTAAAGAGGTCTATTAGAATTACTGATAGCTCATGAAACATTTTCTGTGGACAAAGACTGACTAATCCTGGCCTTTTAAACTGTCTCATAGAGAGAGACTTCACAGCCTTCTATTTTGTCTGAAGTAGGATCTTCACTGTAAAATAAGTAGAAAAGGGGAAGAGGTACAGTTTCATTAAGCTCTAACATATCATTGACTGTCAGGTAGGTCTTGTTATGCTGTCCATCCTCATTTAACTATCCCACTAGATCTCTTAATGAAGTTAAGCCCCAAGTTCACTCCAGTAATTCTGTGGCAAGAGTTTGTGCAATGTAACAATTCATCACTTGTCAGGAAGGCACTTTTAGTTTATACATTTAATAAGGGCATCCTCTAGCTTGGTTAATTAGAAATGAACAGTTTGCATATTTACTAAATGCAGAGTGTCATTGCCACCACGGCCTATTGCCTACATGAATTATTTCTCTATCTGCAATAAACAGCTGGGTAATTATTACTGCCATAATCAGATAAATTCCCTCTGTAAGGCTTTTCTTACATGGCAATTCTTTGAACTCATCCAAAGCTGAGCAAAATTTATGAACTCCAGCAGCTAGACCACTTTTTCATAGTGTAGTGTCCCTGTTCCCTATTTCAAGGACATGTAGACTATCATAAATATTGTGTAAATTAGGAGGATAAATATGATTACCTAAAGATTACATATTAATAAACTTGATTTTCAAAATATAATTTTCAGGTTGTAACTGATTACATTATAACAGTTCTGGCTTATCTAATTGTAGAGACATGACAGGCCATCTATATACAGGCTATACGAGGTTATCAGGAAAGGGCTCTACCACTTGAAGACTAAAGACTCCTGAAGAAGTATATAAATATTTCTCATGTCCCATAGTCACTTCAGCTGTTTAGGTCATTAGAAATATGACAAATATTATGTGCTATTTACACAACTCACTTAAAGCAGTTCTGTTGTTATTAAAATAAGGTGATGGTTCTTTTTGTTGTACTATTTTCAGTTTAATTATGAAGCATAAAATTTAAACGCATTCATTTATGTGCTACATAAGAAAATGAGATATTTCTTTTATTTGTAGGAGCACTTTATATACAATTATATAACTAAATTTGCTCCATGTTTCCCAAGCACTCCAGGTCATATATGAGTGTATCTGCAGGTACATTGGTGAGTACTTACACATATGGATTTTCCAGAACATGGTATAATGTAGCTTATTTTTGAGAGCTCCAAAGAAACAAACAAGCAAACAAACAAACAAACAGATGTGAATGTTTGAATGTTTGAATCTGAATGAAACAAACAGCTTATTTGATCTAACATCAGTATTTTGTTTTAATCATAATGCAAGATACTGTGTCTGAGTGCTGCTAGAAAGTTGCCAGTTACTGCTCTCATACTTCATAACTTTATCAAACAAGTAGCATTCCTCACAATTCAGCAAAATGCTCAGAGATAGCAAAATGTTAAGGAAGGCCAAACAAAATAAAGTGTTCTTTGGCACCGCTCTACCCAGTGAAAGGCTTTTGAGATTAGACTCCTCTTATAATTTCCCATTTATGTCAGAGAAATAGAAACTACAGCATCAAAGACCTTTAAAATGAGCCACATCACAGTTGTTTTTGTTACTGGAAGTGTGGTGACTATGCATTACTTTTTTCCAAGTTCGTGACTTTTTTTTTTTTTTTTCTGTCTGGGGCCATGGGGCCTTTTTGATCTTTTTTTNGCCATGGAGCCTTATTGATCTTTTTTTGGCATTTCAGATTTTCTTACAGTGGAAAATTACAGCCCTTTGCTTCATATTGGTGTATCCTATAATGTCCCATGAGCTATCATAGAATTGCGTGAGATGAAAAGCAGTATACAGTGTCTCATGAGCATATTTTTGTTTTGTTTTAAAGGAAAAAATGTCCAAAAGGGGAAAAAAGAAGATCAACAAACTGTCTTAGTTAACTGTTTTTTTGGTTCTCTAAATCATTATAAATAGACTTTTCTGTTATCTAGTGAGAGTTAAGTTTCCGAAATGGCCACTCAGAGAAGAAAACAGAAAGACTATTTGTCTTCTATTTTTACAATCTAGAACAGTAGTGAGTAGTTACAAAAAAGTATTGGTTTTTTGTTCTAGTAATAATGAAAACAATGTTATTTGGAATCAGATTATCTTGTCTGACTTCAGATCTACCACCAATATGATATTTATCAATACCCAATTTATAGCAGTATCTATAAAAAGCCCATTAAGCTTTGACTGAACAATCTAGTCTTGATTTAATAACATCAAAATATAGTAAATACTCTTTTTATTCTAATCCAGGAGTTAATTACCTTTGGTGTTCAAAGTATGTCCCATAGTTCCCCTTTGAAACAGTTTAATTTTATCTTTGAAACTTTACTTGTTATATTCAGCTCTATTAGACTGAAAATTGTGCTAGACATAAACAACAGAGATCATTGAAAGATGTTGTCTCTACTCAAAATATTTTTTGTTACCATTTTAGACAGACCTTCAAACGTCCTTTAAAATACTACCAGCATCAGAACTCAGCCCAGTTATGATGACTAGGAAATTTTTAAAAATGATGTTTCTTCTGTCAGTTTATGCATTTATTTGAATGAATGCTTTCTATCACGTGAAAGAACTTCTTCATATCTATGAATCCTGCTTGGGATACCTCCTTTAAAAGCCATAATTCTTCATATTGTGAGCATGGCTTTCCTTAAACTGTGAGCAAATTTTACTTGTAATTATACCCATTTCAAATTCCTCAGACTCTTCACCTTGTAGGGATAATTGCAGGAGTCCATGAACTTAAGGTTTATCCTTGAGAGTGAAGCTAAATCCCAATGTTTTACCATGAACTTCACAATTCCTGCTACCTTCAAACCAAATCAAAAAACAGCATTTCAAGAAAGCAACATTTTCCACCTCTCTTCTCCAAGCAGGCTGTTCTTTTCTTGTCTTGTTGACTAACTGTTTGCTAAATGTTTACAGCCTCCTGTAACAAAGTGATTTGTTCTTTCAGCTTGCAAGGCACCCAAAATGATACAGTTTGCCTACTTGTACTTGGTGTGAGGCCTCACAACCATCTACAGCATTGTGTTTGGCCCCTCATGGAAGATTTAGTACTCTGACCAGAAGTTTATGTGCTTGGGTATAGACAATAGAATATATTGGATGTACTCTTCAGAAATGTATAATTGGATGTTGAAATCTGTAATTAAATGTAGTCTCATTTATTAGGTAGAACCAAAATTTCAGAGAATAGACTTTAATTCCAAGTGTAATTTCTTGCATGGCAATACCTTTTTTTTTTTTTTTCCTGGTGTTTTGTTTACTTCAAAGTTTTCAAGACAGTAAGAGATAAGGTTTCCTAACACTTCTGAAAATTGTGATCTAGTTGATATTTTCAGTTTGGCAATGAGCCACTGCTGTGAAATCACATAGCTACAAGTAGCACTGCTGTATTAAAAAAACATGTCGGATCTCTCCCAAAATAATTACAATTGCTACGTAATAAAAATATTCATTTATTGTGTCTTTCATCATGTTTTATGCTTCAATAAAAATGACATCATAGATGCTCAAGTAGTAACACCATTCCACGAATATGAAATTGAGAAAACCATGAGGTACCACAAAAATCACTATGAAGTTGTGAGTCTTGGCACTGCTGCTCTGCTGTACGTAATAGGTCATTACATAAAAGCTCTCCCTGCCTTGCTGTTGTAAAACCTGTTTAATGTAGACAAAGTGTACCATTTTATTTATCAATGTATGTAGACTTTTATGTGAAAGTAAGTGAAGGATGTGAGTTAGTGAGTAGACCTCAGTCAAATTGTTTCATAATACTCTGAGAAGGAAAATCAACTTAGCTGATGACCTTTAGAAGCTATAACGTCATGTTTGCTTTCCAAATCACATAATGTTGAATATTGTAAATGTTGCCAAGTACCATATATTAAAGAAGTACAGATATGTCTACATTGTACTGCACTGCAGCAGAGAGATAACAGTTAGCTTAAATGAGTTCATTCTAGTCCTGGGAACAGCTTAACTGTAGCAAAACATAGCAGTGAGCTTTCCTCTAGTTATTACTGTGCAGATGGTAGCATATATAGACTTCTGGGAATTGCAGTGCCAAAAGATAACAGATACTTTCACATGACATTCACTAGAAAACTTCCAATAGTATTTGGCTGTGGTTAGACATCCTCTTCTATACGTTGCAGGAAAAATTAGGAACATGACTGCTCTCTTAGCAGCTTAACACTGACACTGTGCTAAAAATGACCACTGCTGCTAAACTGCTGTCAGAGCAAATTGTGTTGGGGCTCTGTTATCCATTCTGGGCCAGATCGGCTTTGTTACCCTCAAATACTAATTTCACTGTTTAAGCTAATCACCAAATACTAATTTCACTATTAAAGCTAATTAATCAGGCTGATTTTTCATGAAGGGGTCAATAGCGAACAGACATTGAGTGAAAACATTTTTCCTGTTAGGTTTTTCAGTGTAGACCTGGGCATAAATAAAGCTGAACCAATACACTTGGATCTGGTTCCTCTGCCAACAGAAGCTTTGCGTTGATTTGCTCTTATTCCACATCCTTAATAAGTGGGGTTTATGGTTTAATTAAATCAAACTAATTAAGCTGAAAAATCATTGTTTAGATTGGACCTTTTACAAAAATTGTTTTAAACTTCACAGCATTTTCTGCTGCCACTGAGGATAAAGTAAATTTGCCTTAAGGATATATATGCACAAGAGAAAAACATTTGGACTAAGAAGTTTGCACATTTTGAGAAAATAGAACAATCTTAAGAGACTGTATATGAAAAAAAGTTAGGATTTTAGTATTTGTGAGAAAAAATTCTGTATGAGTTGTTATTGAAACCTTAATTAGAAGGTTCTGCATAATGGATTAGGAAAACACTCTGGTTTTAGTTCTAAGCTGCCTCTGCAATCAGTAGCTTGAAAGGCTGTGGCACTCTCTTGAGTAACTGTGCAGCAGTGGAAATTGGAAGGATAAGAAGGATGCATCCGTCTGTTCTTCCCTATCGTCTGGTACATGCTGTGCCCTGATCTCCTGATCTGCACGAGGTATTCATTCACTGTGTGCCCTTCAGCACCATGTTCATCACATTTCCAGCGTCGTGTATTGATCACACTGTGGGCCTTGACAGTGGAACTGGTGTGTCACTTAATTCCATTGGCATGGTACACTATGGGATTAAGGGGAGATGGACAGACTATGTGCTACTATGCACAAATTATAATGGGATTTTAAGGTGTTATGAATTTTGTTCTGTAAAATTAATAATAATATTAGGAGATACAGGGTGTTTTCAAATGCCTACACATTAGCTTTATTTATTTTAATTTTTTAAATATCAATGATATGAAAAACAAATGAAATTCATATTTCCTGTTCCCTACACTGCATTGACATCCACTGCAGAGCAATAATATTCCTCCACATCTGGAAGAGAGTCATGATTAATTTGCTGAATGGATTAATGTAAACATTCACATTTAAAATTGCTAAGAATTTTGGACATCTATTTGTGGTTGATCTCATAGACAGTAAGATACCTTGTACCACTAATAATTGACTGCTGCTTTGAGCATCTATCTAACTGCAACTTGAGATCAAATATTTTGGTCAAGAAATTCTGTCAGGATACACACAGTACTATACATCATGGTAGAGAGGAGGAGAGAGTTACATAACTGCCCTGCTTTGCTTACTAAATCTGAAGACATTCATTTAAAAAATGAGAAAAATGTTGAGGATGAGCTAGCTGTCTGATGGTACGTAGCTAACTTGACTATGTAGTATGTGTGTTCTGTTAAAACTTTGCCTTAAAAGTACAGAGTTCTGTAAACTATTTTTACATCCTAGGCTGGTCTATAGATATATTTCATTGTTTTGCCAAATTTAATTGATTAAGTCAAACAATATTATCATGGCAGGTTATATTCCATTCTCACTTACACCAGTGTGATGTAAAATCAAGTGGCATGCAGTGGTATACCAAAAATTATTGTCTCACTAATTTTATTTTACCTATCATATTCTGTATTTGTGAGGGGAGAATGATATATTGTCAGGAAGATTAAATAGATTTAGGTTATCTCCTTGTATGCTAAGGTTGCTTACTGCTTCTGTTGCAGAAATTTCATGATTTGGTGTCTGAACTGTTTAAAATCACAATAACTTAATACTTTTTCTGGATACTCTAGGCAACTGTACTAATTATTGATTTTTATTGGATTCCCTTTCCTTTAGCTAATGCAATAATTTTGTAATATTATTTGGCCAAAGAACCACAGAATGCCAGTGGAAATGCAAACAGAATGCAATAGTTTGATAAACTTAATAAATATAGGTCAATGTGAATTTGTAAAATAATGTTCTATGGAGAATTATTAAAATCTGAATATTACTGAAATCATCACTTGAAGACCTTTCCAAAAGTGCCAGGAACAATATTATATGTGTATTTTTAACCTTTATACAGACAGCAGGAGCACTGTCAACTGAATTTGCATCTCATAGCAGGAACCAACACCATTATGCCTACTGCATAATGAAGAATCAGAATAACAATAAGTTACCTTGTCAATTTTTTTTTTGTTTTCAAACTATATAGAGCAAGTAATTTTATCATTAACAATTCAGTAGCTACTTAACAGATTTGTTACACAAGATCATTTTTAATTGTGGGTTTTGAGCACATGTTGGTAATCCTATGCCTATTTTCAAATGCATGAAACATTTCCTGTGACAAGGACAACACACTTTGCGTCAGCCAGTATATTCATGTTTTTAGTAAAAAAATGCATCCTAAACTTGCCATAGTAAACATTCATATTCTCCTAATTTATTTAATAATTTTCAGATCATGATAAGACATTACATTTGTTAAAATATCCATAATTCCCCTACAAAGCTATTCCATAAAAATGTGTGTGGGAGAAAGTCTGATTGGACTAAACTTATATGGGAAGAACGTTTTTAGGAAGATGCAATAGATGTGTTAATATATTGAGATAGGCTTTAAGATAAAGAAAAGATTATGTGCTACAATAATTACCCAATTTTTGAGTTATAACATTTTAGTAAGCAGTACTTTTCCAGCTATGAACTATGCAACAGACAGATTGCTTACAAAAATAGAACAAGATTATCAAATAACCTATAACATGTTTTGCATTTACAGAACTCTTTTTCTCCCACAAAATTTATTGAAGCTTTAAAGCAGCAGGCCAATTTGCCTTCTCTCACTTCACACTGAACCAGGAAAGGTTCATCCTGAAGCAGAATAGGTCCAGAATCCACAGAGTGTCATGTATCCCAGCTGGTATTCATAATGTCACAGAGATGATACCCATATATCCCAAGAAAAGATTGCTCAATGAACCCATCATGTTTGTGAACAAAGAGCAGACTGGCAGGAAGTGTACTGATTTAATCCAAAAATCATTTAATTTCAGCTGATTTCCAATCTGGGAAGGCATACATGTAGAAGATCCCAAGCATGAAAGTTCCCAGTGAACACATTTCCATCTACGCTATGTGGAACTCTAGCTGCATTTGGAAGGTTAAGTTTGTGTCGTTAGTATCACTTATCCTTCTGCACATTATTCTGTATGGTAACAGTGAAACCCCTGCACAGTGCATGACATGTTACTATTAATCTGCTAATGTGTGAAATAGTATATTCATATCTAACTGCTTTAGATTCTCTGCTTTTGTTGCTCCTTTTCAAATGCTTGAAAGTACGGTAAAAGAGATGAAAGATTCAGGTTCAAATAGCTTTAAAATAAATCTATATTTATGCTAAAACATCTATGTTTCCAGTCAAGCAATGTTTGGACTGCTACATACCACTTATTTTGTACTGCCTCTCAGGAGATAATCATCCTGGGAGCTATTATTCCTGTGACAGAATTGTCTGCATGTTCTGTACAACTGTATAGGGCAGTATAATGTCTGATAGAGATACTTTAGAACAACTGACAAAATGTGTTGGCTGCAAAACTATGCTGAACATTATTTGTAACTGCTTAAAAAATCTCAAACTTTTACATGGATTATGGTACAAGTATTGCTGAGGTTATGTGATAATCAGGAATGAACATGATGATAGGACTGTCTAAAAAGATCATGAATTACATCAAACTTCAACAAGTATTTTAGACTTCATTTAATTTCAGCAAGTAATGATATTAATCTTTCATTCAAAGCAACCTGATAAATTCCCATTGATGACAATGGGAACGATTTTCATCCCATTATCATTATTTCTGGAATACAAATCTATGTTTTTGACATTATTTGTGGGGTTTTATCAGCAGTTGTATTCTAAATCAAAAAGCTTCCATATCCCCTGTTTGGAAGAAGTGCCTCAGTATATAAGAACATGAATAGACTATAGTAATACATTGATTATTATTTCCTCAGTTGTAGATAGGGGTACTAAAGCTGTATACAGGGCTCTGTAATCAAAAAGGAATAGTATTAAATATGTAAATGACAGATCATACACTCTGATATTGAAGGTAAAGAGGCATAAAGTAAAATAACAAAGTTGATATTATATGTATTGTCTATTTATTTGTTTGTGATTGATGGGTATAGAACAAAGAATTTCCTAGTAAAAAACGCCAATGTACCTCCATGTAGTGACTCTGAAATCTGTACCTTGAGGACAAAGAAAGGTCACCAATCTCTCCAACTCCTAGTTCTTTGTCAAAAATGGACACAGTTAATGAGGTTTGTTTGGTACAGCACAAATTCTCAGACACAGATAGAGATCCTTTCAATGGAAACAAATTTGTTTGGCTTTACCAGGTTACTTAGCGATTAATAATAGCCTTGAGATGCAGGTCAGAAAGGTCATCGTCCCCGCTTGCCAACACAATCTAAAATGTGCCGCTACTCCGGCTCTGCAGGCTTTGAGGCCCCAGAATGCTATGCATAAAGTAAAACAGGCTATTTTCCAACTTCTTTTTTCATATTAATAAGCAATTTTCAAGAGAAGGGTGGCAAAATGGGGGCCATGCCACTCTAAGTAATTCATTTATTTTGCAATTTAATCTTATGTTGGAAAAAAATTACACTGCTGCAAAAGCATAGCATGGTGATTTTTAAACGTCAGTGTGCTTCATAAGTAACCTTGTATGAAATATCGTATTAGCAGCCTTAAAGAGTAAACTGCAACAAAAACTATTTTCAGAGATTCAAAAATACCTGTGCATTTTTTCTGATCTGTATTTCCTTTTAATTCTATTTTTCTTTTGCATATTAATTACTTAATACTTTAGTTATTTTAATTCATAAAATTTTGAAAGATAGCATGAAACAAATAGAAGTTCTACATTGCAACTTGTATTTAAGAATGTGATTTCATAGTGTTCATATTTATAAAGCAATTATTGCTCTTTCACATATTTTGATGAACTAATTTAATGATAATTAAAATACTAAGAGTAAGTCTGATTCACAATTTTAAAAAACACTTTTGGGAGCAATATGACTTTTCCATGGGATTATTCATATAAGCAAACTTACCCATGTACATATTTCGACACAATTTGACCCATGTCCTCACAGTGTCTTATTTGGTACTCATTGAAACAACTGAGACTACTAATGTGGACCTCTCTAAATAATCTGTTTTGCAGGAATATTTGAATCATCCATTTATGCGAATAATATTTTTTTTCATTTTATTTTGTGGTATATACACATACAAAAAACTGTAAAGACTAGAATTTACTCACCTAATTAACTTTTTAGCAATCTAAATGCTTGACTGAATATGCTTGGTGTCTTTGGCACACAGGTTAATTTGAATTAGCCATTTTTAATAACAAAAATAACAAATGTTAATCAAACTAACCTTTTTTAACTGGGTCAAAAATTCTATACATGTGCACTGTGCACAATAGCACAGAATTTTGTTTCTCACAGAACATTAATTCACTCTATTGTTTGCATAATTTATGGCTCTGTGTAAAAAAAAAACAAAAAGGAGGAGGAGATCTATGCCAATTTTCTGTTCAAATTTGCCTCTAAACATTCAGTTGAAATCACAAGTTTTCTCCATTCTTTGAAACCTGGTATTTAGGTATAGTTCCATATTTCTTTTATGATGGAAGGGCTTTCTGCACAGATGTCGCAGTAGGACACAAAAGGACGAGGCAGGGTGAGGCCCGAGGTCAGCAGCAATGTTCTCTCTTCTCTTTATTTCAAATTCTGACTCCAATATATACAACTGTACAGAATGGCAAGAGATTGGTCAAAGGTCTTCACCTCTTCAATCTCTTTGGTGAACATCACCATCACTCAAGAAACTCCTCCTAGAGGAGAAAAATGCAAACATCTCATTGTTTACAAGAGAAAGCGTGAGAACTCTGCTCCAAGTTCTATAAACATCAGAAGGCATATGAAAACATCAGAAGGCAAAGTAAAACATGTAAAACTAAGGGCAACACACAGACTCACACATTTAGATGACTGTGTGTGTTTGCACACCTCTGTCATGCGGTGCAGTGCTTCATCAAGCAGTCCAGTTCCTGGTTCTTGTGAGGCCTCTGCGGCTTTCATCAAACCAGAGCAGAAGTGACCTGGGCAAGAAGCCCAATGCCATGGACACTCCTCCTAAGGACAATGTGTGCATGAAAGGTTCCCATCCAGTTTTCCTCTGTGCCTACTTTCTCAACCTTACAAAGAGCTCAAGGATCCAGGAGTGAATGTCTCTTATCCCATGTCTGCTATTCTTTCTCATTCCATAAAATCTCATCTGTCTGCAGATCAGGAGGTGTTGCAAGGCACTAGCTGAAACATAAGTGAAAAACCTTTTTTATATTATAATAACTTCCACTTAGAGAAATTCAAAGTAAAATGGCACTTAAAGGCAAATGAAGGGTTATCAAGCTGTATCAACGTGAACCTATATACTCCTCCTACTTTTGATCACTTTAATCCTGTTTCTTCATATTTATAACCATGTATCATCCTACAGCTGTGGAATTGAAAGAACAGTAATTTTACATTCCAGCAGTGTCAGTATACTGCTAATATACAACAAAACACCGTGAAGCTATGAAAGGGTTAAAGTAAAATAAAGGACTAGTACATCTTTTGTTGTTATAATATAGTTAGCAGACTTATTTTATTACAGGAGTGAACTTCAAGAGTACGCAGAAATGAAGGAAAATGAAGAGAAAATGAAGGACCTAGAAAAGAAAGAAAAGAAACAGAAATACCAAGCTCGAAAGACGCATTACCTCCTTAGCACTGAGCAGGTTGGTAGACCTGTCCCTGACAGCTCATGCAAACCACTTGGGCCTCCAGCCTGACAGAGATAAACTAGCAGGCTGAATGGGACATGACTTGTTGAAAAGATATCACAAAGACACAACTTCGAGTTCAATTTAGTGCTTTTCTATAGGCAAGAGCAGGTACCATGACTATTCTGTGACAGTAGCTCATAGAGGCAGCATCAGCACTGCTGGCAGAAAGAGTCCAAGTCAGCAGTTTGATCTGCCACTGTGATAACACAACATGAAGGGCATAACCTCGCTTTAAAAACTCATTTTGACTGGCTTATTGTTGTGTTGCTGCACTTGTCAAGAAATAACAAGTTATTAAGCTGAGAAGGGATTTCATTTTTTTCCCCCTTTTTAATTGAGCTAATGCTTGGGTTGGTGCAGTGTTCTGCTTGTTTTTAGGATAGATTGTAAATGTGGGGTTTCAGCTAAAGCTTTTCTTAGAACTTCCTGAATCAGCTTATTTAGCATGATTGTTTTCACTCAAAAATGCCTCATAAATTTTACATATTTATTATTAATTTGTTTTGTATCAATATTACTGGTAAATTATTCCAAGCTTTCTTATGCAAACTGCTTTAAACAGACAGGTAAATATTCCTGTAGATATATCTTACAGAAATTTGATATAATTGGTAAAACTTGTAGATTTCCATTTTTTTAATCCCCCCTTGTAAACTTTCATAAAAAAAATAAGCGGTTTTTGTCTCCATAAGTGTTTGGTGACTGATTTTTCTTCATACAGATATGGAATTAATGTGAAATATTGGTATGAGCTAAACGCTTGCTTTTTGTAAGTTGTCAATTATAATCTGTGTTTAAGAACTGCTAATTCTAAAGAATGTGAGAAAAATACCATTACACTTAATGACAAAATATTTAATCTTCCCTTCTTCTGTTTGGGAATATTTGTGATATATCCCATAGATAGAAATGTGATTTGATTAAGTGGATATCAGTTATGAAAACTCAATGTGTGAATTGGGTGTAAGTAATTTTTTTAAAGTATAGTATAATATAAGTAAAAAATAGCATTAAAAACTTTTCTCAGTGGCTATTAGACAAGGAAGCTAGTCAATGACAGAAATTAGCTCACTATAATTTATTTTTCCACATATAGATTTAGAATATTAAGAATAAACTGCACAGTATTTTACATTCTCTTAATCTATAGAAAATTGGGATTTCTTGTTTTCAACAGTGTGTTTTATACAAACACATGCATAAATATTAATATGCTTACCTGGAGTAAAAAAAATTTCAGGTTGGAGACATGGAGTGACTTGTGATCTAATAAGATTTTAGTAAGCTTAGTTCACCTGCTTAGCAGGCTGTAACGCTTTTTAAGGAATGGCAAGTAGTTCCTCATTTCAGCCATGGAGGACTGCTGGTAGAGGGCAGCAGTAACTGTTATGTTCTGCTGAATTTGGATTACTAATTTTACAGATCTAGAATTTAGCTAGCAGTAGTTGTAGCTAGCAGAACAAAAAAAGTGCTTGGTTTTGCTTGCTGAGGTGGTTTGTGAATACTGAGACTCAGAGCCCACAGAAATTTTTCTTTGTCAGAGAAGTGAGCTCCAAGAGCTGTTTTCTTTTGCAGGTACTAGTTGAAAACATAAGTAAATGTAAATCAATGCAAAACCTACAGACAGCTTGAAAACCAGCAAAGATATATTTGAAATTAGCTACTTACTGTGAAGTCTGTATTCCACAACTCCACATAGTTGTAGAATTTGATATCTTGCTAAGATACAGGACAAATTATTTCCCCACAGAATTTACTGGTTTGATGCTCTGTGCCTGACATCTTACTCTCTAAATGTCTGGTCTTCTGATCTGACTACAGCTACATCTTGCTGTTTTCAAAGAACAGTTAATTGGATTACTGGACAAGGACCATTTATCTCTCAGTAGAAACAGGCAGCAAAAATCAACACTTTTGAATGAGTTAAGAAAACATATCATTTGTAAGTGTGGTACGTAGCAAATTAAAAGAGGATGTTGATGAGCTGGATTTATTGTAGAGTCATACGTTACCTAAAGCCCGGTAAATTATAGAGATGACATAATAAAAATTATATATTTAACAAGTCTTTGTTAAGAATATTTCTTACAATTTCCTATTTGTAACACTATTTGTTTTCACCATTTTTACCTGTTTTATCATCAACTGAATTGTGGTTTCTTATTAAGAAGAGAAACTTAAAATAATTAAGTTTTTCTTCTTAGTCCAGAATCACAGTATGCTATTTCCACTACAGTGGTAATGATCCCTTTTTTTTTCCCCTTCCAAACTGTCATTAATAAATGAACTACTTATTAAATGTGGTTTTCCACATTTTCCATTTTTTCCATTATAAACATGTTTACCTATGCAGATTATTATTCTGTGTCCCTGTAGTTCCTCTTTCTGTATTAACAACCTTCACTATAATTGAATAGGTTCTTACTTCTGCTCTTTGTCATATTTTCAAGGCCAACATTTGTAGTAAGGGTCATCCCCTGCCAAGTGCTGACAAATGACCTTTAAAGTCAACAACAGAGAAAAGCGCTGAATACATTCATGGCCATGCAGTTTCTGAAAAGCCCACTTGTGTTGAAATATGTGGTTGCATGATTCCTGTCATTGGTATTTCCAGGCTTTCAAGAAATTTTGTAGTTGGTCTTTGCCTTACAATGGTGATGAGAGTCAGGAGTATGACAGTCTAGATCCAGAGATCCAGTATCAAGCTAGAATGCAGACCTGTGTTGTTTTAAGTATCTGCTGACAGAGCAAGCAGCAATGCTGAGGTGATTATGTGAGGGGGAGCAGGTGCATCAGCACCTGCAAGTCCATGGTGGGAAGGGGAGCAGGAGCCAGTGGCAACAAATACAGAGCAGAAATGGTGTCCTGTAAAATATTGAGTTCAGGAGAAGAGCCCTATGGAAACAGTGTTCTAAGTGTCACAGCTGAAAAGGCCTTCTGCTCTGCAAGTTTGTCCTGTTACTGAGGAGAGGACTGGAGATCAGCAGAACAACAGATTTTCCCCCTTTATAGTTTTGTACTGTATAGCAAACAGTACTGAGTGAGCTAAAACAGAATTTTAATTCTCTTTTCTCCATTTCTTCTCCTTCCAAACAGATAAAAACAATTACTTTTTGTCAGAAAAAATAAACGTGCAACTAGTCCAGGAAGCCACATTTCTTTTGATCTGCAAAATCTTGAGAGCTTTGTCACACAATTGCAGAACAGACTCGTGCATTGTTGCTAGTGGGATGTTATACATGCATCACTTAACCTTATCTTTGCTGTAGCTGGTGGACTGAGTCACAGCCTCATTTCTAAACCTGGACCTCCTGCTCTGTGATAAATCATGCTGAGAGTAGATGAGCTAATACTGGTCCTCCGTTCTCTGGGAGCTTCTGTGCTATCTGAATGCTTTAACTATTGAGATCTTAAAAAAATTAATCATGCTGTTGTGTGTGTACTCTTGACTTTTATATAGAATCTTCTTTCTGTTAGCCCCTGACTAATTAGAAGACCTGATTGAGTCAAACTGAAGGCTCCTCTGCCAAGCATCCTATCTTTGACAGTGGCCAACAGCATGGCTGAGGGTAGAGGAATAAAATGCAGCAATGGGGCAATATAATTACTGTCAAAAATACTCTTTCAGTTTCCAGCAAACTTGAAGGACTTGTAGTTCTTAGATATACAACTTTCTATTTTTGTAATGTTTAGATGTTCATTTTTTGACTCCGTATTCCTTCAATTCCTGCCTCTCTTAATTCCCAGAGAATAAATAACTTAGACAGGGGTGGGTTAAGAGATCTGGCACTGACACTAGCTCTCAATTTATGCTTCCTTGGAAGACCAGGTTCACTCATTCTCCCTGCAGTGCTGTTTTGCTCGTGCATGTTCATTTCACAGCTTTGCTGTCTCTGATATTCTGTCATAGGAGAATATGCAACTGTGAAGTGCCTTATTCTTTCTCCACAATTTCATCTGGTTCTGGGGATTGCCTCTGCCACTCCAAGCAACACTGAAGTCCATCACTTTTCAACCCTCTTTAACAAGAGGCAGTTTTTCCTGATGTCCTTGGACAGTTTGGGGACGGATACTGCTCATAAGATCCTGGTAATTTAGAGCTGTAAGGGAAAAACAAAGTGCATGTGTAATAATAGGCCCTTTTTATTGTAGAAGTTTTAGAAACTATGGCGTTTCTTTTCATAGCAGGACATGAGGTATGTGGCTGATATTGGCCCAAATTTATTCCCATTGAAATAAAGCTTTGTAAAGAATTACTTGTAAGGATATTATAGCTGGTTTTATAAAATAAGAAAGTATTTTGGAATGGAACTAGTCTTGACTGAGATGATCCTTTCCAGGGAGCCATAAACATGAGAGAAAGTAACTCTTTAATAGATTAGCACTATAGAAAACATTTTTAAAAAGGCCAAAACCCCCACATTAAGAACAATGCTCTGTGAGGAGGAAGAAAATGTTTGCCAGGAGTTACTCTCAAGTGAGTAACAGTGAAAAGTTCTGTCAGCAACAAAACCCAAGGTTTTCCATTTTTACTCTCTTTGTGTATCTCCATAAGCAATTCCATTTTAGGTTAAGAGGAACCATTTAGCAAACTTCTCTGGATTCTGTATTAGGGCTTTTGAATATAAAGGAATTAAAAACCTCTTTTGTTTCTAAGAACAGTTTCATTTTGATTTTCTGTATTTATTATAAATCTCAAAATACCACTTCTATTGTTTCCATATCTATTTAGCATTTTTCATATTTTGAATTTGTCAGTTCCTAGACTAAAATATTTTAAATTCAAATTTTATTCAGTGCTAAAGTATTCTTTTATTGAATTTTTCCCATCAATAGAGATGGCAATTCATAAACATTACACTGACTGCCTTTGTCCCCTTTTTACACTGCTGGAAATCAGGAGTTAATTCTGTTGACGTTACTGCACTTATTCAGGTCTAAATGTCTAATGTTCTAAGTGAGAAAGAAAAAAAGGCCACAAAATCCTTCCTGGAGCAGGTTAATGAATATTCAGGAGACACAACTGATTAATATGCTTCTAACCTAATGTGCTGTCCTGTAAGAACTTGAAAAACAATTGGTCTAAAATGACACTGTTTGACATCCACTCTGTCTCTGGACAGCTGGCAGTTTTATTCTTATAAAGGTGAAGACTCAGTGGATAAAGCCCTAGCCTTTGATCTTCAGATCCACAGTTTAAGAGACAAGGCTGCAAGTTTGGTCATTTGAGCTTAGTCCCGAGTGAACAGTCCACATCACAAAATGATTATACATAATTTGTTGCTATTGGCAGTGTCTGTTCAGGAAAGGCCAAGGACTGAGCTAGCATGAAGAATGAATTAGCTCTTACCTTTTACATTTTATTTCCTCCCTCTTTACTGTTGTAATTTTATTATCCTGTCTCTAAAACATTCAGGGGATGAAATTATCGTTCATTGTAAGTACTAATACTTCCTGAAGATGAACTAAAATAGTAATTATTTTTTTTTTTTTTTAATTCTAGTGGCCCCATCAATGAACATCCCCACCTATCCATGGGTGTTTAATATCCATTCATCATTTCTCTGCCAAGTAGTCAGATGTTTCTGAGTACTTTTCAAAGCTTGTACTGTAAAAAATCCTATTTAAATTAAAGAGAAGAGAGTGAGCTTTCTTAGTTCTCAGGCAGACTTGCAGCTACATTTAAATTGCACTTGTATGTGAGGCACTTCATGCTGCCGCATTCTGTTTTTATAAAATATTATTTCCAAAGGGTTCACAATTTACATTACATCCTTCTGACAGTACTTGTGACAGGTATGTTTGATCAGCAAGCTTTCCTCGTGTATTCCCTTCCCATTGGAAGCCAGATGTATCAGTTATTCACAGGTATTCTAGGAAATCATTCCAATCTTGTGCCTCATGGGGCACTGTCCACACCATCTCAGCTCACTTGGAAGGGATCTCAGTTCGTGTTTCTTAATGTTCCTGTCAGAAAGAAGGACAAAGTAAGGTAAACTGAAAGAAGCCAGTAACAGTTGTTTGTGATTCTAAAAGACATTGTACCTGAATACCAGCTCTAAATTCAAAAAATGGCCTTTAAGTGATAAGCACACACAATCAAAAACCTCTAGTTCTCTTAGGATGTGAGTCCAGCTCTTGCCCTTTGAGATAACTAATCTTGAGGACACAGAACTATAACTCTGCTACTCAACACAATATCATGGTGATGTAAAAAAGAGGGAAAGAACTGAAAGTCAAAACATATCTCCAGAATCTATCTGGTGCACATACTGCCAAAATAATTTAGTGACAAAATGCACAGTTTCCATAGGTTTTTCAGTTTTGCTCATATTCTTTTCAATCAGACATTTTTGTTCTCTAGGAAATAGTGGTTATCTCCCTGGGGAGGACAAGTACAGTTAAAGCCAAAACTAAGGTTTGTAAGCATGGTGATCTTCATGACCAGAAATGAGTAACTGTGGTTAGAGGATGGAGGAAGTGCTATCTGCTGCCACCATTACCTATTTCCTATGCAAAATGCATGGACGTGAACTATTTCAGATGTGTTTCTTCCCAGTGTCAGTGAACAGTGCTTCCCTCCCATTCACTCTTAAGTCTCAGCCTAGCACAAGTGATAAGTGAAAGTATTTCCAACAGAAATCAATAATTTCTCCTTTTGTCCCACTTGCCAGAAAACAAGATACTCACTTCCTATTCCTTAAAGATAGTCAGTGAACTTTTAAGCATTATCTGTGACAGTATTATATACTCTATTTTTCCTAAAGGCTGCCTGCTATAAAATAATTTCCATTTTTTTTTGATAACTGGTTAACTGTTCAAAGAAATGACAGTTTACACAAAAAATTAATCTCTCATTACAAAGAGCTTAACACACAATAAAATGTAAAGTTTGAGTGCTATTCTCTGATTCATCTTATGCTAGCTTAGTTTTTTAAAGTGTGTCCTTGTAGGCATGGCAATATTTCTCAGATTTTCTTCTAAATAGCTTGTTACTATCACACAAAGCTTGATATTATAGCATAGTGACATCTCTCTATCTACCATGTATTATAGCATTGAGCATTTCAGCCTTAGTTATTTAAAAATCCACTACCCAAAAGGTCCCTGTACTTAAACTGTCTTTTTCAGCATCTGAATTGCATAATCCCTATTTGTGTGGATTTTTTTCTAGGCAACAAACTTTGTGCTCAATTCCTGTGGGTAGGATTAATGGCTGAGTTTAAAGGACAAGCTGTGTGATCTATCAAAAGGTGTACATGCTGAGATCTTAGAAAAACATGACCACATTTTGTGTATTGCTGTCAGTTGGGGTGGCAAAAGGGTTGGATTGCTGCAGGGTCAGAAAACTAGGAAGAATGAGTTCTATATTGAGTGCTGGCTGTGGGTAGGATACCATAAAAACATTTAAGAAAGAATCTATACTGCAAGGAACTCACAATGCAGCACATCAGCTAGATAGTTCACAAAGGCACATTCAGAAACAGTGGAACTCCACTGACATTCTTGAAGTCGTCACTAGTATAAATTCGGTTGATGCATAGTAGTCCATCTGGTATTTAACCAAGTTGGTGTGAGCTATGGTCTTGCTCAGGTAATTTTTTTCTCCTGTTATATTAGGAGAAGCACATGCTAAGTAAGAGATAATTGCATAGGAGAGAGGTTGGGAATGGCATAAGAGAAGTCATGAAGATAAAATACCGTGCCTGTCTCAACAGCAAACCTTCCTGTTGATTAAGAAGTGGCACTGATGGTATCCTTGCTTTAATGAGACTTCAAGATGAGTGATGCACACACCAGTTCCTTTGGTTTTCAGCTCTTAGGCAGCAGAATAGCCTAATGGTAAAGTTCTTCCATCTACTTTCACTGTTTCAATACTCAGTGATTTTGTTTAGTATCTAATATGTTAATTTGGGAGTTGTGTCTGTCCTGCAAGGGACATGACAAACACTGTACCTCTCCCTCTATTGTTTGCTTTGCTTTCAGTTTTTCCACTTCAACAATCTTTTAGTAAAGTCTTCACGTCTGGGGGTTTTTTTCTGATTATCTCACTCTTTTCTACTAATTTCTGACTATCTTTACTAATCTGACTAACATGGTTCTGTTCCCTCATTATTCTTTCCCTATACAATACTATGACTGTTCTTTAAACCTTCCTCCCATTGTTTATTGGTCTGATTGCAGACTGCTTTGTTAAACATTCTGCCACATTCTGAGTTTTTACTCATTGCCTAATCCTATAGGTTTAGTACAGCAAATTGTTTAATAAATCTGTCAGCATATGTCTGTGAGGGAATACTCACATGTAAGCACAAAGCAACAGACATAAGGCACAAGGAAAAGCAATTAAATGTTACATTGTTTTGGTTGCACCTATGCATTTTTGAGGAGTAGAACAATTTTCTATTTAGCAATTATATCCTTGACAAAGGAAATCTCCATATGATTTCCATCTCTATCTGTTATGAAGAGCTTTTCCTCTCTTCTGATATGTTGTTTCAGGTAACTTCTGGTGTTACAAATTCAAAGACTCTAAGTAGTATAATTGTAAGTATTTTTCTCAATCTAGTTAGAAAAGGAGTGAATCTCAAGTAGATTTTTTGTACAAAGCTATTATATTCCATTATGACAATGACAATGGATGGATTTTTCATTTTAAAGATATAAATAATATCACATATGTAGGTATGTGTTTTAAGGCTCTTAATACTTCTCACAAGATAAATAATTTTAGTCTCAAAATAGCTCTGTAAAGGAAGAAAATAATGTCTATGTGTTTACAGGCAGTTATTGAGACAGAGAAGAATTAATTCACTTTCAGAGATTACTTTTCAGACTAAGGTCTTTAATTTACTCAAGGTGATTATAGAAACAGTTTTCTTTCCAGAGTTTCTTATAATTTGTATATTATCCCATATTCAGCATAGCACTTCTTAAAGAGAAAATTATAACAGTAATGAAATTTCCTGTTCATACTTTTAAAGTAAAGGCATTCAGCAATTGAATTGTAATTTTCTGCTTATTTTGAAATTAGAACTCAGATGAGAAGACAGTAAGAAAACTTTGAATGTGCTGTCCCTGTGTTTCTTCATCATAATAGTGTTGTTTCCCATGCCATCACTCACTCATTCAAGTTATTATCCCTGACCTAGTCAAGTCATCAAGAGCCTGCGTTAGAATTAGATTTGGCAGAGTAAGCCTCAGTCAGAGAGACAATCAATGAAAGGTGGATGCATTTTTGGGATGCCTCTGCATCTGCTGGGCTGCTGTGTTTTGGATATTGTGCCACTATGTTTCATGCAGTAAACTAAGATTATGTTTCTCTTTTGTCTTGGTGCCTAAATGCCCAAGCAGATGGTAGCTTTTTGGACACTCAATTATAGTGCTGTTTCCTGCAATTGGACTTAGTGCCTTGCATGTTTAGAGGTTGGTTTTATGGTCTGTGGCCAGGATATTGGACTTGAATATTTCCTTAACACCTCATTGTAAAGTCCATAAAATCGCTGCTTGGTTTACTTATACAAGTGCATTTAAACTGTGATTGCACTATTATTTTGATATCAAGCAAACATTTCACAGATGAAAAGGACTAAACCAAGCTTTACTGTCTGAAGGAAGAATAACAATAATTAATGTTTCTATTACTCTGTTTAAACAGAATATACATTAAGTAGAAGACAGGTAATTAATCCCACTTGAAAGAAAATACACTACTCATCACTCACTTATGAGTTCTTCAGCCTCTCCATAAAAACAACATCTCAAAGAAAGGTAAAATATCTTAGGTGCAATAACAGGCTAGATCCTCCAGTTCTTATTTAGATGAAATTCTTGAGAGTATATTTTTCAGGGATTAGAGGATCGGGCCTGAGGAGTAGCATTAGCTCAGTGAGAACTGAATCCATGTTTATAAAGCTGGGTGGCATTTTTTCTGTTGTCAGGCATGGTGAAGAAGTTTTATCTCAAACCAGAATGTTAAACCATATTATGGTATTTTTTCCAACATATGCATAACCTTTACAGTGTATTTCTTAATTGTTAATACAAAACTCTGTTCACATTAGTGAAAAAATTGCAGATTGTTGCTAGTAGAATGCATTCTATTGTTGCTGAAATATTTTGATATTTGAGTTCATGGACATAGTCTTATTATACTTGTTGCTAGAACAGTATTTACAGATTTTTTATAGCTCTTTTTTCTAAACTAAATCTCATATTAAATCTTGTCCTTTTATTTTCACTAAACATCAAATATTCTGAAAGTCTGTAAAAAGCTAGTTATTTAGAAGTTTAAAATTCCTTCTCTTTTACAGACATGTTTGCAGCATTATATAAACACTTATTTCCTTGTGAATCATTAATGTTTTAAGGTGTTTCTTTTCCCTCCTAGTGAAACTATATCTGGGGATTAACAGGATTGTTCACTGGAATTCATGTGGAAGCATAACTGCAGTAGCTGAGAAATGATCATGTTTCCTTTTAGTTCTCAGCAAGAGTAATTGAATGTTGAATATCTTACTAAACGCTGGACTGTGACAGTGTGTTAACACTCCGACTATCTCCTAACAGCAGGGCAATTATTTGCTGAGTGGGATTTTTATAAATCCCCTGGCAGTAGTATGTCCTGATAATTATGATGAAGTGCACTGGTCAGTGTTGATTCAGCAATCCCATCTCTAGCAAATATTTCATTCACAGCTCTCCTTCATGCTTTTACTTTTATGGCTTTTAAAGATCTCTTACCTCTCTTCTCAGCTTGCTTAGGTTTTTTTACAAATTACAGTGGAGAAAGAAAAGATTTTCAAGTTAAGTCTCTATTTTGTTGAAGTCTTTTCTTTCTCATTTAATTCCTCATTAAAAGACCAGAGTGAGAAAGTAGCACTATATTTAGGTTCTTACTGTGACAAGTACTTGCACAAGCTTCCTCCCTCAAAGCTGTTTTTATCAAGATTAAATGACTGTTAAATAAAGCATTTATATTCCTGATATATGTTGATTATTTCAGTCTTTCAGAGTTCATATGAAAAAGTAATTAAAATAGTGTGTATCTTTATTATTGCTTAGTTAAGTTACAGTAAAAATATGTAAATACATCAAAATACACTTTCTATTGGTTTAATGCTTACAATTTATCTTCAGCTCAGCTTTATCCTTCTTTAATTTTGCATGTGTGTTATTATTTGCAGCACAACAGCTATGCTGTATCTTAGAACATATTTGGTTTGCAATTTTTTACATAGACTTTAAAAGCTCAGCCAAGAAGTAGGAAAGAAGGCTAAGAAATAATTAATTAGTAAATAAAAATTGCAGAATCTAAACTGCTCAGGATTTACTATACCACTTGGGGTCACCTATCTTTTCCAAGGAACTGTCCAGTTTAGTCAGCATAGCCTTGTCTTTCCTTTTCTACCTGCACTTTTTTCTTTCCTTTCTTCCTTCCTTTCTATTTCTTTTGCTGCTGCCTTACTTCATGGTTTAGCTTTCAAGGCCAATCCTTAATAATTTTTTTGTTTATTCTGGAAAAAAATTAATTTAGACAGAAAGTTAACTCTTTCTCCCTGTATTGAAATGGTAAACAGGAAAAGACAAAAATGGATGTAAAAGACAAAAATTGAGTAAATACAGCATTAGTGGTAGAAGCAATTCAGACTACAAAATCCCCAAATCTTTTCCTTGCTAATGTTTATTAAATTAATATGTGTTTCCTTATGATTTTTTCTTCCTATATATTTGACCATTAATTATAAAGATAAGAAAATGTTTGGGAGGAAACTAAATGATAGAGTGTTAGAAATGCAAAATGATTCAAAATATTAATGTATTGCTAAGGATGACTGGGTAACAAATGGTACATTTGCCAGTATGCTTGACCTGACACAATTAATATTCCAGGTCATGCTTGGGTTTCCATGATGGAAGGTCTGAGGCAGAGATTTCTAGAGGAAAATATATCTATTGTATAACTCATTTCTCTCACTCACTTTTTTTTTCTTTTTTTTTTTTTTTTCTTTTCCCTGACGAGTCAGAACCATAGACTTAAAAAAATATATCTCTGCTTTCACACCTCATTTGCCATACTCACCACTGGGCCACTGTTCACCAGAAGGGCCTGATGTAAGGAGGTCAGTAAGAAGCTATTAGCAGAGTCCCCTCCTGAGATTTCTTTGGTCTTATTGAGGTGGAAGTTAGCATGACAGTACTGCAAATAACTCAGTTGTAAGTTTTTTAACAGTTAGCACAGATTTCCCCATAGTGTTTGTCACTTTAGAAAATTGTTCCTGGAAATGAGGTCCTGAAAGCTGGCTTTGACAGAGTCCCTTCTTAGTGTTGAAGAGCACGGGTATAGAAAAATGTGTCATTCTCCCTGCAGACCAGAGGTACATTTTTGTAATCTATGGTAATATTTTGGAGTGTTACATATTTTCTTATGGACTAAAGGTGGGGAAAATATTGAAATCATAGTATGGGGTACTATCCAAGACATATATTTTTGTACTATTGAAAAAGCACAATGGTTTTGTAGTTGAGAGAATATTTCATTAAAGTAGGGGGGAAAATGAACTAATACTTTTAATACATTGTATTTGTCTCAAAAAGATATGCAGATGTATTAAGTACCAAAGGCTTTTATCCCCCAAATTCTTAGATTTCTGTAGACTGCCAACTCCCTACAGAGCACAGAATGTATAGGGTATTCATCGCCACATTGCATAGTGCAAGAAATTCCAAAACCAAGAAAATTTGCAGTGATTTTTTTTTAAAAAGGATGGAAGCAATTTTTCTAGTGATCAATCTAAACTGGAAAGTAGAATCAAATTCATCTTCTTGTCTACCAAACTTTACCAGTTTTATATCTAGGCCTAACCTTACCACAAATCTTGGGGAATTTAGAGTAAATTAGTATCAATTTTATCTATCTAGATACTAACTCTGTTGGTTGCTTTGTTATGTGTCTTGTTGAATACTAGAACATATATAATTAAAATGTAAAATAATTAACAAGGATTGCTTGGGAAATCCTTATTTAAATATGTACTTTGTAATCAATTTTGACCCAGATCTTACAAAGAGTTTCATGTGTAGAAGAAGCAAAAACTTTTGAAGTGTCCAGCTGGCCTCTCTAAACTACAAATCCATTTTCATAATTGATATAATATCTGTATGCATTTAACCTGAGAGTATGTAAAAAAAGAGCAACAAAAGATGACTCTTTGTTAAGACACCTTTTCAGCAATAATAATTCCAAAGACACTGAATCAATGGATTTCCACATTTATTATGGCTAATTTTGGTTTCATTAAATGTGCTAAAAGCCAATTTTATTAGTGCTCCTGGAGATATTCAGTAGCATTTCACGGTGTTTGAACCCTTTATGAACTATAGTTTTTTTATTACTGCCAAACATTTAATCAAAGAAGCACAAAATAGAATATACACAGTATTTTAATAGAGATTGCAAAATGCAGTTTCAGAAAGCCATTTTACTCATGGAGACACTAACACTGTTTCTCAGTGTGATTAAAAAAAGTGCCTAGATGGAACAAGCCATTTTACTCACGGATATGCTTACACTATTTCTCAATGTGACTAAAAGAAATGCCTAGACAGAACATAAATTTAAAGTTATTCTTGCATTTAATTCTTCAGAGGAAGAACATTTAAATTATTTCAGATATTGTTTTCTTACACTTTGGAGCAACAAAGCCCAAACCCCAAACCTGTGTTATGTAGATTGAAATAATCTAATACTTTAAATTCTTTTTTTCAGTAAAAAATATTAAAAAATTTCCTCCTTGATTTGCTCTTCATATTTTTTAAATTTTATTTTATT
>VWYP01005524.1:268-17081 GCA_013400435.1 Pycnonotus jocosus
TCTGTCCCCTCAGTTTAGGATGGACATTGAGTGCTGTGTCCAGCTCTGGCCCCTCAGTTTAGGATGGACGTCGAGAAGCTTGAGCACGTCCAGAGAAGGCAACGAGGTTGTCTTCATCTTTAGAATAAAACCATATCTGAAAAAAAAGTCCATCCTACTTTTAAGCCTAAGGGACATGTATGGAGTCGCTCATATTCCTTACCACATTTAAAATCAGATACATTTAAAATTTACTTTCATATACAATCCTTTGGAAGAACTGAAAATTATACCCATTCATATTTGTAAAAATTAACTACTCTAATAAATCTAATTCTCCCTAGCTCTTTACTCTTAGGGACCAAAAAAATGCTTTAGATTTACCAAACTCATTGAACAGATGATACTTGATAGATTTCTTTAGTTTTCTGCAAGCATCATGCTATGTGATAATACCAAAAGTTGTTGTAAGGTCTTAGTTCATATCTCAGGGTGTGGAAGAACATTCAGACTAAAAGAAATCTGTAAATATTTACTTAATATCCCCCATCTTTGAAGTATTCTTGAGTGATAAACAAGTGGCTTTTCATCAATATTTTAAATACCTTTCTGTTCCCAAATTTGGTAATATTAAATTTTTAACTAAGGTTAGTGGAATATTAATTTAAGAATAATTAGGTATCCAAGCACCTAATAAGAGTTATCAGGGCAGGTGGGAATTATGTGAGAAAAAGAGTTCAGTTAAAGTAGAATTCCTCTGATTTAAGTCAGTCTTATAAAGAATCGGGGGAAAACTTCAGTAGCTTTCTTCAAGTAAAGATTTAATTGAGCTTTCTAGATCTGTTAGTTATAACAAGACATTACTGGTGTAGTACGAATATTTAATTCAAGTCACCCACTGGGATACCTTTTAATTTGATCATTAATCCTAATTGCAGCAGCCACTAACTATAACGGTAAAACAAATAGAAGAAGAGAAAATGACACATTTTGGGGTGTGTTAGGGATAGAGAGTTGCATTATAAAAGTAAAATTGGAGCATTAGTACATTTCTTTGAAGAGAGAAAGTGAAAATATTTTCTAAGTCTTGAGTGATGTCTCAAACACTCTGAATGAAAACAAATAAAGATCATTCCAAATGACAGATGAATTTTTTTGGCTTCTAAGGATTTTTTTGCACCTCTAATTGTGTATTAACACTGAAAGACACTGTAAATTTTCCTCTTAGTATTTGGAGGCAATGAGTCTAGTTCTAATTCCTTACCAGTTCTGCAGCAGAACAACTTCTTGCTTTGTCTCCACCCAAATAAAAATGGTGCAACTACTGAATGACATTTTACGGTATTTGAAAGTAAGTAATGTTCAAAAAAAGTGAGCTTAGAGTAAAAAAGAAGGAGGAGTTGAAAAACAGCCATATCTGTACCAAACTGATGATATTTTTGACAATGTACAGTAATAGTTCCAGTATTGTCTTTTTCATTTTTACAGTACATTGTCAGTGGAGAAGGCACAGAATATTTATTTATTCAAGCACCAGAGAAAAACTGCTACATTTCCTGTAAAATTGCTTTGTTGAGATCACTGAGAATAAATATACCCTGCACATTTTCCACTCAAAATGATAATTAATTTTCTGTAGTTATTAACACGTACCTATGAAAAAATATTGACATTTATGATGCTGGTTTTAGCTGTGATAGAATTAACTTTCTTCTCAGCAGCTTGAACGTTGATGGGTTTTGTAGCAGATGAAAACAGCCTTGGTTTTAGAGGGGAATTTTAGCTGTTGCCAAGCACTGGAAGGTTTTGCTTTACCTATACTATCTCTATCTCAACCCTTGGGACTTTTCACTTGCCCTTCAAATTCTGTCCCCCATCCCACCAGAGGGAAGTGAGCAAGTGGCTGTGTGCGGCTGAGCTACCTACTGAGACTAAACCTTAACAAATTGTAATTTGTGACAATGAAACTTGGCTCCGCAAGAATTTTTCTTTCAAAATGAGATTTTCTTTGTTTTTCCAAATGTAAAATTTTGAATCAGATTTTATCAAAATATTTGGTTTTAAAAATAAAATTTAAAATATCGATCTCAACCTTTAGCACACTGAAAAATACTAGGCTAACATAGGAAAAAAACACAGAAGCTCAAAGAAATTATGTGGCAGCCTCAGAGACTGGTTGGATGGTGGGTGGTCAGTGCTCTAAGAAAACTATGAAATGGATGCTCACTGACCATTTCAAGGATTTTTAAGTGTGGTTATTTTGATGTCAAGTCCAAGATTTTTCTTTACTCCGGTGTATGAAGATTCATTGTTTGAAGACAGTCCATGTAGAATCATCTGCACTGTGTCTCAATCTGACAAAAGCTGAATCTCCTTGAGTCACTTTTAAACCCTTTCAACAGGAAAAGAGGCACAAGAACACAGAAGATGCTTTTTTCGGTGGAGCCTATCTGGGAGCTTCACCTTGTTTGTGCCATGACAGACCTTACTCCTGGTTAGAATCCACAAGCATGAAGCATGCTTGAAACTCAAGACACAAGTTAATGGGTGAAAGTCACTATTCTATAAAATTATATGGGAGGAGGGGAGGTGTATTTTTTTTGGGGGGGGGGTCATAAGTGTAGCACCTGGTTATTTGAATTTAACTACCCCATCTTTTGTGTGAATTGTTGAAGAGCCATTCTGGGATCAATGTGGAATTAAGAATGACCTTTATTATGAAAGAAGAAAATGAGAAATCTTTACGGTAACAGTGAAAGAAGAATCTCATATACCTTGGGTATGCCAGGTTCAGAGTGGATAAAGAAATAGGCAGTTTGCCCATGATTTCAGTTAATTCACATTCAGCTTATCACCCACTCATCTTAAAAGTATTAAGCATTGAAAGTCTCTGGCAACAGGATGGAAAATTGCACTAACCCCAGAGACCGAGTTTTGCAACTCTGAGGAAGATAAGGAAATTGAGATAGCTCCAACTCTATCTCAACAGGGACCCATATTCATACAAGTAAAGAATATTCACTATGATTTAGGTGTCAGTTCTTCGCTCTTAATCTGTGACTGCTCAGCATCATTTACTTTAAGGCAAAGATGGTAAATTAAGACCTTTCTATCACTGATCATGATCCTCTTTACTTCCTGTATGTCCAGCATTTTGTAGGTAAACTTGTACTGAAATTCACATTATATGGCACCTATTAACTCTTCAGCTGTTACAATAATAATAATAATAATATTTTTTAAATGATCTCCTCTTTCCTCGAGACTTTTAGTTTAGAAAAGTTTCATTTTCTCACTAGCATGTATAAAAGCATAACCTTACACAAGTGCTACAAGAGTAAGATAAGTTCAGGGTACAAAAAGTAGGTTAATTAAAATACACTAATTTATGCCAGCATTGCTTGTTTCATTCACTGAAAGCTAATTTACCCAACAGATGGAAAAATGTCTGCAGGTCATAAACCTAATAGCGTTCTAGTAAAATTCAACATAAGGTTCTTATTTCTTGAACCATAAAGCAACTTGATACAAACAAAAATACACAGCAAAAATCTATTAGTTATTTCACAATTTCATATTCCACCTAAAAGTGCAACCCAGTACCTTAATGTTTGCTTTCTTAGAGGATCAAATCACTATTTTATGAAATACTTCTGTCTGACTGTTTGTCTTCACTCTTCCTTTCTTTCCTTCACTTGATTTCTTACACACTTATTTAATAAAATGCAGGCTAATTCAGAATTTGAAGGGAAGGTTGCCTTTCCAGCCAAAAAAATTGAATTAGCACTTAGCAAATTCAGATTGGATCTATTACAGATATAAGAAATCTTATAAGTTTTCAGAAATGAAGTCTCAAGAACAAATATATGTGTAACTAAAAATTTTCTGGACACTTATGGTCACTTTTTATTTTATTTTGTTGTGATTCAAATCTCAGGCAGTACATTTTCCAGGTCCACACTGAGAGAGGAGTCTTTCTTCTCATGTGGAATCAACCTCTCAGGAAACAATCTGCTTTCTCAGAGCAAACTTTCATATAATCCATTTCTGCCAGCATTTTCTAAATTAAATATGTTCAATATGAGAGTCTGGAAAATATTGAAAAATTCACATACACAGCATCATATACATTTATTTTCTTATACTTCCTTTTTTCCTCTCAAAAGTAGTGGGGAGGGTATTTTTGAAAAAGAATATTTTTGAAATTTTATATTTGGAGATTACCATTACATTTGGCGGGTATTATATAAAAGAAAGTTTGGGGAATATTTAGATTTTAAAAAAATATATTCTTTATGGTCTTGCATTAAATAAGCTAACGAAAACATTTTTTTTAATTAGTCATCCTAATGTCTCTTTAGAGTGTAAAATGTATTTTGTGCCTCTGTATTTCTCTGCTCAGATTGAATTCTTACTTTTCCCCGTCAGAAACCTGCGAATTTGTCAAGTGCAGCTTTCCTGGAGTCGTAGCAAAGATCATAGAATTTGGAAATGAAAGAAAGATTCCTTCATCTCCACTTGAAAAAACAAATAGTCTCTCTGGGACAGTACCAGGACAAACTGGTAAAAATAACAAACGCTAGCCTGAACATGGCTGGGGAACAGAGAAAAGAAGATCTTTTTTATGAGGAAAAAACTGGCTGAGAGGAGCTGAGTTACAGAAGCCAGAAAAATGCTTCCTGTGAGAGCCAGAGACCTCATTCTGGTGTGTCACACACTGAGAGCCTTTGTGAGATGTTTGCTGGGATGGAGTCACACACTGACAGACTGTGAACACGGCTGTGGATGCTGGATGCTGTCCTGTGCATTGTATAGCTCCATATGTGGGTGCTTGAGATCTGAGAGCTTCCCAGTTTATTTCTGCATTAGCCTTCTGCCTGGCAATAAAACCCTGCTTTGGTGGCATCAGAAATTATTGTACTGGTTAGTATTATGTGGGGTTTGAGGTGTTTTGTCTCTCGGGAAGTGAGACATATGAGTTTGTGTATTTCCGATTCATGTAAGGATCTCCTGTTTTCCTGCAGACATGGATATATCCCAGTGCTTGCACTTGTACCAGAGAGATCAAAGGGAATGCTGCCCAGTTATGGTCTTCATATATCAACTGTGCTTGTCAAACCTATGCTTTAAAGTGGGGGGTAATAAGGCTGATTTTGTCAAAGCTATAGTAAAGTAATATATGTCATCATTGAGAGCCAAATCCGGCACCAGTTTATATTCATACATTCACAGAATCACAGAATGATTAAAGTAGGAAGTCACTGCTACCAAGGTCATCTGGCCCAATCTCCCTGCTCAAGAGGGACTATGCCAGAGCACATGGTGCAGGACTGTGTCCACATGTTTCTTGAATATCTCCAGTGAGAGAGAATCTGCAACCTCTCTGGGCAACCTCTTCCAGTGCTCCATCACCTCCACAGCAAAGAAATTCTTCCTCATGTTCAGGCAGAACTTCCTGTTTTCCAGTTTCTGCCTCTTGTCCTATTGCTCAGCATCACCCAGAACAGCCTGGCTCCATCCTCTTGGCACCCTCCCTTCAGACAATGACAGACATTGATGAGTCTCCCCTCAGTTTTCTCTTCTTGAGACTGAACAGACCCAGCTCCTTCAGCCTTTCCTTGTAAGAGAGGTGCTCCAGCCCTTTCACCATTCCTGTTTCCCTCTACTGGATCTGCTCCAGAAATTCTCTGTCTCTCTTATCCTGAGGAGCCCAGAACTGGGCACAGCACTCCAGCCCTGCCTCCCTGGGGCTGAGTGGAGGGGCAGGATCCCCTCCCTGACCTGCTGCCAATGCTCTCCCTGATGCACCCCAGGATCCCATTGCCCTCTTGGCCCCCAGGGCACTGCTGGCTCATGGACAGCTCATTGTCCACCAGGAGCCCCAGGCCCTTCTCTGCAGAGCTGCTCCAGCAGATCAGCCCCAGCCTGTGCTGGTGCCTGGGCTTGTCCTTGCCCAGTGCAGGACCCTGCATTTGCCTTTGCTGAATTCCAGACCATTCCTGTGCCCTCTCTCCAGCCTGCCAAGGCCCTTCTGAGGGGCTGCACAGCTCTGGGGGTATCGGCCCCTGCTGCCAGCTCTGTGCCATCAGTGAACTCGCTGAGGAGCCTCTGCCCCTTCCTCCAAGGCACCGATGGGTCAGTTAAACAATACTGGGCCCAGCATTGAACTTTGGCAGGTACCACATGTACCAAGCCTCCAACTAGACCCTGTGCCATTTATTATGATCCTCTGGGGTCAGTAATTCAGCCATTCATCCAGTCTGCAGTTTCTGAACTTGTCTGTTGGAGGATATCACAGGAGACAGGGTCAGAAGCTTTGCTGAAGTCCAGGTAGACAGCATCCACTGCTCTGCCTTGATCTGTCCAGCCAGTTATTTCCCTGGACACCACCTCACTGGATACAACTTTGATCCCAGTTACCTGACATAGCCCTAGAGCATTTTTGAAAATCAGGTCTCACTCATAAATTAATATCTGCAAAAGTCCTAGTTACTGGAAACTCCAGAGTCAACATAAAGCCTAACACACATTTTCCTGAGAGACTATAAACACATTAGGTGTGACGACTGTGTATTTTGGGTACCTTACACCAGCATTTTTATGCAGCTTTACAATTTCAATTATCGTTTCCAAAAAAGTGCAAAAATATGTGAATTCTGCATATTCTTTGTTATTTTTTTCCTTCAAAACATCTGGTCTCAATGTATTAAGTATTTTATTAAAATTAAAATTAGAAGTTAAAATTGCACCTTCAGGAAACTTGTTATCCAAGAAAATTATGCCAGTGTAATAATGAGAATGTAATTATGATTTCATTTATAAGAAGTGGTGTTCAATTATTGCTTCTATTAAGAACAAATTGTTAACAGCAGTCAGTGCTGAGATTCTGAATATAGATTACATTTTTCAGTTGTTGAAAAATAAGCAAGAGGGGGTCCCTGCACTGAACATACTCATCTGATTCAGACAGGAAGATATATCTTCCACAGATCCAGCCATTTCCTTTTTTCTTTCCCAACTGCTGTTAGTTAACAGCTGTGCTGAATTAATCAACTTTTGTTTACTTGACTTGTTCCAGATTTTCACACATTCAGAGCCTGCAGGATTGCAGGTAGAGGAATAGAAACTGGTAGCAGAGAAACTGAAAAACAGACAGATTGAATAACATAGGAAAAAGCTTAAATGCTGGTGAAATGGCATTGAAAAACACCCTCTGATAAAAATGAAGAATGCATCAAAACTGAACACAAGTTTATTACTTTCTTAGAAGCAAAAGTGAAGAAATGCCATGTAGGGTAACTTAAAGGTTTGCAAAAAGAAATCATGACACAGCAGGACATATCAATTAATGCAACATGAGCAAACTGAGGAACGTTGGTCATGCACCTCTAAGGCCTTAATGTTATCTTCTTCAAATTCCTTTGGTTACATTTGAAAACCAGATGGATTTGATGGTTTTTAACTTAAGAAGTCAGAGGCTATTTATTAATATGTTGACTGTTTGGATTCCTCAAGGCCAGCTGAAGAGAGCTGAGGTAGAAAGACAAGTTAGTAAGGAAGAGATATACACAGCTCTGAGCTTGAAATATTATAGCTTTTTTCTTTTATTTTGTCCTTTATCTCTTTTTTTACAGTGAAACATTTCTGAAGTTGAAAGCACTGAGTCTGCACAATCCACACACATAACTAGAAGTCTTGTGAAATATTTGACACAAATAAGACTGGCGTGTGATTAGGGAATTGAGAATAAAAACTGGCTGCAGTAGGGTATTTTTTTTTCTTTTTCTGAGATAGGTGGGAAAAGTTATGAAATTTATCTCTTGCACATTCATGTATCAGCAAATCATCAGGTGTTAGAAAGAAAAGGTCCTCGAAGAAAAACAAAAAATCTCGTATATAAATGCATCCTTTGGAAAATAAATTTTAAAAGCCACTAGTTAAACTAAAGTATCAGGTAACAATAGATTCTCATAGGCAACGTGGAAGCTTTTCACAACAAGAGGTTCTGAACATTGATACATCTCTTAAAAAATTTCATAAGGTGTATAAACTAAACTGAAGAGTAAGAATGACACTGAATCAGAATGACTCTCGGGCTCTGATGAAATAAATTCATTGTGGAGAGAAACACATATTACTCCAACATACAAACTGAAAAAATATTCATCAAAGAGAGACTCTCTCAGCTGAGGAAGACCATTAAAGATTCTGGACTGCCTCTATTGCAGAATTTTCACCACTTTAGGCAGAACACACTGTTTATTAGTATCACTACCACCATGGAAAAAACATGGTGTGATTTTGGGGGTTGTTCTGTGCAGTGTCAAGACTTGTATTTGATAATCCTTGTGGGATCCTTCCAGCTCAGGATATTCTATGATTCTATAGCTAAAAGGTTTACAAGAGTGTAGAACCAGTCATTAAAAGGTAAAATCAAAGTCAATCAAGTAGAATATCAGCTCCAGGTGACATAAATCACTGTGCAGATCCTAAGGTTTAAAGTAATGGGCTTGTGAAAAGACATAAATAGAATGATACTGACAGAGATATTACAAATAACAAGCATCTAATAAATGCTGTCAAACAAAAAAAATTGCCCTAGAGATGACAATTTCCTGAAAGAAGCCTTGTACACCATCTTTAATGCACTACTCTAGTCCTTACTGCAAATATTCATCAAGCAAAATATACTAAAATGTCACAACCATTTCCGTATAAAGGAATTTTTACCATTTTCTAAAGGTTTAGATTCTCAACAGCCTTTTGCCATGGAGGAACATCAAAGACTTTTTATTCTTCAGAACTGATCCTCTACTGAAACTAATGGCAAGGCTGATATTCCACTTCCTTTAAAGCTGATGTGAGTTTTACAGTTGATTTTAAAGGCCAAATTCTAGTTAGGTAGTAATTGAGGGAAGAGTGTTTTCCCTCTTATAAATACCTTAAAACCAGCTAATTTCTACCTACACCACTACTTATTTGGCTAGATATTTGAGAATAGTCCAAGAAGGAAAGGTTCATGTCTGACCTTTTCTGATCTTTCTTTAAAAAAAAAAATCTGTGTTGATCTATTGTTGATAATTCCAGACCATTTCTTCTGCTATACATTATACTGCCGATATAGAGTTCTCCATTAAAAAGATGTTCTTCTTTTGAATGTATTAGCAAACTTGAATGTCTTTCAGCCAAAAAACACATAATAAAGCAATGACAGAAAATCAAAGGCACTCCCTCTCCCTCCTATAAATTGCCTTCCCTGAGAGGTTTCAATAAAATAAAACCCATTTATTAACACACTTCTTTGATTCTTACTAATTTCTACTTTCAGTTACTTTTGACTTCGTTGTTAAGAGTAACAGGATCTTTCCTACACATGTGAGGGGAAATGTCTCATAGCTGCCAATCTGTACATCTTAGCCTGGCTTGATCAGACACCACAGTAATATCTGGTATTACAAAATGCTCAGGCTGATGAGGTGAACAAGTTTCAGTCTAACTTTTGAGCAAAATTTGATCAGTTTTTTTATAGCAAGTATCCCTTCTACTAATTTTTCCATCAAGTTTGACTCCTGCTGCCCTTGATGTCCATTTATGGCTGAGTGCATTGACTCCTGGTGGACACATGAAGAATAATTTTTCGAGGTGCTGCTTTGTCTGTCTAATCCTCTTTGTTCCAGCTTGTGTCTAACTCCTGTGCAGCCATCAGCACCATCAGCCAGCTGAGAATTCCCTGCATGTTCTTACCTGCAGGCCAGTCTGTTCCATGTGGAGAGGGATCAGCTTGTTCAAGGGACAGGGATTTGTTGAGTCCTTTTCATTCTAAGCAGAGAATTTCTGCAGGTTTCCCAAGGCAGAGGGAAGGATACCACTGCAGAAACTATCCATGGAGTGTTAACTGTCAGAGGGATTCCTGTGAGTATGTACATGCAAGGTTGTGATCTCCTCTTTTGCACTGATCATAAGCAGGCTTGATCATCAATACCTTTCACTGTTTTCTGAGGATTGGATCCAGAGGAAACACAGATATCTATTCAAGTTTTACCTGCTTCATGGCCCAAAAGAAGGACACCAATTGGCCCCAAGCCCTTATTGCCAGTTTCTCTACACCCATAGATGCTAAGGAATTTTAGACTAAATCTCCTACCACTTGTTAGAAAATAAAGCTCTCCCAAGATAATTTAAACAAAGATTAAGAGAAACAAGGCAGAAGAAGAAATTTTAAGACAAATTGTTGTCATTAAACAAACAAGTCATTGTCATCTCTTTACTGAGTAGTGCATGTGTAACAAATTATACTGTTCAGGTCTGTTTGCAGCTAATAATTTGAAGCTCACTTGGAAAGTGCTCAGACAATGTGCAGGAGTAGACAGCATTTTCAAAAAAAAAAAAAAAAAAAAACAGAAAAAAAAAATTTAGTCCTGTAGACACGGTGTGCATTCCTGACATGCACCTGGATTAATTTCAAGCTCTGAATTCTCTTCTTCGTTGATTCTCTGGTTTAGAAGTTATCTCAATTTAAAACATTGTTCACACCTGTACATTTGAGTATTCTCAAGTCTTAATTAGCTATTTATATACATAAATACTTAATATTTTATATGTATAGGATATTTATCTATAAATATAAAGGTGTTTCTATATAGGGAGACATATAATCTATAGATTTTTATATTATTATGTATAAGATTTTAAATTTTTGTGGGCTTTCAAAACAGTAACTCCAGCAATGGAGTTTTCTGAAGTAACTGAAGTTAAATCATGAGCCAGTTCATTTAAGCTGATTTTACTTAATAAAACTGTCAGAAATGAGCTAAGAGACCAGTGCCAATACATAAAGTGAGGGTCAGATTTCTATGAGCTGCTGAGTACTCACTGCCAAAAGCTGCATGCCCTTGAGCTGGAGAAAATCCAGAGTAATTCCATTGACTTAAGCATGTTACTCCAGATTCACAACTTGGCAGCCCCCCTGTCTGTGGACACAGCACAGAGAGGCAACATTGGATATTCTGGAGTAAAGATCTCTCCCTCTTCTCATGCCAAACAGTTTCCTATACACTCTTGGTCAGTGCACAGACACTTGCTTGTGTAAATTAGCTTTTCTAAGACAGATATTGTGGCTAAATGCAGTAAAGCTACATTGCTAAAAGCATTTGGCTCTCTGACCTAAGGGCAATATTTGATTTGGTTGATAGCACTGGTATAATGAACTAATTTTAATACCAGTAACTTACTGACAAAGGTATTTTGAAATATTCCACATAAATTCAATGCTACTTGAAATAAAAGGATATTTTTGCTACTTTGCCTTAGTTAATAGGGCCTCCTGTTACTAAAGATATTGAGTTTTTTAAGAGGAGTAGGAAATATCTTAAAATGCTGAGACAACATCGACCTCTGAATAGCAAATAAATGCTGTTGTACTGTCATAACTTGATGATCTATACTTTCTGATTCCTACTCCCCTGTTCCTAGTTGAAAATCTCCCCACAAGACTGAAAGTAAGAGTCTTGTGGGGAGATTGAGTAACTGTACTCAGCTGTTGTTGAGTAAAGAAAAGACTGATATTCAAAAAGCCAATCGATCTGTCAAAAAAAATCGCATAGTATTTGTTTTGTCATGTTAATTGACATTTCCAGCATCCCGTCTTCCTTTTTTGTCTTTCGACCATTAAATTGCTCAAAAAAAGTATTATACCTCACTCTTTTCCTCATATTTCTCAAATTTACAGATAAAATCTCTGGGGGTTTAGATGACTGCAAAAAAATTTTATGTAAATTTTATGCTCCCAAGTTCTTCACAACATGGTTCAAAGTTGAGGAAGTCATTAATAAGGCAAACATGTCTGGAAGAGAGTAGCGTAATAGCACTTTACCTTAGCTTTTCTGTCATTGTTAGTCAAAACACAAAGCACTAATAGCTAAAATACTAATGTATACATAAATGTGTTAGCTCATCAGGTCCATCTGATTACTCTTTCTTCAGCAATAAGGATGCCAAGTCTTCACTCTTTATGCTGTGTTTCCCCAGATATTTGGGTGATCTCCAGGCTTAAAGGACAGGTTTTCAAATTTATTTAGCCATTGAATAGCAAGCAGAGGTTCATAGCAGGATTTTCTCAGAAGTGCTAGAGTTGATTCAAGGTTTATTTCACAATTTCAATGAGCTACAGAAATAATCTGACACTGCCCTACAAAATTTTCCAAATACTTATCTGTATCTCCTTCTGATTATACAGCTTAGAGCGATTTTGGTCCAAGGTGTTTGTCTTTTGGTTGTTTGGCAATATATGAAAACTCTCCAAAAGATCTAGGCTGAAAATCATGACCTGAAGCATAAACCTGTAGGCATAATGAAACTCCCTACAATGAGATCAAAACTCTTCTGCAAGATGGAGAACATGATTTCTTAAGGTCTATCATAAGATGAGGTCTAGAATTATTCCAGAAAACAAGATTTTTCAGTTATTTAACATAGGGATTGGTGGGGGTTTTTTCAGTAGATATTTATTTGTTTTTAGTAGGTATTTAGTAGGTTTTTATATTTGTTAAAACAGAGAACAATACATGCTGTATGATGCAATTCTTATCTAAAATAAAATATTAGCACTCTTACCTACAACTAATAAATATTCTGATACCTTGGACATAATATTATAGAAAAATATAAGGGAAAGGAATTCTTTAAACCCACTACAAAAAACTATTTCTTTGTGCTATAGGTAAAGAATGAAATTAAATTATAACCAGGTGGAATATGAACCCAGTCCTTGACAACTTAATTTAGAAATTAATCATTCCAGGATTTACCGAGACAAGCATTTCCAGTGCGTGAAGATTAAAAGGAGAAAGATTCTTGACTTTGAGGTGCCAGGTTTGAGTTATCAGTATAAAAGAAGTATTTTATATTGTCTGCCTCAAGTATCACACACACTGGACCAAATTCTCTGCAGACACATTAACACTTCATACTGTCTGGTTCTTCTTGTAGCTGTAGCCTGAAGCCTGTCCACACTTAGGGACACACGCATGTGCTGTCCTGCATTAACAATAACCCCTCCTTACCCCTGCTGACAAATCTCTCCCCTGCCCAGGCTGTGCTCAGCCAGGGTTGTGTGAATGGCCTTAATACCAGAGAAGTGCAGTTGAAGACCAGAAAGTGAAGGAAGAAATGCAGTAAGGAGGAACAGAATACAGCAGAAAGAAAAATAAAATCTTCCATCATCCTATGATGGGCAAGCTGTGCTAAAACCAAAACCCAAACATCATTTTGAATAAAACTTGGAAGTTTGTGAGGAGTTCAAATCCTTAATTCTTTAAGGGGTTTGTAAATCTTGAAGGAATTCTTTTTCTTCATTTAAAATACTTCTCCAATTATTTAGAAAACAGACAAACTGAAAACAAGTAATTTTTAATGTTTTCATTTCTACCATTTCTATAGCTTGCTTTTTCATCTGGTCACAGTAAAAATTCTTATCACAGTAGTTAACTTTTCTAAATTCAATTGCACAAATGAAGAAATGTCTTAGTAAAGTGTATTAAGATCAATGACTTCTACATTTTAGCAACTGTGAAAGTCTTTAAAGATTGCAAGTAGACCTAGATTAGTATGCATGCATTTAAAAAATCTCCTTAAGTGGAGAAAATTTTGTGCATCAAACCCTCATCTTTTCAACCTAATTTCTACTGTTTTGATATTATTTCTATTTCTATGTATACCAAAAGATTAGCTTTATAAATGACAAACTGATTTCCTTAAGCACAAAATCACCCCCTGTCCCCCAGGTTGCCCCAATGTACATGCAGAACTGCTGATCACTCTGTGTGACAAGTCTCTGAAAGGGGCTGGGGTTAGCCTGGAAGCCTGCTCAGACTTTTTTCTGCTCACCAGCAGTCAGTCAGCTGAGGCTGCCACATATAGCCTGGTGACCCTGATTTTAGCTCTCTGATCCTATATTTAGGCTTTTTGCTGTGTGCAAGGCAGCTGGCTGACAGCTAAGCTGCATTCAGCACCTCCCAATCAATAATGCTGCTTATGCTGCAGCTCTAAGTGTGGCTGATCACTCTGTCACCCTTTCAGGCTGCATCATGCTTGATGTTACAAGGTTCTGAGTTCAGTCAGTTTAATTTTGCCAGCATTTTCACAGCAATCTCTTAAAGAAAAAGTAAATTATGATTTACTAAAAAGGTGCAAAGGCTTACATGAAAAAGGATTAGTTTTTGAACTGGCTGGAAAACTTCAGAATTTGTTAAAAGACATGGTTTCAATTCTTCTTAAAACAAAATAAGCCTCTTTCACAGAGTTCCTTTTTTGGAAAAGAAGACCAGAGCAAGGAGGAAAAGGGTAAAACTACCCAGAAATCATCAGTTCCTACTCTACAGTAAAGATAAACATTGTTTCTGAGGGACCTGAGATAAGAGAAGTAAATTAGAGTGAATCAAGACTGTGTGAAGAAGGAAAGCCTACCATCGACCAATAGGAGCGGGAATAGCATCCTAATCCTTGCCACAGGCCATCTTAACAACTCCAAGTGTCATCCCTGATAAATCACTGCTTTGTAGATCCAAACGTTTGTGAGCTTTTTTTTTTAGTTAGTAAATTTTGTGAAAACAGGCTTATTAAATATATGGCTCACTCTTTTCCAATGCAGGTTGTTAGTATTTTGTCAGCTTTTCAGAGGTCAAAGATTTGGAATCAGTCCTAACAACATGATGATGCCAAACTGCACTTCCTGCTGCTGTAATAGATGGATATCCAGAGGTGAGCTGGCTCCCTGAAAAATAACTTATGTACATTCCCACTATGTTGCAGTCACTCCAGATCAGAAATCCATCACTCAAAGTAGTCAGTGTGGAACCACCTTTCTGGTCTGAAGATCCAATTTGAAACCTGTAAAGCTTCTTCCTAAAAGCCAGGCTCTCATGATACAGCCAAGCTTGAACACACAGAACAGGTTTAATGTTCAGGCTAACAAACATTCTGCATAGATAAAGGAATTGTTTCCAAGGGACCTAAGTTTTTCATCATGTGCAATTCTGAACAAAGAACAGATGCTGAAAGAATTTCACACATAACTGAAATGTAGGCACGTAAATCAAACATTACAAAGCAGATGAAGGTGTTCCATTATTGCTACAAAAGATGAGTTCCACACTGCCTGCCCAGTGAGTGACAGAGGTGCCTCAGAGATAATGTAGTAGACATCTGGTTGTGGAACTGAAGACTGAATAGTGCAGCTTTATGGCTTTGAAACTACTTTGGTATCTGAGTGTTGACAAACTAAGATATTAAAACCATTGGAGAGTTTAGTTGAGCTAGCTTTTCTGCCCATTTAAAAAAACGTGAAAGAGGAATGAAGACAAAGAAGAAATCTTAAGGGTTAGAAGAGAAGCAAGGAAAAAGAAAATAAAAGAAAGGCACCATGACCAAGGGCATGCTACAGGGTCTCAAAGACTGGCAACAAACTTTTGAAAGGTTATAAAATAAATCTTGTGCCAGCTACTGTAAAAGGCATGAGACAAAATGGAAGACACAGGTTGGCTTTGAGTAGCAGAAGTTTGATTGATTTACTAGGCTGAAATTGTTTTTCTAAGTGAGATTGAAGGAAAGTACAATAATTAACTTATTGGAAACTTGCTATTACAATTTTTCAGGAAGGGGTTTTGTAGGTAGATGACATTACCTTATTTCATTTACAGAAAGAGCTGCAAGACATCCTAGGAATCTGACAATGCTCAGATTTGGAAACAGAGAAATTACTGAAAAAATAGTTCAAGAATATTTTATATTTCACAGAAGATGACCTAGAAAACACCAATATTAAGAACTTCAAATGCTTCAAATTTGCAGAATGCTTTGTGTTTAAAAGTCTCCACAGAATCTCCAGTATAACATTGTATTTTAACTAGATTAACCTTAAACCACTAAACTACTCCTGTTCTAAATAAGAAATATAATTCTCAGTCTTACTGAGAATAACATAAAAGGATTTCATAGCTGCTTCAAATTTAAGCATTAAGTCTAAAGGACACAGCATTGCACCTGGCACATGGAATGTTACATAGTCTGCATATTAATGTTAGTGGTGCTTNCAGTATAACATTGTATTTTAACTAGATTAACCTTAAACCACTAAACTACTCCTGTTCTAAATAAGAAATATAATTCTCAGTCTTACTGAGAATAACATAAAAGGATTTCATAGCTGCTTCAAATTTAAGCATTAAGTCTAAAGGACACAGCATTGCACCTGGCACATGGAATGTTACATAGTCTGCATATTAATGTTAGTGGTGCTTCTATTAATTATGCTGTCAAGTCATTTCTATTCCTACAGGTGGCCAAGAAAAACCTGAAGAGCTATCTAGCTTTAAATCCATTTCCAGCTGGATCTATAATTGGGACAAGATTACCTTATGGTGGATGTGAGATGATTAAGACTGTAGCAGTATTCTGTGTTGGATCTTGTAATTATTTTCCTCTAATAGACTAGAGGAAATTAATTATTTTGTGTAGCTTCAATATACTCAAATTGTGAACCCACACTGCATTGTTTTATAGATTTGTTGCCATGGGATAGGATGTTTATGGATTTTCAGCAAACAAGTGTATTTTATACTGTACTCCATTCTTTAAGTCTTTATGCTTAAAATGAAAGGGAAAAATCCATCTTGGGAAGAGAAGACAACAAAAGGAAACAGTACAAGGAGAAAAAAATATCCAAAGTGTATCTATAACTCAAGGATTTTTTCAGAACAGGGAAAGGGATTTTAGAGAAATATGAAGAATGAGATGAATTCTGTAGCATACATTCCAGCCTCTATTAAAAATAATTAGA
>VWYP01005526.1:0-104937 GCA_013400435.1 Pycnonotus jocosus
ATATATATTATATATATATATAGAAATCTGAGTATTACAAATAATTGCTCTTCCAATATGTTTACTTACCATATCCAATAGGCAATAAAATTTTCCAGGTACAATCTAAGTTACTAGGGTAATTTCCAGGAAAACCTGGGCTTAGGATCACACCAGCCATGTTTGTCAGTGTTCCACCACATTTAGCTATTAAAAACAAAAAGAAAATCACTGTATCTTTTATTAATATTATTTGTTAGTATTTGACATGTGCTTAATTCAAAATGCATTTTTTATTTTGTTCCTGTGATCCAAAAGCAGTGAAATTTATCATAGTCAAACACTCTTCATGAAGGAGGGAGAAAAGGATTTGATTTAGAGTAAGATCCTTAATTAAGGTGATATGTTCATTGTAGAATAACTACAAATGTGTGGTTGCACATATAGACTGGGCAGCCCATTGTCTCAGCTTGACAATTACTGTTTAAAATGTCTGGTGATATGTTGAGATATGTTTCACAATCAGAGGAACAACTCTGGAATTAAATTGAATTATGATCCCAAATCATGATGCAGCAACAAATCTATCATTCAATATAACCAAAAATACATTTGAATTTCAAAACAAACAAGCAAATGAAGCCCGCCACCACAGGTTTTTCTTTAAATCAGAAAGAGGATAGACTTGTTGCATAACAGAATAATTCTTTGCTTTTTATTGGTATGCTTCTATTCAGCAAATCCATATGTTTGGAAATTGAAAACCCATTTGCATTATTTAGGATGACATAAAACTAATCTATAAATATGTGAAACAATCTGCAATAAAGTTGCTGAGTTTACACAAATGCTAGAACAGTAATATGAAGTAAGAATAACTTCAAGAAATCAAATTAGAATATTGTAATTTCTACTTATTATTTGAAGAATTGTTACTTTAAGGCCTGTGAGTCTTCATGTCAGGTATTACATTGATACCTGATCTGATAACAGTTGTGATGCTGTGATACAGTCTGTTGTAATAATTGTACTCTGGCTTGCATTTTATTAAAAAATCAGCATTTTAAGTGTTAGAGGGGAGAGAAGAGGAAGTGTGTGGAGGGAGGGTGTGGCAGCTGAACTGGCTGGGATGAGCAGAGGCTTAGCCCAGGTAGCTCATGCAGGAGATTTCAACCTGAGACCACAGGAGGTGGGATGCTGAAGGGATGGAAGTTAGTATGCTAATAGATTTATTCCATAATAGGCCATGATTCTGGTTCAGGTTCTCAGAGCTGGTTTGGTACCTGTCACGCTCCTGTTTCATGTTCAGGACTGGACCCCTGCCCTCAAACACCCCTATATATTGTTAAGTTCCCCACACCTCTTGGTCTTTAGATGTTGCCCCTCAGATCATACTGTTTCTGCAGTTTGTTATTTTCACTGTTAAAGTTCTTTATTTTTCAAGCAACTCCATCATTCCTGACCCTCTATCTCACCACGCTCCCCCGGCCAGACCATATTTGGGGTCGCAGAGAACCTGACTGTGACAGTAGGGTTGTGTTTTAAGGGTTTGTTTGTTTTCTTAGGGCTATTTTAGCTCCTAGGACAGCACAATTTCATAATTCAAGGAGCTTAATGTTTGCAAAAAGAAACTATATTTAGTATGAAAGGTGAAACAAAATGTTACCATAAAAAGAAAAGAAACAACAAAAGTTCCCAAAGCCCAAAACACCCCTCCTTGAATATATTTTCCATTTTAAAACTGATTGGAAGGAAAAGCACTACTTTCATATCAATCAAAAGTGACTGCTTCTGAAGAAGTTGACAGTACAAAATAATATATGAGCTCAACTTGATCAAGGAATCTTCAAAACTATTTCACATTAGTGTTGTTTGATTTCATTCAAATATTTTGAATTCCTCTTAGATATAAAACTAATAGAAACAGCTTTTGCTGATTGAATATTAAAATTAAAGAATTCACTGAAGAATGTATTTAAAAGCTAAACTGATAGTACATTATGATGGACCTGTGCTTCTCACCCCTCACTTTCTGCTTTTTCTTGAAATAAGCATACCAAAACACAGCAGAATCTTGGCTCTCTTAAATTTTCTCTAATCAAGAAAAAATGCTGCAGAAGATTATTTTCTACACAGAGAAAACTCAGATCAATTTGACTAAGGTCTAAATGTACTTAAATGGAAAATGTTTTTGAGCTTTAGTTTTCAACTCATCTTCATTTAATAGCTTTCTCAGATAAAAAGAGCCAACATTTTCTGGATTCCTGAAACAACCTTTTCATTCCACACGCCCCCTTCCCCCCTCCCCTCCCCCTTGAAGGCTTGGCTTCAGAGCTGCTCTCCACTGCCTCTTCTTTAGGAAATCTCCTAAGGTGTTCTGCATGACCTGCCTGGTCCTAAGTCTTCCAAGCTGAGTGTGCTCCAAAAGGATCTGTTAACTTTCTCTCCTTTATGAAGAAGATTCAGCCTGATTCAAAGCAGAGTACTCAGGACAAGCTAAACCATAGCTGACATGTAGGTTTCCTCTTCTGCCCACTCTCGCAATATTTTTTTTAAGGGCATTTAACCATATATAGACAAAAATTATCTTTTTTTTTTCCCCATATTTCATTCTTACAAATGGAAACTCAAAAAAGTTTTGAATGAAGCAGAATTGAGGAAGAATGGGCATGACAAGGTCAGGAGCTTCTTGTGACTGATGGTCAGAAAACTGAAAACAAGTTTCCATACCAATGCAGAGAGGAGACGGATAGTTCCAGCGTCGAACTGTTCCTGGCATACAAGAAATATGAGAACGGCCCTGTTTGGAAAGGGCAAACATCAGATTACAGATACTAATTCATGGATCTTTCCTGAAAGACAGAGCTACAGAGGACCTCTTGGATAATCTAATCAGTGTATGTTCTTATATCCGCCAGCTACACAATAATTATTTGAATGAAACTCTATTTTCAAATAGTTCAGGCTTTATGTTCTTATTTTTCTATTGCATAAATGTCCCCAAACATCTAAACATCTAAAACATTCTAAAACTGACATTTTTTTCTGGTAACTTGAAAATTTCTTAAAAGTATGATCATAAGACAGAAGCAGTTACCTATGTGCACTCATATGGTCTGATTGTTTCACTGCCTGTTTCAATTCTAGTGTATGCCATGTACAGTGCAAGCATCATGGTTGATTTTCACACTGCAATCCGGAGTGAATCAACCATTGCTCTGTGTGAGTGGTACAGACACAGAGAGGAATTTGTTCCACATCTACTTGCTGCAGATGTTCAATGTGGACCATGCCAAGACTGTCATCAGCAAATAGCAGCAGGCCTTGACCTCTCACATGGCCTAACAACATGGCCCACTGCATACATGCAGCATCTTGGCAGACAGCTGCAGAAGTACAAGTGCCTCTTTATTTAGTTGTCATGTTTGATTTACTTTGCCTCTTTTTAAGAAAAATCACAAGGACCAAGTAGACTCATGTGGTCGCAGGCAGTAAATCCAGACATAGCTGTAACTTGCACAGTCTAATCACATATACCACAGGGTGACTGCCTAGGACCAAAATGCTCCCATCTTTGTTTTCCCTAGGAGCAGTTCAAACTGGAAACTTAACAGTAGGAATGTTAAAAAATTCTCTTTTTTTTTCAAATCTGTCCTTTGAGATACTCAGGTTATGCATTCAGCTGCTGAAATGTGAAAGCTGAATAAACCAGCAGGAGTGAGAGTGACTGACATAAAGACTTGACACAGAGAACTGGGAGCAAGGTTTGGTTTCTGTTTTAATCCTTTGGATGTACAAACTCATGCAGGTTACTTAACATCTCTGTTTTTTTCAAGTGTATTATGAGTCTAAAATTTAGTAAGGCAGCACATCTTATCAATATAATATGAAGATTTATTTAAATATTATTTGTCCATAGCGATCATAATCTTATAAAAATAAGAAAAAGAATAAATAGGTAAACTGCAGTAAAAGAAAACCCATTTGATGACATTTCTTCCACATCATTTGGAATGTTTAAACACCACCTTGAATAAAGTTCATGTAGAATTGCATGGAATAAAACTACTTTAATTAATCATTTAATTAAGTATATTTAGGCAATCATCTTATGAAAGCTAAACTGAATTACATCCAGAAAATTACTTGGAAGGAAAAAAATAAAAGATCAGTTTTCACTAAAATAATGAAAAATAAATTAGCATTTTTCTTCTAAAAACACTCCAAATTGATAATTCAATAAAAATCTTTTTTCTTTAAAGCAATCTGTTTAAAGGAAAAAATGTACATGCAGTTACTGTGTCATCTCAGTTACCTGCAAAGTGGATGAGGTTTTGAATAATTTAATTAATGCAATATTCCCTCTTTTACTCCCTCTTACTAGTCTTCCATGATTGCATTGTTTTATTTTATTCTCTTTTTCTAGTGTTCTGTGATTGCATGTCTCTCCTCTGAGTCAAGGGGGAAGCCGTAATTTAACTATCACAGTCAGGAAAAACATAAAATAGACTATAAAATATCTTTTGAAAAATAAAATTAAATGATTCCTCTAGCTTCAAGCCTCTTTCCAACAAGAGCACACTCTGATTTCAGTCTTTTAAAGTTCCCTCCTGTGGGGAAACACTTAATCCTACAGCTAGCAATTGCCTTTCTTATGCATCTCCAGGTAGTAGTTTGAGCTCTATGACTTTTCTGGTAAGTCTCAATTATAAACTAATCCACAGCTGATTGCTATTGCTAGCTGTGAATAAGTTCTCTAAAGATTGAGGATAAATTCACAGTTAGAGTGAAAAAAAAAAAAAGAAGAGAGATTCTGAAAAGTTATGCTGGTCTGTATTTGTTGAATAGCTAACATACTGTGCCTCATAGAACATTATTTTCATTATTATTTCTTTTTAATTTGGACACATTTTTACTTGTCCTGTCTGAGTAACATGTTATATTTATAGATATGTATGCAATTTCTTACAGCAAAGTCCATAGAGCATAGCAAATTCCATCAATATTTTCAATAGATTCAAACTCTTTTCTATTGAATTTGGATGTCAAAGGTCTTTAGTTTGCCCTTTGAACAAGCTCATTAAATTTGTTTTTATATGTGTCAGCTTCCACAGCAAGTATTAAATTTTTACATGTATTGAGAAAGAGGTTTACAGTTGGGGTATATACAGTTAAGTTACAATATGCTATGAAAGTTTAAGAAAGTATTTAATAAAAGAATCCATGTAAGTATATAAAAAAAGGTGCAGTGAGTCAGACAGAATATTTGCTGATGCTGTATCTTGAGCATGTATCCATTTCTAATGCATGTAATTAAAAACAGATTAATGATGCCCTTTTTTCAATATGCAAAATTTAGACATTTCCTATTTGAAAAATCTAGGAATAAAAGAGTCTGCAATATTATGGGCAATATAATAGAGGTCACCCCACTAAACCCAAGCAGTTTAAATTTTGATACCTTTGCTAACCTTTTGATATCACTGATGAAGGATTACACTTTAAGAGTAAAGTTCCTGTTCTAACACACCCCAGAACAAAACAACAGTCCTTGGGAGGAGTATGGCTGTTTATCCCTAGTATCACAATGAACGTCTAAACAGCTGATTGAGATTAGATGGCTGTTTTTATATTAAATAAATTGTATTATATGTTATTCCATCTCCATAGGAAACCATTAGTATAGGCTTAGTTTTTATTTTTTTTCCTATCAAATCACTGCTATAAGCTTATCCATAAATCAGATATTTGCCTAAATGTATTTCAGTCCTAACAGCTCAGCAACAGTGACCTGGATCAGAGCAATGAGGCACTAAACAAACACCTCTTGGCAATTATATGAACAGCAATTACATAACAGCCCTATCAGCAGATCTTGATCCTTTCACCATAAAGTGGAACTGAATAAAAATATATAAAGAATTGCAAATAATCTTTCTACAAATATTCAAAATAATAACCTTTCTCAAAAAAACCCCAGAACAAAACAAAACAAAACAAAACAAAAAACCCACCAAAGAGTAAAGAAGAGATTACTTAAAATACAATTATATTTATTACTGTGTAACCAAGTTTGTTACAGGCTGACTTCCAGATAGATTCTGCATTGAAATAGAGTGTCCTGAGTCTACAGATGAATAATGCTAAATTTAGCTTAATAAAAAAGCCCTAAAAGAACATATAAGCTACATCTATACGGTAAGTGGAAGTGTGTGGAATTGAGTGCAAATGCACAGTGCTTTTTATATCTACCTCCTTAACTTTTTTCTTCTGCATTAATCTCCAAAAAAAGTGCCGGGATGCAAACTGTGAGGAATAGTCTCTGGCTTGTGATAATTACTGCTGTTATATTTCAGCTAGCTCAAAAGCCTGCCAGCACACCATTCCAACAAATAAATAGTGCTGAAGATAAAATTTCAGTTCCCATTTCTTTGCCTCAGCTATAGCAACATAGGTACAGACACATAATAGGTCCTTTCATAATTTACTTAGTTTAATGCTACTTTGCAATAGAAAACTGTTAAGGGCTCAATAGCGGTCTTTAAATGAAAGTCTGAATCTATTTTGGTGTCAACTTTAGATGACAGATAGTCCTTCTGAAGGGACCATGTTATAAAAATGTTATCAAATCTCTCCTTTTCCTACTGACAGGCTAACTACAAAGGCTACTGTAAGGGAAAGATGAAATTGAGAAAATAAAAACTCCAAACGCTAATGGATTTATACCATTAGGTATTTTCAAAATAATATTAATTTTAAAATAAAAACGTTTAAGTAGTTCATATATAAACAATTAGATGGCTTTTAAGTAACCCACAAACTGTTAAATAAGCCATGAGTGCTCAGGATGGACAGAGAATCAGCTTTGTTGTGCTCAAGACAAATCTTTCCTTTTAGCAGGATACTAGTATAACAAAATCTTTTTTTGCTAAGGATATGGAATGCTCCCAATATAGGTTGTTTCATGTCATGTGATATGAGTAAACAGAATGAATTAAATACTTGACCTATATCTGCCATACTTGACTGAAAAAGTAAGCATATACCTGGTTACCTAGAGAGATATGTTTCATGTGCATGTGTTCCCATGCCTAGAACCAGCCTAGAGGTAAGAAGCTTAGTCTGAATCCTGCAAGAATTTTAGAATTTCCTGTAAGAAATATGGAGATCAAAGAAGTATCCTGTATATGCTCTGGGAACACTGAATTGGCAGTCCTCAGCTGGGGAACTTTATCCTTGTAAGGAGCAGAAGTTGTGATGCTTTGCTTTCTCTGATACAGGTTTTACAATGTCTTGTGTGGGACCTATTACCAATCAAAAGATTCTGAATTCAGGTGTTCTCAGTGTATTTTACCAGAGGTGGATTACATATCAACGAATTAGGGAAACTAGTGAGGAAACAAAAAAAGCTTTTAGTCTTAGATTTAGAGTGCTGAAACATTTACAAAGAGAAGTTCAACCATATGTGTGAACTAAACCAGTGTGTGAACAGAGAACATCCCTAATCAGTGAACTAATTTTTAATACTTTTCCGTGAAAGATCTTTAAGAGTAGATTTAGTGTTAATAAAATTTGTTTTAGAAATTAAATTCCACAATTCCTGAACAGAGTATAAAATCCCAGAATGTATTTCTACATAAAAATTTCACCTAGATAAATCAATCCCCCAAAAGGAGAAACACAGTACTGTAGTATAGTACTATAACAATTTTCTAGAGAAAACATTTCATCCATGTTATTTGAATGGCCATTTTGATGGCCTTTACTGCTCGATGGTATGCTGATCTAAGACAAGATTTGCCAGCCTAGATTTATTAAGGGCCAGAAATGTCACACATTTGTAGCTTTATAATTTGGGAACACTCACATAGGCTGTACCTAAATCATCTCTATGTACACACCACAAACTCTTCATTAGAATATCTTTTGGGCTGGTCTCTTGGCATTTTATTGCAATAATTCCACAGTGTATTCTTCAAAGAAAAAAAAAAAAGAAAGAAATACCTGTAATGTGTATCCTGGCTCACACTGAAATGACAAAACATCATTCACCATATATCTATCTCCTGATTTGATCCCATTGCTAGGAATTACTGGTTCTGGACAGGCAGCAAGGCCTACAGCTGGAAAAAGTAAAGACAAAGATTGAAAAAACATAGATAAGTAGACAGCAGGTCTTCACTGATATTCTCTGTCTTTGTGAATTCTTTCCACAGAATTATGGGTATTTAAGAAAACATTAATTCAAAAGTCTTTTCAACAATAAATGGAAATTTGATTTAAAACTCAGAAGTTTTCAGAACTGTTCTACAGAATGTGAGCAGTATGGCTGAAGCACAAAGATTATACATTGTGACTCTACCAGTTACTAGATCACATTGCTATGGCACACTACATAGTTCTACAGTCTCCAAAGCAGTAGTATGATTTTAGTTTGTTAAAAACCTGGGGCTTATTTGTTTGCTCATTTTGCTTTATTAGGGTTTTTTAATCCTTTCATATCCTTGTAAAGGAAGTGGAGAGAGAAAGAGGGAATTCACTTTACGCATATTCTCTCTTTTCAACAATAAATGAGAAGAATTTATTGGTGGTTCCTTATTTTTAGGCAATACCATGGACTATAAAGAAGTTTAGACATTGAAGTTTAGTACTTTGAGCCCAAAACTAATTTTTGCATAGGTTTCACTGGATAGTCTGTTCTTAATTAATTTTAAGCCAGGTGTGAGAAAATAAAGGATTTGTTTAAAAAAGATTCTCCATGATTAGTAATTTCTCAGATTTGTTCAGCTAAATTTGGCAACCTAAAGTACAAACTTCTGCTTTTTGTCAAGTGCATATCACCATATTTTTTCTTGTGTGCCTATCTGAGTTTGTTAGTCAGCACTACTGAAAATTAAATATCAACTTTTCCTACTAAGTAAAAATACTCCAAATGAACAAGATAGTTGATAAACTGGAGATTAGATTAAGTAATTCTGTGCTTTTAAGATTTTCATTGAAAACACAAGGACCAGAAGAATTAATTTGTAAATTCATGGTCTGACAACAGAATCTCATTCCCCTTATGATGTTAAAAATTTTTTTGAAATCCAAAATCAGTCTAAAATACAATTTTATTTGTTAACTTATTTATTCATTAGAGAAAATTACTCCTGAAACATCATTATGTTGTTTTTATGGTTCATGAAAATATGATCTGTAGAAGCCAAAACAGAATGGAAATTATTTTCACAGTGTGTGAGAAGAGATTTTGAGAATTAATTAGCACAAAAGTCCATAAAGAGTAGAGAAACATGACACTTCACTGAATGTGATCCTGTGCATCCTTCAAATCACTTGTGTGAAAAAAAGTAACTGACTACTACTCTCGTTGTCTCCATATGAAATCTAACCAGTTTGATGACAGCATGTGCAACTGGACTGTGGTTAGTACAGAAATTATGTTATATGCTACTTTATTCTGATATGTGACCTTTTAGAGTCTGTTTTTCCACATAGTTAATCATGAAGCAATACCTGATACCATTACAATTTTGGACGGCTCACATAACGATATGTAGAACTCCAGTTCTTCAGAGAGCTTATAGCAAAGCTTTACTGAAAGACAGACTCTTTGATACAGAGTTTCAGTACAATCAATATGACTGGTCATTTAGAGAAATACCTCTCAACCATCTTCTTATGAGTAAACGAGTAGTTAGAAAAACACCAGATGTCAGGAGGACAATTATCTACGAGGTTGTTTTGGGTTCCTCCTTATGATTTCCCAGGCCAGACTGAGAGAGTTTTGTACTTGGCTTTCCCACAGGCTTCAAGCCACTGCCTGGAGCCTAAGAATCCATGTTCTGATCATTGTGAGTTACCACAACTTGATATTATTCACTGAGACCCTAGCACTTCTAGGGAAATACAATTTTCTTACACGTAACATTGATCACACATTTTCACAGAGACATGGTTTTAACTTTATGCCATAAACCTTTATATATCTACTTTTCATCACTCAAATATAAATGCATTACAAATATTAAATGTACAAATAAAAATTTCACAAAATTCCAGTCTTTTGCAGCTCAAATTTTAGCTGAAGTTAATATATTTTTTCCTAATAAAGCACAGGGAAGACTGAAATATAGGTACTGACTGAGTATAGGCAGTAAATAGCTGTGATATGCACCCACACAAACTGTTTCAGCATTAAGTGAAGTGTAATTCCTCATCTCAGTAATTCAAAGTACCATGTATAGACTGCTGTTCACTAATTTGCAAATCCATGTTCAGATGCAACTTAAGCAAATCAACGCTTATTTCTGCATTTTCTCACCCTTCTCACTCTTGAATAGAAAATAAAATGTAAAAAGATCTGCTCCAAAATCACTGTTATTAAATAAATAAGCACCTAACAAAGACATAGTGACTAAATTGCTTACAGATATCAATGTACTTGCTGAATCTTGTGAATATAAATTTGAGGTTCATTTCCTGTCATCAAGAAATTTGTATTTTGGAACTCAGCATTCCTGTATGTTGAGAGTAACAGGGCTGCAGGTTTGGATCTGTATGAATAAAGTTACTTTTATAATTTTTTTTGAGTTATAGAAACAGCTATAACAGTGGCTGCATACCAACATTAATAAAGTGCTTTTAACACAGCTCATTCCATCATTAGTTTAATAACATGCAGAATTTAAACAGATTGATCAATCAAAACCCTTCAAATCAACTGTCTATGTAACTGTTAGATATTGTAGTATAATATGTATTTATCTCTAACAGATTCTAATAATTAGGTAAAAAACTTTTTTTTTGCTAGCTGCTTATACTTTTCATAATATTAGGATATACTACTTCTTTGGTCTGATGATGCAAATTATAGAATATTCTATCAGAATGTCATAAAACATTTTGACTTTCTTTGATATACCTGATATTAAGAAGCACTATTATCTTCCCTAAAGCAAGAGAAAGTTGAAAGCAGAATCAAATACTATTCTGAATCCTCTAATCTCTGTTATTCTAATCATTCCATAATACTAGCCCAGTGTAGTTCAAAAATTGGTTTAGTTAGAACAAATCCAAAAATCAAAAGAATGCTTGAGAGAAAGCAAACAAATTCTTTTATCTGGGGACAAACTAGGAAACAAATATTCAGAGACTCTGAAATACTCTATTAAACTAGATTGTATGTGAACAGTCAGTAATACAGGGAAAGCATTTTAGATGTCAAGTCCAAGTAATCAAAAAAAGGAATAAGGATTTCTTAAGTGCTTGCTTTTCAGAGCTCAGCTTCTGCTATGCAGTACAAAAGAGAGCACATCAATGTCTAGTGATAACCCTCTCCCTGACCTTCCTCTACTTACTGTTTGCTAAACACTTTCTTGACTCTGTTGTGGCATAAGACAAATATGCTTTACTTACATAATTATATCCATGCCTACAATTACCTCAAATTCTGTCCAAACATCACTGCCATTGCTGGCAGAAAGAAAATCCTTGCTGGCGTATCTGACATTGTGAGTGCCCATTAGTGTTCATTTCAGAAAGCTGAGAACTGGACAACACAAGAATGTCTTGACAGCTGGACCAAAAGCCATCAGGCTTTCTTTTTTGAACCCCTCCCACCCCTATGCAGCTAATGGAAACATATTATGCGTTATCATATTACAAACATCAAGCTGGAGTGACTTGTTCTTTCCATTTTGATGATGGCGTATATCAAAATCCAAGCTGTCCATTTCAAAACGTCATGTTTCAGACACCAGCCTAGAAAATGTCTTTATCTCAATGAGTTACTGGAGAGAGGTCAGATTCTTGTCAACAGCTAGTAAGTTGTACAGATATACTGACAGGATTAGGACCTGCTAAATTAAAAATGGCATGTTTATGATTCACACCTGCTTTAACACAGGGAAAAAAGAAAGTCTGTTGCACTGAAGAGCCACATTAAAAACCAATTGCATGAAAGATCTTAAACTGGACCTGTAAAATACAATATGCTACTTGAAAGAATATATATTCTTCTCTGCTAGTTTGATTTTTTTCTCTTAATTTATTAGATGTCTTCATGATAGAGAAGTACTACAAAAGACAGTAAATTGTCCTCTAGTCCCCTTAGCTATGAAACCTTTATTTCAGCTGCCAAGAAACTTTAACACAAAAGACACGATAGAGTGGCTTCAGAAAAGGAGATGTTGGTTAAAAGTAAGCTTATGTTCTCATACATATTCCATCATCTTGGTATAGCAGTAAAATAAAAGCTTACAAAATGAGCGATGTTGACGTGTCATATATCCTAATTCAAGGTAATAGAGCTAGATGACACTATTAAAATATTGATTGTATAAACCAAGATTTTTACTGAAAAATTTAATTCTAATCCCTAAATTTAGGGGGAGAGAGAGAGAGAGAAATACTTATAAACATTTGTGACCTAAACCTATATATCAATATTCAGCATATATTCAGTTTTACTAAAAGAAACTAGATTTTAACCAAGAAGTTCAAGCAGTATGCTGAGCAAACACTGATTATTCCCAGACTTTTTATTTTTTAATTTGTTTGAATATTAAGGAAAACATTTAAACTACCACTGAATTAATAAATGAGATTTTAAGACCAAGCTTAAAATATCAGTGGCTGCAAATGCAGTGGAATTAAACACTCACATATCTAAACCACACCATTTGGCTAGTTGATTCCTTCATTCGTTAGATTAAAAGGAATTCAATCAAATAACAAGGATCTTTATTCTTCCTACTGTTGTACATATTAGGAATGCAACAAAGCACTCTTTAATTGGACTTGCTGGTGGTTGTGAAAATAATTATGTTTGGTATTTATTCTAGTACATGCATATGGAGGATTAGTTAAATTAATAACTCTCATCTTTTCTACAGTAACTTGTTGCATATTTTACTGCTTTGTTAACCACAGGTTGCTGCAACCACTTTAAAAACCTAGAGTCCTTCTGAAATAGAAGGAAACATCTCATAGTAGCCCTCAACAATACTTACCTTGTGAACAGGTTGAAAATTTCCTAAAGCATTGACCAATTATTTCTTTTAATTTGAGTTTGTGTATCTGACTTGAAAAACAAAACAAAACAAAAACCCAAACAAAAAAAGGAGCAAAGCAAACAAATAACAGAGAAACAAAGGTGTAAAAACCTAAGTCATCCATAGCGTACAAATTCAGTAGACCACTTAACTTGGGCAAAAGAACTTTTACATTCTTGATGTCTAACACAAAAACATCCTAAAGTAAATGACAAAGTTATATTATTCTCCTTAAGACTTGTGTGATTTTGAAAGCTACAGTGGAAACCTATGCACTGTTTAGATTAGACATAAGTTTGCAGAAGCAGACTGTCCAGATCCTTCCCATTAAAATAAAGACATACATAGAAAAAAACTGCAAATGGACAGGGCAAGAGAAAGACATTGTTAAAAGGAAGAAAATGTTTCAAGAAATAAAACTATTCTTATTCAAATATTTAAATTATCTTGAAATATTTATGACTTGAAGAAGCTTTCATCAGTGGCTGAAACTTGTATAAAGTATTTATGAATTTCTATAAAGTTACTTAAAAAATTATACAGTGTGGAGTATAAGATACATGATCAAGTGATAGCAAACTAAATGTATCTTACTGAAGTAAAGTTTTCCTTAACCTAGTGATCCAAACCCAGGCATACTTATAGCATTTACACTGGTGAAATATCTTTTAAGTAGAAATACTTATCTGCTTAGTCTAAAATATGATGTGCAATTTGTAGAGGCATAATTTCTATTATGTGTAAATAATTTAGTAGTGACTTAAGGACACTCTCCTCTGTTGTGCCCTGTTCTTTAGAATTTCTCTTAGAATTAAGGGAATGTTCCTAAATACTTCTCACTTTCTCATGCTGTAATGAAGATGTTTTATATAAGGACATCAGGGTTCTGCAGAACACTGTAATGGTTAGTTTAGAGTGGTTTCCCCTACTACTCTAATTTGTAATGTATGTCAAAGGTAAGGCTAGATGAAACACTACTAGGTTCCCTTTGTGTCTTCTATCCCTGCTGTAGTCTGCTGATGTAGGATTTGGATTACAAATTTGGACTTGATGTGCTCAACAGCTTCTTATTGTGAATGGATATTTTTCTGCTAATATCCATCACTGGAAAATGAATTGTCTTCACTCTAATTCCTAACTGTCTTCCTCCTAGAGGAGTAATTATATCACAGACTCATAGAATATGCTGATTTGGAAGAGACTCAAAAGGATCATCAAATCCAACTCTTGGCCCTGCATAGGACCCCCCAAGGGTCACATCATGTGTCTGAGAGAATTCTCCAAACACTTCTTGAACTCTGTCAGACTGGTGCTGTGACCACTTCCCTGGGGAGTCTGTTCCAGTGCCTGACCACCATCTGGGTGAAAAACCTTTTTCTGATATCCAGCCTAAACCTCCCCTGACACAGCCTTAGGCCATTCCCTCAAGTCCTGTCGCTGTTCACCACAGAGCAGAGATCAGTGCCTGCCCCTCCTCTTCCCCTCACAAGAAGCTGGAACTGCAGTGAGGTCTCCCCTCAGTCTTCTCCAGGCTGAACAGACCAAAGGACCACAGCCACTCCTCACACAGCTTCCCCTCAAGGCCTTCACCATCCTCATGGCCTCCCTTCAGAAACTTTTTAACAGCTTAATGTAATTTTTAGGAGTAGATTATCCTGCTCTATTCTGCCCTGGTATGGCCTTACCTTGAGTACTGTGTGCAGTTTGGGGCATCACAATATATAAATTAAAGTTCCCACTGGATATTTAAACAATTAACTGTTTCAGGACTAACATTCACTCACTGGTTGTTTGCTTAGGAAAGGTTTTAGTGGTCTTTGCTCTAAAAATTTATCATTCTTGTTATGCAAGGAATGAAGACTACACAGCAACTTTCTCTGCACTTCCTACGCAGGTAATATTTTCATAGAATCATAGAGTGGTTCAGATTGGAAGGCATCTTAAAGATCATCTAGTTCAAACTGCCTTGCCATGGGGCAGGAAGACCTTTCACAAGACCAGGTTCCTCAGAGTTCCATCCAATTCATCCCTAAAGATTTAAAACAAAGCTCATTTATTTAAATAATTTTCTTGAAACACTTTAAATGTTTTAGGGCCAAATGACAAGTCTGGTTCCCAATTACAAGGAAGAAAAGAAAAAGATCTAATATAAAATGAAAGATGAAAAGAGGATTTGTAAAATGTTTGCCTTATGAAAATTACTACAGCTTTCACAATTACAAAAGCACATAGCTTTTTCTTTTCCTACCTACCTATATCTAAAACCTTATCCAAGGTTCCAGTGTCCTCTGATGAATATGTATAATTTCAGTTAACGATAGCTGGTAATAATATAAATGTAACAGGAAAGAACTCTAAGGCTGTTTACCATAAGGGATGTAGGTAGCCATGAATTTTCATATTTGGGGTTGCTATGATCTCTGTGGGTTTCCTAGAAATCTGATGAAAAATCAGAATAACTGGATTTTTTATTGTTAATTTTGACTGACAGGAATTGATTACTCAAAAAAACTTCTTTATAAACAAATCTATTCTCATTCCATAAAAGAGCAAGAAATATACATAAGGACATTTTGATTTATAGTAGAATTACTCAAATACTAAAATAAGCATAATCATAAATAAAATACTTCCAATAACTCCATTATTAAATTTCAGTCAGGGCCACAGAAAAGCCACCAAATTTCTATTAAAAAATTTGTAAGAACAAAATTACCTACTTGGAAGTGAAATAAAAAGGGTACCACCCACCAATTTTAGTTCTCTGACCACTTGCTAATTTTTAAAATTTTTTTGAGGGAGAACTCAAAACCATTAAGTATCATGATCAATTGGCTATATCCCACATAAACCCAAGCAGGATCCAACTCCTGCTTTCCCCTTTGATGCACACATAAATTGTAAATCTTTGGGCTCACAACAGTGGTGTGTTCTTTATACATATGATCTTGGTTCTCTATAACTTTTTACAAAATGTTTGAATACAAGTTGACCAGAATAATGGACCATTTTCCCTGATAATTAGAATGCTGATGCAAATCCTGTTACACCTGCTTAGTTCATCTTATTAAGTAAAGCTATCTTAAAAGTATATATTGAGGACCTCCACTATGACTCTTCAGACATTCAAATTTCTGCAAGAAGATGAAAGAATTGAACTCACTTATATTATACCTGAAAGTTACATCAAGGCATTTTTTCTAGAAAGAATCAAGGGACAAACAAACAATGCAGGTGCACAGGGCTAGGTGTTGAATTCAACGATCCTGATGGGTCCCTTATAACTCAGCATATCATATGATTCTGTGACTATTAATCTAGTTCTTCTTACTTTTTTTATTTTGCATTTATTAAAAGTATCTGATGTTCTAACATAGCATTTCACGTTGAATGCTTCTTTCCCAGATAGCTGGTATTTTTGTGTTTCTTTATTAACACAACTCTTCAGCAAAATGACATTTTACTCCAAATTTTCTATTGACTTCTGAACCAAAGGTATTTATTTTTCAGATGCTGCTTCAAACATTAGGTGACCAAATGACTAGGGGCTTCAGAATTCATAATCAAATACTATCAATATCTGTACACAAAATTATTTCCTTGTCTGCTCTTTTCTTGATCTGAAAAGGTGATTGCTCAATATAAACCTGTAAATTCTTGCTGTGGGAACTTGCTCAGTTTCTCTATTTAGTCACACAGAGAGATATACTGTACTCCTACTAGCCCTGCAGACACCACATAGCCACATAAGAAACATTTTTTTTTCTTTCCTGTCAGACTATCAACAGAATAGCTAAGCTCTGAATGCTTAAAATTGCTACCTTGACCTGTACTCAGGTGCACTTCTAAGAAACACTGGCATTGAAATATTAGCACCACTGAAGTCCAATAGATGCTTTAATAAAGCACCAATTATGAGATAAGAAAAAGTATAAATCTAGGTGATTTTACTTGTTAACTGAACAGGGTTTTTTCAGGAGTTGTAGGGATAATAAAACTGATACAGTAAAATATAAAAATTTAAAGCGTACTTCTTTGTGCTTCATTTGGAATTATACTTTCACTGTAGGTTAAAGAGAAATACTGGAGGAGGAAAATAGGATGACCAGCTGTGGAGGAGGAGTCCCCAGACCAAAAAAACTCAAATAAACCCAACCAAAACCAAAGCAAAACAAAACTTTCTCAAAAGAATAGATTCTAAAAAATTCCTGCAGGGATAATATTTGTATTTTCATTCTACATCACCACTAGAATGATTGTATTAAAATAACCCCTATAACATACTTGCATATAAATATATAAATGCTTGAACCATGCAGGGAAGTAAATGTAAACATAGGACTGTCTTGTGACTACAGTCAGATTAAAAGATTTATTCCGAGCTGAAAATCTAGTCTTTCAAAATTCTGTGCAGCTTTATATTTTCTTTAAACTTTTTTATCTCTGTCATTAATATAACATTAAAAATCATCCATGTTTATTTACTTATGTGTACTTCTTCAAAACATTAAAAACAAAATTACCATTTGTAGATATTATTATTGGACTCAATGAGGTATAAAAACTAACTCCATTTTCAAGAAAATTCCAGAATGGCCTTTGAAAAAAGAGAGGATGTGTCAAAAATTATAAGAATTTACTTTGTGATCTTCATCTAAGCACTTGTCAGACTTTCAACTCATCATATTACTTTTTAAATAGTAGACTATTTTTAGCAATACTTATTTCCAGTTAAAATCACATGAGCTATTCAAGCACATGTACTGAATTTACTATCATTTTATAGTATTTTAAGTTTTGGAGAGATGTAATAATGCAAATGTGTTTGAATTAAATATGATTACATGAGGTAATCCACTATGTTTATAACTCTGTATTTTAGAATGAAATTTCTCTCAAAATATATTAAAAATTGATATATAGCAGAATTTACCATGAAAATTCTTAGATTATTCTTAGATTATTATTAGTTTGTGCCACCAGTGATTTACCAAGAAAACTGATGTGTTTTCTTGTAGCTCTGGGATAAAAATGTTTTTTTTTTACAATTACAGCAATTTGTTGAGAGAAAATAATTTGAAGGAAATGAAGAAACTACAAGGCATAAATGTATGCACATATTGATAGGAAAAAAATATGTTATCTTATCTGGTTTTGTCTATTTCCAATCAGAGAAATTAACTCTTAATTTTTTTTTATTTTTTTTTTTGTTACCTAAACTTCAGAACTAAGCTGAAATAAGTTAAGAAAACTCACATCAATATTAAACCTCCCATTTTAAAAATGCTGTTATGAATTGCCAGGTTGACTTGTTATGTGCTACTAATTTGTGAAAGCTGCTTTTCATAAATTTCAAATGTCACTTCATTTAAAATTTCAGTCTAATATATACAACTTACACAAGGCTTGGTGTCAGAAAACAAGCAAGCAAAAAGAATAATGTAAAATATCTGTTTCCCTTTCTATATGCATATTTTGCCTGAGTAAGTTTCAAAAAAGAGGGAGCCTTACTTTTGTATTCCAGGTGAAAACCAGCTGCTGCCACACTAATGTCAGAGTGAAAATGAAGGTAAAGTTGATTGGAGGTGCTATTCAACAATGCTGGCACAGTTGTACCTGGAAAAATAAAAGTTATGGAATAAACTATAGCATGCTGACCAGAGCTTTGTATTGAAAAGACATAATCAGGACTGAATCAGACAAGTTTCTTTTCTTATCTTTACATACATGGGAATCTCAAATATTCTGCTGTGTTCTGCCTTGTTTTCTCCTGAAGTTGCAGGAAAAGTTTGATTATAAGCCATAACAATAAGAGGCTGCTTAAGTACAATAAAACAAGATATCATCATGTTTAAAGGAAACATTTTGACTTGGACAGAAAAAAATGAGATGTAAAGAGCAAAAAAAAAAATCACATAAATAAAGAATTTGATTATGACAACAAGCTCAGCTTCCATTTGCCTGTTTTCCCACATTTCTATAAAACCTGCAATCAGAGTAAAGCCGTCCAGATTTTTCTGTATGTACTCGACACCTTCTTCCTACAATAATATTTCAACCACTTCTGCCAATTTAGAGGATATGAGAGAAAATGAAGAAGCAGACACAACACATTAAAAAATCCCAAAACAACAGACTAGCTTTTCCTAATTCAAATATCTATAGTAAAACTGTGTTTGCTACACAACATGCTTATCACTAACCCTGGATACATTCTTTGCCACTGGAATTTCTAAGTCTGACAAACACTGATTTTATTACCACATGATACCATGTAACTCATATTCTACTGTCTAAAGCTGGAAGACTTACTGAGACTAAAAATTATATCATTTTTCATGATTACCCTCAAAGACAGTATCAACTAGCTAATGTACTTCAATGGTGAATGCATAAGAAAAGTTCTCTTTCCTGTGGGGCATTTTCTGTTTCTATAGTAACTGTGAGCAACCTAGGTATGAGCCTGAAACTTGGTCTTAAAAAGAAATGCTGAAAAGAATTATCTTCCTAAGTCTACAATCTAAACTAGGAACTCATAAATATTTTTAAATCTAAAAATGAATTAAGCAAAATCTTGATATAAATGGAGCAGCAGAAAGGTGACAAGCTGGCCTTTAAGGAAGGGGTTTACTGTCTGACATGAAAACTCAAAGTATCAAAATTCAGACAGTATAGAGCACTCACATCACACAATAATACTCTGGAGCACAGAAAACAGTGAAGCATCTTCCTGGAAGAAGGACTTTTCATAGCATCTGTTAAGGAAACCTCCCTGTCTGCCCATCCAGACAGGGTGGTCACACTCCCACCTCCAGAGACTTTCACATCAGGGACTGGAATCCCTTCATAGCGGGCAGCTCCAGTGATCCGATGGGTCCCCATTTCACTGCCTGCACACCCCACTCTCATGGTCAAACCAGGTTCCCTCATGGATTCCACCCCGGGTCTCCCATAGCAGACTCTCAGATGTCTCGTTCCATAAAGCCATTCATTCACAGTGCACTTATACTGAAACTGCTCAAGCTGATGCCTCCGAGGAGAATCCCAACCAAATAATCCCTGGGCTTTTGCACCCTCACAGTCTCACCACTCCCAAAAGTCTTTTCCTCCCTAGTCCTCAGCTCCTGCCATGTCTTTTGGTGTCCTCTCACCAGGCTAAACCACAGGTTCCCAGGCCCTTTGCTGTGCAAGGTATTGGCACTTCAAGTCCTCTTGCCTCAGGTGGCACCACCCAGAGCTCCAGAGCAGACTGAACCACAGCTGCTCACGTGGCTACCAGCAACTGTATTCCTCAACAGTACCCGTAAAGGATTTGAAATATATTTAAAGACGTTTAAGGTGTCCTGTAACAATGAGGATGCTAACTCATAAGGACTATTACACTCTTTAATGAACATAAGTCACCTGGTAGTTTTGTTCCTTTGTAGGACCTGGTAATATTTAATACCAGTCTTTTATTTCCTTAAGGGGTGATATTCAATAAGATAAGAAGTTTGATCCTATTGTACAGTGGCTTTAATTCTCATAATTGTCACTTTTAATGGCATCATTCAGTCTGGTTATCTGTCACAAATGGAACCCCCAGGGACTGATACTGGTCTCTACACTGCTTCAATATCTTCAGAAATAATTTAGGTGGTAGGATTGAAGGTGCCCTCACCAAGTTTGCTGGTGACACTGAACTGCATGGAGGGGCTGACATGTCACAGACCTGGAGAGACTTAAAGACTAGACTGGGAAAAACAATATAAACTTTATTACAACAGAAACAAGTGCAAAGCCCTGCATGTCTGTTAGAATAAGTAAAAGAGCCTGCTACAGGCTGGGATTTGTGTGGCTGGGGAGCAGCCTTGCTGAAAGGATCTGGGACTATTGCAGTGGACAAGCTGAATATGAGTCAGCAGCGCACTGCTGCAGCAAAGAAGGCAAATAGGTTCCTGAGGCCAAGAATGGAGATCAGTGTTCATTTTAAGCATTTCTTGGATTAGCACAAGCATTCAGCATGGAGCACATTCTTACCTAATTTCTAGGTTTAACTACCATTATAAGAGTAGATTCTCCAGATGTCAATCTCAATGGCTACTGCATTTGTATTCTCTCTCTGTATATGTCTATACACACATATAATAGGTACATTTGAATATGCATCTATTCAAAAGAAGGATCTGCTCCACACATCATGAAGCCAATGCTGTATAGACAAAAGTGTTGCACTGAGCACACAACGAGCTCAAATAGGTAATCTCAGTCATCCAGGAATTTTGGAAGTGATTACAGACTGGTCAAAAAACCCCCCACAGACTCAGTGAATTCAACTTTCGAAATCAACTCTGTGACATAATTAGAACAATTTAGTCAGTTCTTAGTCATTGTGCATCTTTACCTCTTGAATGTGTATATAGAAGACAGAGGAATCCACAGATCATGAATCAGAAGACAATGGTTTCATAAAAGATTTAGTAAGAGAGAAATTTTAATACTCATGAAATCATGCCTGGAATTCAGTTGCAGTATCACATCATTGGTTCAGTTTTGAGAACAGAAGATTTCATGTCCTCTTTACATATTCTTTCCCATGCAGAAAAATAGTTCTTCATTTTAGGTCTGACATTCATTATACAAGAGACAAATCCACAATCCATGCTGCTTTATCTCCAACTAAATATCTCTAATACAAAAAGCTGTCCTTTTCAGTTTCCCTGGAAATTAGGAAGGCTTTTAAGCTAAAGCAGGTTGACACACTTATTTTGTAGAATAAGGAAGTGTTTTGAGTTTTGAGTATTATTAAAAAGAATATTGTTAAATGCATAATTTCACCTATTTTTCATCCAATGAGTCTGATATATTTGCCACATAATTTACTTCCAAAAGGAGATTAATTTTAATGATTTCATTTTCCTTATTGCCAATTTAACATAGAGCCTTGTTACTAGCATTTAATATAAAATATTACCATCTTTTTGACTGGGTATGACTGAGATGGAGTTAATAAAGGATTTTTTTTTAAAGTATTATCAACTAAATTCCACTAATCAAAATTAAACATTTTAGTGCCATATTTTCTTCTGAAAACCTCTTTAAATTTGGATACTGGCATATTTATACCACCTGAAGTCTCCTCCCAAAAACAAGAGCATTTCATAATGGTATCAGAAATTATGGAATACATATTGCTTGTCTGTGTGTGAGCAGATAAAGACACGTTCTCTCACATACATATCTATATATAAAACTGTATTTTTAAATCATGGCATATCCTAACCTGAAAAGCTCCCAAGACGTGGTGCTGTCATATCTCCACCATCATATATTTCAAGGGAGTCCCAGTTATGTTCAGTGGCAAAGCTGATGACCTGGATCTATAAAACAGGACCACAGAATTTTTTAGACCAACAAGCCATGTGCATTTTTAAATGTTCTAAAGCCAGCAAAATAAAAAGAGAACATATAGCAAAGAAAACAAAAAGTAAAAGATCCAAACAATACACACATCAGTGAAAAGAATGTAAATGAAGAATCAATATTCACTTTTTGCATTGTGTTAACTCTTATAAAATATGACAGTAAGTAAGTAAGAATGATTTTGCATGTGTGTTGCATCATTTAAAATAATAATTCAAAGCGTAAATGAGCAGATAATCAAGATAGCTTCAGAGCTCTCAAGGGCCTCAGTAATACCCTAACAGATAGACTTGGTATTTGCATATCAGATTGAAGGATCAAGACCTGTTTTCAATACACTACACAATTAAATCAGAAAACTGCTTGTTAATTACTTCTCATTTATATGCCCATGTGAAAATAAAGTAACATAAATAAAGCTAACCAAAGAACAATAATGGGAAATCCAAAGCACTAATATTTCAATCACCCTACCCCCCAGTTATAGGATTACTAATTTATGAAATTTTTAGAGAAATAAACAAACAAAATACTTAATATTCCATGCTTGACAGAATACAGACTTGCCTGAATACCTGATCCCTCAGTCACTATGATTTTCCACACACAATTCAAGCTGTTACCATAAGGTTCAGGGTAACCTGGTGAAAGAATAGTACCTCTGCGTTCAGTAAAATTCCCACTGCATGGCACTGAAAGAAAGTATTATCAGAAATTATTACACAATTTAAGCCACTTTAGAGAACACAGAAGTAGTAATAATTTTACTAAGATGAAGATAATTATAATAATTTGCTTTTGTAGCATGAAGACATAGACATGAAGCAATCATCTGAACTTAGAATGCATCTTATCAAAAATATACTAATGATATCAAGAATGAGATACAATCTGCCTGAACAAACAATTCAGAAATGAACTTCATTTTGCATGTGTGCAACCTAGAACAGCCCAGCAGCAGAGCCTAATCATGCCTTACCTTAGAGTAACAACAAACTGTAAAGACATGACATTACACACAATCATGATTGACAGAAATCATGTGAATTTACCCAGAGCTGAAGATAGTTCCAATACTGAATCTAGCTGATAAAGCAGTGTAGTACATTAAATATTTTTTACCATATACACACTTGCTTCTTTAAGGTTCAAGAAAACAGAACAAAAAAATTTAAAAACCCAGAATACAATGAAAATAAGATACGTATATTTATTTAGAACACTCTAATTAACTCCAGACTAAATTCCTAGGAATAGCAATGACTTTTGGAAATGAATCCAAATAGGGGGAAGGTAAAACATTTCCGTATTTGCCAAAAAGCGTTGGAGTGCTAAGCATTATTTCAATGCAGGTCTATTGACAGACTAAAGAAAATTAGTTGTACTGAACAATGATATGCTTATATGATATAACTTACAATATGCTATCATTATTCAATGTACACTATGCTTTTGCTTGAAAAAAAATCATTATCCTATGTGCGACAGAAATACACAACAAGTACTGTGTAATAAAACAGATAAAGACACTCCTGGAGAATTAAATTATGTCCTGTATTTCAAGCTGTAGATAAGTCATGAAAATAAAGAATGTTCAAGAAAATGTGCATCACACTTGTTCATATAATCCTAGTCATTATATGAAACAATATACTGCCTATGAGCCAGCTGGTACTCAATTATTTCTTGATATGGAAAACTGCTCCTTTAAATTGGGCATGACTGATATTAATCAAAAGAGAGTGAATATATGGGTTAAATACTATTTTCTGAAACAATTCCTGAATCCTATTTCAGAGACATGACTGAACAGACAATGTAAGTGTAATTGCTTACCTACACAGCTTGGTACTGTGTCATTCCACTGGGCCAAGGCATTTGGTACAGACTGACATCGGATAGCTTTTGAGCCTTGTAGCAGATAGCCAGGACTGCACTCAAATCGAACAACAGAGCCTGCTGAAAACTCAGAGCCAATTCTCCTTCCATATCTAGGCTCTGGAACAGAGCTACACTGTGTATCGCTTGTGCGTGGAACAGCTGGATGAAGAGAGAAAAATATAAAGTCACAATAAAAAAAATAGAGCAGTAAAAATGCTGATTGTTTCTTGTTGGACAGAGCTTAATTCATGTTACTTGCTCTGTTCCTGTATTCTCAAAGAATGGACTAATGCTTTCATGGCTTTTAGCTGGAACATGGTTGTGGGCTGTGCCTGTGTACAGTCATGTGAGTGCCATGGCAGCTCAGGGACCTTTCGACTTTGGATGCACGGCTTTAGGCATGAGAAGATCAGTGGGTGTTTCTGCAGCCCTCTTCAATGATAGGATCCTACATCTACCACCCACTTCACTTAATAAATATGGGGCCTTTGGCTTCTCACTAGAACTTTCTCATTAGAAGCCCAGAAAAATTTGATAGTGTAGCTAATCAGATAAAAACTAATAAAATATCTTAAAAATATTTGATTTATCATTTTCAAGAATATTTATTCTGGCTTACTAATGTAAACAGAATAATAGCTATATTTAGCTTTATTTTACAGCACTATGTTTAAATTCCTTTGCTGACCCTTAAGAGTGAAGAGTGATATTTCTATTTGTTCATGAGCACAACTGTACACAGCTGCACCACACCTGTTCAGCTACCTTGGTCACTAAGTAAAAGACAAGGTGTATAGAGCCTGTACATGCTTATTTTAATATTGATACCTTTATGCTCATCCTATTTCTTATACTGTCATTTGCTCTATTCAGAAACATAATTAAGTTTTAAGTACTTTAAATGCTCTAAAAATTAACATTTCTTAACAAGTTGGATATGGAACATTAATTGAAACTGATTCTATCTTAAAACTAGCATTAAACTTGCAACACATTTTAGCAGGACATTAAAAGTTGTCATTTATGATTACATTATGTTCTACCAGTTTAAGCATTGCTATATAAGTTGTTTGCCCAAATATTACTGAATGTAGAGAAAAGCTTTTTCTAAGATGATTTAGAAATAATTGATACTAGCAATAACAGAAAAAATACATTCTTTTTTTTATTAATATGCAGTGAGTTGATTTGTCAGACAAGATCAGACAGATACAGTAATGTGTATTTTTCTTCTGAATCAGTACATTGATTGGCTGCAGAAGATTTTACACTTGAAATCTACAGAAAGTTGTAAAATGTACTCAGGATTTAAAGAATGGTTAGAGGTAAACTAGCATACTCCTGGTTAAGTGCACAATAAGGGAAAACAAAAGCAATTCCATTTTATTAAGATTTTTTTTAAATGGTTAAACACCTTGCTCACCTTGCTTGTTTAAACACACAACTTATCTTTCAGCAAACTTAATATACCTGCCTCTGTTCAGAAAAAATAGGAATTTCTGATTAAGTTCTCAAAAGCACTTCAGTATCACATGGATGCTCTGTGAAACTTGTTCATGCATGCCGTTCTAACCATGGCAGGTAACCATTCTGCACTTGTGAAAGGAAAATGATGAAAGCATAGTTCAAGGATTTCACACAGCCACAGTTCTTCCTGATCATAACCTGCAGGCCAGATGCAGACTGCCAAGTCAATTCAGCTGACCCGGTTTGCTCTTTTTTGCTCTTTTATTGGGGTTAATAGCCTTTCCTCTACCCACACCTCTTTTGCACCAGCACTATTTTACTGAAATGTTTTTATTCCATGATATGGTATAATGACTACACTGGAATAAATGATGACTTTACAACTGCCTACGTGATGATGGCTGCTCACACATCCAATTGCATGACTGTCATATTCCTGGAATTACAGCTTCTGTCATGTAATTAACCGTTAATCCATCCCGTGGTCAGGGCTACTTGCTCAAATGGGCATTTTGGCCATGAGATATATCATTCACAATTATGTGACAGCAAAGGGTTCAGTATATTGTTGTGGAAAAACCAGTTTTGATTCAGGAAACTAATACTTAATTATACTTAATTTATTACCAGTTTTACACAAACTTCTGATCATTGATTCAGGAATTCAAAAGAAACAGGACACACACAATCAACCAAGTTAATTAAACAGTTTTACTTCATTCTTATCAGGCTCAATTTCAGACACCTATCTTCCCCTTCTTTTTCTCAACTTTCTTTTGTCCATCTTTCTTGTACCAATGAGGTGAAAGGAAGCACAGGAAGTTGGGGTATGTGCTCTTTTTTTGCTTTCCCCCACTTCCCCTGCCCATGTACTTAGCATTTTACTCATCTTTTCCTTTTTGCTTCTTCAGGTTTCCACATCCCCTGTTTCTGAATGTTTCTCCTCCAGCAAGGGTCACCTATGGCCTACAGTTGCTCAAGTCCCCTACTGCAGAACAGTACTTTGACAGGCTGCCAACCGCTCTGGGGTGTTCTCTCTCCAGCAGGTGTCACCCACAGGCCACAGTCCCTTTAGAAGGACAAGCCCTTGGGCGGGGAGGGCCTTTCCAAGAGTGTCTCCAACAATCCCTCCAGCAGCATCTCTAGCAGCACGTACCCAGAAGCATCTCTGCCCCAAAGCAGTTGTCACTCCCAAATATTTCTGAGAAAAGGCACCACAAGTTCCTCTGACTAGTGGGAATTTTGACGTGTGAGAGATTGCTCATACCAGCTTCACAGGACACTGTTTGTGAATGTCCCATGGTAGCTCACGGCCTCCTCCCACACAGGTCACCACCTCAGCCACCTGCTAGTTAAACTTAGCTTCTCACATGTCCAAAGATTTATATGCCTTACCTGAGAGGCTACATGACCTGACTGAAAATTTCAGCATCACTTTTGGAGTATTTTCCGTTCATTGTGTGGAAGAAACTTGCTCAGCCTCCTATGGGAATACCATCTTTTCCTATGTATTTTTTCACTCAATTTTCTAAAAGGGAGGAAACTACAGAAAAAAAAATCTTTCCCATTCCTCTAATTCTTGCCTAGAAACCACATCTGGAGAATTCCTACTACAGCTGTGCAGGCAAAGGACACTTTTTAACAGTCAAATTTAAGAACATCCTATAACTTTTGGTAATAGCATTGGGAAATTTGCATACATGCACTAGTAATCCCTACTTTTTTTGTGTAACAAGACCTTTTAGCACCTCTCAACACAGAATGTCAGATCATCTGGTTTCATTCTAATATTGCCTTATTATTTTCCTGTGAATGAGCTATCTCTGACATGATAGCAAGAGTAGGGGCAGTTTACTAGCACTCTTAAATTAGTTCACTAGAAATACTTTTTCAGACTAAAAGCTGACATTTTACTGAGATCAACCCTGACAGCCACAAACATCTATGGCTGCAGTTGTATCAAATTATTCTATTGCCAGCAAGAAACACTCAATGACATTTAAAATTGACATTTGGCTCATGTTTTCAGAAGTTTTACTAATATGGTTAGGGGTTACTGTGAGACAGGAAGCGCTAAAGATATAAAACCATGAGGTACTATTTTTTAAAATTCTCCTCTCCCCTCACTCCATTTTAAAAAGTATTGCCTTAAGAACAGATATAATTCAAGCCATAGATAACAACAAAGTGAGGTAGTTGCACACTGCTTAAAATGGGAAATAAACAGTCCATGGAAAGATGTAGTACAGTTTCTAATATCTATAAAAAGTTAGAAAAATCGGTCTGTTTCTCTAAAAGGTGACAACTGACAGCTCAGCTGAAATGCCTCCAAGATTGTTTCAGTTGGAAGAGACCTACAACATCATCAAGTCCTTTCCTTGGAAACTGCCTTTCCAATTCAGGACTGACCAAGTTAAAACATGTTATTAAGGGCATTTTTCAAATCCCTCTTTAACACTGACAGGCTCAGGGCATCAGGCACCTCTCCAGGATGTCTATTTTAAAGCAGGACACAACATGTCATGATAGTACATATAAAAAGTAATACTAACAGTCTTAGTTCTGCTCTTTAATTACATTTAGCAGTCAATGTGTGGCTGTGCATTTTATTCTTCTCACAAATTAGATCAACTTGATTGTTAAAGTCACAATCTTCTTTTATTTCCCTTTGTCTTCTTCTTCCTAATATACTAACTTTCTTAATAATCTTCTTTAAAATCTCAATTGACTTAAACTAGTACATGCTTTTTTGTATTGTATAACAATTAAAAAAAGACAAATCTTAAAAACCCATACATTTTTGGATAGGAAAGGTAATTACTTTACTTTTTAAAGAAGGAACTCTGTACTGCTGCAGCCTGGGTTATATAAAAATACAGGCTATTGTTGCTTAGGTGATGTCATAGAAAGAAGACAAGCATAAGAAAGCCTGATAAAAAAATCCCAGTCTTCTTACATGTGATTGTTCTTAACATATAGCAACATACCTGACCCTAATATTTTGGAAGACTCAATATTCATTCAGTCTCATATTAGAGATACTCTTTACCTACTGCATTAACTACAAGGAAATGTGATCATCTGAGAAAAGAAATTAAGTCATAGATGGCATATGCAGATAAAAAGAAGTTTTTGAGAAAGTGGCATCACAAAAGCCATTAAATCTGAATCAGAAGTTAAAGCCTCTATCTGTCAGTTGCTCAAAACAGAATGTGAAATAAGGCAAGCAATAACTTTTTCTCCCTCAAGCCTTTCTTTTAGCTTTTGCCTGTAGTGTTGTCAACCTAGACTTCTCAAGCTGTATCAGAGAGGCATTCCATTTTCTATAGTAATTATCCTCCATTTTTCAGTAAATGTTTTATACTGCTGTGAAACAAAATTGAAATCAGCCCAGTGGAAAAGTGAACAGGGAAGAAGGTCAACCTGGAATAGAGGGCAATAAATAAAATTATTGACTTTTCAGACCAGATTACTGTGTTCAGTGTGAGAGTGGATGTCACTTCTGAAGTATTTAAAAGGCTAGTGAGCAGGTGGTCATTGGAAGTATGATCACATGCTTTATAAGAAGAGAAAAAAAAAATCTCAAAAAGATAGAGCCTATTAAATACCACTAACTCATTAGCTAATATATGTATACATATATAACTGTGTTTGGTAAAGCTCTTAAGACATATTTTAAAATATACTAAAATCCCTCGGTAGTTAAATAACTTCATGATTTTTCTGAGACAAATAAAGTGACTTTGCTTAACTCATTTTGTGCTCCCAATTTCTTATAGTTGCTAAAAACATAAATGTTGGAAATGAGGCATAGCATTGTGCTCACCTGGGGACTTCCTGTTCAATAGAAATCTCTGTGTGTATATATACAGCTAATAGAATTGTGGGGGTTAGCACTATGAATTCTTCAAAAGCAGCAAAAAGTAACACTTTAGAGTGTTAACACTAATAATATAAGAGATATATGTCATTCATATGCAAACGGATAGGAACTCAAATGCTGAAAGCTCTTTTCTTATTCCAGAAATTTATAGTCTCCCTCTTTTACAGTTAATTTTCGATGATAAATTTTAATGCAAGTGTGTGTAAGGGTAGATAACAATATTTTGAGATATAGTAGAATGTGCAGTCATGGTGATATCTTTCTATAAACACGAGTCAGAAGGCTTAAAAATAAGTTCTAACAAGCTTACAACTGTGGAAATATTCTTGTGGTAAGAGAGTTCTTTCCATTTATTTGTTGCATCAAACTAGGACCATGCTCCAATCTTAATTAAAAAAAAAAAAGGAATCTAGGAATCTTAATAATATTATTTAAAACTGTCCTGAGCTACTTTTTACCCTTCACTTTAGTAAAGGTGTGCAATGGCTGTGTCATTAAGCTTACTGGGTATGTATGCAATACATCTAGCGAGCTGCCCAGGAGTCAGTCCCGTTGGGACTGCCTTTGTTGCCTGCACAGGCAGTGAATCTGTAAGCAATGCTGCAGGTGTCACCAGACTGCCCCAAGGCTCACGGATCAGCTGAGTGTTCTCAGCTGCCCAGCAGAATGCTAACAGGCTGGGCCATGCCGTGTCATTCTTGCATTTCAGCTGCAGTGTGCAGACATGCACATAATGTCTCCTCATGTTCAGCTGGGTCAGAAACAGACCAGCAAGGCTCCCACCCACCCTTCAGTGCTGAAACCGCCTGATGGTCTCTGCCCCAGCAATTTTCTCTCCAAGCTCTTCAAAAAGACAGAATCCTTAGCAGCCTGAAAAAAAATTCTTGAAAAATCAGCTGGGAATATTAAGAAAGACTAGCACAATTAAGCACATTCTGAAATCCCTTGAGCTCACTCAGCAGTAAAGGGAAAAACAGATTGCTGACTACAGAGAAAGGCTGGACATAATCAAGTCTGTGGGGCTAGACAGTATAAACACAGACAACTGCTGTTACAAAGCCAGGCTGCCAGCAGGAGAAGTCCCTGATCTCTGGAAAAGGGTTAAGACTACACTTACTTAAAGCAACACCTTAAGACTCATGCAAAATTAAAAATAATACAATTAATGAAATTGGCACTAGTGTCCTCCACCAAAAGTACACAGGTTTACCTTGGTAAACAAAGTGAAACCCTCTGGCTGATGCCCCACTCTTAGCACTGAATCGCAGAAGAATTTGATTAGATGTAGCCAAAGGCAATGTCTCTCCTACAAATGGAAACAGAAAATAAATACAGGAAACAGAAACAACAGTTATAGGTCTTCAATGCGTAATCAAATATAGTCTTCAAACACAGTTTCATGTTTTCCTCTACAGTTAAAGAAAACATAAATAACATTGTACAAAATAAAATTTGCCACTGCCAGAATAAAAAGGCTTCATGACTCAACAAGAGAAACTTTCTGGAATTTACTGCAGCAGCTGGAACTAAAGTTCCAATAAACGACCTGACTGGAGAAACCTGCTGCCACTTGGGGCCAAAATTATTAAAAGACTTTTTAGTTAACTCTTTTCTGTGACTGTGAGTTTTACTTTACCTTTCAAAACACATTAAACAAATAAAATTATTTTAAAAATGCCACAGGGGATCTTAATGGAATGTTTATCATTTCAAAACTAAAATTGAGAGAGAGCAAACCTGTGAATTGTTTTATGTAGTGGCTTCCATAAAATATATGGTCATCCATGAACTATATTGCATTATTAACTTTCTTATGGCATTGCAAATTTTAGTTCTGATTTGATGATTAATAAAAATATTTAATATACTTTATCTCCTTTCCTGACATATCTGTCAGGAGTCATGATAAAAGTTCAATAATGAAAGACTATAGACAAAATTACAGTACTTTTACATGACTCCAGTACATATGACTACTGATTTTATTCTCCCTGGACTGTATATGCCCATATTTTATGAAATTCTACAGAAATGAGTGATGATTTAAAATATCATATATAACTAGGTATATAATTCTTTAACTTTGATTAATTTTATATTATTGCAACTAGTCATTCCATGTAGGAGAATCCTACCCTGAATCAACATGAATCAGATGCGTCAGAGAAAATAAATAAAAATCAGAAGTTTATATAAAAAAAAAAATTTAAATGTCTTCTGTGAAAACAGACATTAGCTTCAATGCTGATATGATAGTTTGATGCAGTAAAATTTGGTGATGAGATGAGCTGTCTTTTAAATTTAAAAAATTGATTTTGTTTTGTTGCTGAACTCTTGGCAGTCATTAAACAAACCTTGGAATTTTTTGTGAACACAAATAACTGGATTCACCAAAAGAAAATTAGGAGCTGAGTTTTTCATGTAATAATATATTTACTATAAATCAAATAGATATGTTACATTCTTTTCCTATGAAGTATTTCTCCAATTACTCAAAATAAAAACCAAGAAGCCATTAATGGCCCTGTACTGCATAAATGTTAAACTCACATATAAACTCTCCTAAATACTAAAAGTGTTTGACAAAACGCATTCATAGAAATACAAAAATATAAAATATAATATAAAAATAATCTTACATATCACTGAAGATGAATATATGCATACATTGGAAATTTGACCATGTTGAAATCCATATAAGCTTAATTATGATTTCACAAGGTCAACGTTTTGCTACAGTTACCTGACGGCAACAGCTGGCCTGTTTTTAGTCTAAGTGCATGTTTGCATACAGATAATTACATTTTGCAAACACAAGTAATTTGTGTTTAAATTAGCAACATTCAGAATATGTGGATGTGTATTTCAAAAAGTTTAGGGCCAGAGAAGACAATTATACCATCCAATCTGCCCTCTTACATAGAGATCTGAGAACTTCATTCAGCTACTGCTACATTCACCCCAGTGATCAGTTCTTGCCCAACCATATGTTCCAGAATAACGTCTTGATTCAAAGATTTAGAAGGGTATTCCATTTCCCTTAGTATCTTGTTCCAGTAACTTTATTTCCAAAGTAAATTCACAACATTCTCCTGATTATTTTTTCCCATACTGAACTGTGTAAGGAATATATACATTTTTTCTTCATTAATTACCTGAGTGGGATCCAGACAGAGAACTAAGAAGTCTAGCCTCAGAGTTTTCTCCATCAAATAGTTCTGCCAGATCATTCAAAGCTGTCTGAAAATAGGCAAATTGTCCAAACACAACTACAAAAAAAAAATAGAGAGGAAAAAAACAAAAAGAGAGGAGATAAAAGAAGAACTTAGTCTTCAAAATTGAATTTAAGGATGTATTTGTTTGTCTTATTTATTAACGAATTCCTGCATGAATTTTTCCAACTTACATAATTGTATAACGTGATAAAACAGCTGCATTAAACTTATGTGCAAGAATTTCTTTTTTGTTTGTCTTATGTCCATATTTTTAATTGAAACCAAATTTATTAAATCACACTTTCACCAAAACTGTGACCTCCAGTCCAATGAGTCTTATTGCTTAGGTACCAAAGAGAATAAGAAAATGGAATATCTAAACAGAAAGGTTTTTACCAGAATTACATTACCAAATATAGAAACTATTAAGGACCATCTATTATCACGTGGGATTAGTTGGTTACCTGGCTTTATTCTGAGTAAGATTTTTTTAAACATATTGATTTGTCAAATTTTAAAGTTTGCATCAGTACTTGTTTTATCAGAAGGTTATAAAAACTCAAACGTTAAAATTACCAGTTTGTTACCAGCTTTGACATATTGCTACACTTAATTTGCACTTCAGCTATACATAATTTAAAATGTATTAATAAATACTTTAACATTACATCCCACTAATAAATATTGAATAGTTCACCAAATTCAAATGTCATATAGCAGTAGAAACATGAAGTAAAGCCAAGTCAATAAAAATACTGTTTTGTCACTCTAGCCACCATATTTTGTTTACAGCTGAGTCCTTACAGGTTTCATTGTACACAGAAATGCATTTAGTTGCTGTTGTTTAAGTCTCTTGGTAAATAAGTAGTAAAATGAGTCTTACTGTTATTTGTCTGGACTTAGAAAAAACCTGCTTTGCAGAAAACTACACCTTACATACAATTGCTTGAATTTTAGAGATTCTGTCCAAGTATTTCAACACATTGAAATAATCAGTTTTGTGATTTTTCACAAACAATTCTGGTGCTTTCATGTAGAATTGCTTCCTTTCCCTCCACTGAAAATCTTTAACAAATGTGACTCCACTCACCTTGCCCTTGTCAAAACATGAAAAACAAAAAGTTAAAATGTAAGAGGAATACGAGAGCTTGTTTTCTGACACCTGATTTTTCTTTGCAGGAAGCTTGAATGAATGATGGATTATCCTATGATGATGATTAATGTAAACAATTAAGGTATTCAGGATATGCTTACATAGCAAACATAGATGTCTTATCTGAAGTCAGTTGATTACTCTAGGGAGAAATAACAGGTTAAAACCCTAGAATCATTTTTCATGTCAGGAATATATTTATTTTTTTATAAATAATTTGCAATGCAATGTAAACCTAAGGTCATTACTACGCATAAATGACATTTGAACAGTAGGACAATGATGATGATTGATAAATCAATAGAAAAAATTCTTACCAAATTCTTTAGGGACAGTTATTGAATAATGGCAAGTCTGTCCAGCAGTGTAATTATGAGGATAATTTGGTGATAAAACCACTCCCTCTGATCCAGTATATTGCCCTCCACATGGTGCTGGACACAAACACAAAGAAACACGTTATATTAAATAGAGCTGTCTACATTCGTTTAGTCTGAAAAAAAAAAAAAATCTAAAGATCCCAAAATACTACTTTACTTGTTTTGTTTTTGTTTGGTTTACCTCTACTGAAATATCTAGAGGTTCTTTCTCAGGACAAAATTAGAATACATACAAGTTTTACTTGACTACAAGTATTCATATAGGACTGGAAATATGAGTTACTTAACTAAAAGATACTGTAAACACGGGCTTTAGGTTGGGTTTTCATTTGAATATCTGTCTATATGTGTCCATGTTAAAATGGGTCAGGAAAATATATAGTACTGCATTTAAAATGGCACAGAGGAATACATAGCTATGCTGACACTACCCTACACAGAATGCCAAAAATTCTGCTTTGTGAAAGTATGCTTGAATTGATTTATTTGTATATCTTCCTAGGTGATTATGAAAAATGCACATGGATTATACACATAAAAGAAATCTTTGGCTTCATATGCATGTAAAAAAAAAATCCCCAAACAACAGGAAGGTAAGAGAAACTTTCTAGAGCTACAGAAGTTAGAAGACATATTTAAGAGTAGTGGAGCACAAATCCCCAAGAAAAGTCAAGATTTATATGAGTAGTAATTCTGCCTGTATCACGAGAAAAACAGCGAACAGTGGCACATTCCTCCATGTACAGGCTGTAAATAGCATAGTAAGGGGCAGATGGAGTGACTATTTTTAAGTTCAAATATCTCCTTTTGTTGGATATTGAGTAAATAGATTTCTATACAATGAAAAAAAAGTATTGCTGTCCTTCTTCTCACATTTAGAAAAAGCCTTGCTTCCTATCAAAATCTTCATTAAAATATAAATCTTGTATTAAATTAGTTACATGCAATTCAGTACTCTTTTAATTGTGAGAAATTATTAAATTAAAAACTTTAGTTTTCACTAGAATAGCAGATTGTTGTAAGAAATTATCTTGCCCAAGAAACCACTAATGAAATTATTTTATTTAAAAAATGCATGGATAAATGAGGTTATTGAAAAAAAGCATAGTCACATTAATTTGCTTTTAAGCAAGGAAAATATCTTTCTATTGTAAGGAGCAAAGTAAATCAATGTTACCCTGCTGTGGGAATCCTGCATATAGCAGAGTACAATCTAACAACTTCCTGGAAACTAACTCAGAGGAGGACCTATGGCCCAGGAGGACAACAAGGTCATTGATGTGGGGCTAGGAAAGTGCCCTGTTACCAACTCCTTGCTCTGCAGACCTGGCTCATGGCTCCTGGGGAGCTCTGCCTAGTGAGTCAGCCTGTGCTTTGGACATCCTTGGCTCTTAGCCCTTATTGAGCAGACATGTTCTTTCTGCTCCCTGGCAGGTCTTTAAAATCATACTTGAAATATCTGCACAAGTTTGACTTCCTTATACAAAAAGGCAGCAATTAATACTACAAATCCATGTCTTCTCTTAGCTGCTTGTATGAATTATTCAAAAATCCAACGTAATGATAGAAGATGAGAAGTTTGATCTAACAGTAGGCAGAATGGGATTATGTGGCTGAGGTGAAACTCAAATATCACAAGGAATTAGTTCATGGCATGAATCTAAAATCTTCATTTCTCTTCTTGCTTTGAGGATATCAGAAACTATGTCACAAAGTCTGATTACTACATGAAACTCTCAAGTCATGAACATTTAATGGAAATCACACTTAATTTAGAACAAACTCCAAAGTTATGGAGTTATAGAAATGTTTCCTTCTAAATTGTGTTTTTCTATAATTAAAAATCTGAAAATTTGCAGAAGATTATTTTTCAACATAAATTAGTACTTTAGACTTTATTAACTAATATATATAATGTCTTTTTGATTTGTTAAAATTGTTCCATACACATATATATTTATACACAACAAAAACTCTGAAGCAAAGAATAGAGGATAAACTAGCCACAGCTCTGAGATGTCATTTTTATTTTCTGGCTCAGAATTTATAATTCTTATTCCAAGGTGACAATTAATGCCGTACTGAGATGGTTGTGATAGCTAATCTAAATAATGCTGGGTGTCCAAAGAATCTTACATATTACATTGCAATCATATTAACAAGTGTTGATTCTAGAGTTTAAAGAAATTTTTAAATACTTAATACATTATTAAGCTGTCGTCCAATATTCATTTTAATTCTTATTTTTTGCCTAATTTTTTTTTTTCCAGAAGATGTATGTGTAGAAATCACGTACATAGCCTCAGGGACTGAGAAATTGAATTCACTGAGTGGACAAGTGAAATAGTAAGCAAACAGTACATACCATTACAAGATGGCAAGGCTCTGTTCCAAGCTGGCTTTCCATCCGTACCAATTACACAGGTTATAGTTGAAGGTTCAATAATCTTATATCCAGAATCACACTGGTAAGTAATAGTTGAACCAAGTTTAAAGTCTGTTCCAATTCTTGTGCCGTTCATGATGTTCCCAGGATCAAAGCAAGCTTCTCGTGGCTTTTCTGTTAAAATGAATTACGGTAAATCTATATACACTTTCAATTAAAAAAAAGAAAAACAAACTATTATCAATGGTTTTTTTTCAGTTTAAATTATTCAACAACTTAATAATATATTATTTTTGTTGAAACATGGATCATGGATGTTTGCTTCAGATTGATTGTCTGGAAGAGAAAATTATAACGAAGCTGAATGACTCCAATAAAGTTTAGTAATCAATATTTAGAAGAAAAATGACCACTTCTAGAATTCACCATCTCTATACATATATTGGCGACAAAAGGAAGACTATGGAAAATGTGTGTCCTCTCCAGAAAGAAATGGGAGACCTGTTTACCCAGGACATGGAAAATGTAAACAACATGGGCATGTAACAAAAGAACAAGGGAGAGTGGCTTCAAACTGAAAGAAAGTAGCTTTAGATTAGATATGAGGAAGTAATCTTTTACCATGAGGGTGGGGATGCACTGGAACAGCTTACCCAGAGAAGTTTTGAATATCCCCTCCCTGGAAGTGTTCAAGGTCAAGTTGAATGGTGCTTTGAGCAACCCATTTTACAAGAGGCTGTCCCTACCATGGCAGGGGAGTTGGAACTAGATGATCTTTACATCTCTTCCAACTCAAAGTGTTCTATAATTTTACTTATTTTATATAAAGTACTGAATAGTATACATAAGAAAAATATTAAATTATAAGGCAAAAACATACTATCCATTGAGTACAACAACATGTCAAATATGGTATTCTGTTCTTGTATCTTTTATTTTTTATCTCATTGTTATTTCATTTAATTTTCAGTTGCATAGAGGAACTCATACCACACTATGCTGAGAACAAAAAATAGACACATGGCGAAAATGTGTATGCACATCTTTATCATCTTTATCTCTTTATCTCCTTCTGCTCAACATCTCATTTTCTTTCTTTACAGGCCTTGCAGACTTCATGGAACAAATAGTTCTCTCTTTTTTTTTTTTTTTGATATTTTGTTTAGACAGGGACAAACAGTCTAAGATTTCATTTATGGCAATATGACAATTACTTTGAGAAGAAGAACCTCGCACACACAGAGAATAATGCATGATGACAGATGACAGATGAACATTAAATAAAAAATGATTTTATAGTTCTTTTTCACTCCTTTCTCTTTTATAGGTATATTTTTTCTGTATTTCTTAGATCATTTTGTCCTTCATTTTTAACATATACATTAATGTGGTTTGTTTCAATTGTCAAGAATAAGAAGCTGAGGCAGCACTTCTCCTGCTGAAATACAGCTTGATAAAACTTAGCAAAGATTATAATCAAGCCACAGCAGCATCTGTGAGTGGAAAAGAAATCAGCATCTTCAGTGATTGTCTGGCTTTAATAAACAGTCACTTAACCCAGTCTCTATCTAGTAAGAGGTGCCCCCTCCCCCCAAAAATTGCAAATATTATCCAGTAGTATTTTACTTAATTCAAAAATGCATATGTAGATTCAAACCGGCGTAGAAAGGAAAATATATTGATATGTATTGACAAGAAAGAAGAAGCAGTCAGGTGGTCTTCTTGGGTAAGAAAATTTCACTACTGTCAAACTTTTTTCAAAATGTTACTTTTGATGTGGATCCTCTACCTATTTTTGTTTTTTCTGGAAAAAGAAAATGTGCATAAGTGATATAAAAGTGATTTAATGAAATAGGATTTCTGTGTTCCTTCACATATTAACAGAAAAGAGTTTTTAAAATACACGTTGATGTGTAAAGGTATTTGGCAGTTCAGTTATGTGTACATACAGAAGTAAACAGACTTGAATCTCAATAACTAAGTAACATTTTTTTCCTTTTATTTAGACTACAATGGGAACAGTACCTTTATAGTCAATGGCAAATCCTGACATTCCAACAGAAGCATCACTGCGAAAAGCCAGAAACAGACTGTTACCACTGCTCTCTATTCTTTCAGGAGCCTGTGAGCCTTGAAAACTGCCAATTAGAGGACTGTTGGAATCTTCTCCTTCATAAATATGTAGAAAATCATAACTGGGTTCCATATTGAAACTGAAAATAAAGGGAAAAAAATTAAGTCTTTGGGATTTTAATGAATTAAACATTACTGTGACTGTAGTTGCCAAATTTCTGCCTAACACATTTTCTTCCCCAGAAATAAATGTCATTTTAAATATGCTTCACAGTAAAAATTCACTGTGGAGTTCTTTTTATCATCGATATGAACACATTCAGCTTTCCAAAAGCCACTGTGAATATCCTCCCACCTTAAACACCTTTCTCAAGATCATGGAATCATGATTCAGCAAGGCTGCCTCTTACCAGAGGACCACAGAAATGATCAGAAAGCTTGAATTAGAAGTCCATCTTTGAATTGGCTAAACTGGATGATACTAAATCCACCATTACAAACATGTTTATCATTTTAGAAATTAGATGCTTTCATATGGATAGACCATTATCTTGGAACTTGTCTTTGCTCTTATCCAGATAATACCAGACACGATAAACTAATGTGAATTTATAATAATTCTCATTAAACCATATATTTTATGCTATATTTGATGACATTTATGTTTTACAAAGTAATTTTGAAGATAATATGAACAGAATGTCTTTTTAGAGGAATTTGAGATGAGTTCTCAGGCAACATAAAGATGAATCTCAGGCAGTTCTATGAGAAATGCATACAGAGGAACACTGAAGAAAGTATAAGTAAATTAAAACTACATTAAATTAAAATACATTTAAAAAGAGCAGGCAAGGACTCAGGTGAATAGATTTTTTTTCTATTTATCTTTGTAGAACAAAATAGTTAAATATTTGTCTTTTTCCCAAGTGTGATGGTCAGAATTTTTCTTTCTATTATATCAGTTAGTACTGTTGTAAACTTTTCCAAATTGTGTAAGAGAAAAGCCATAATGTCTTTAGCTAAGTAATCAGCAGAAAACATTTTTCATAATGCCAAATGAAAACAGTTTCAAATAATGAATAATATTTTCTGCCCTATTTTTAAGAGGTAAGAGAAGCCAGAAAAATACTTTAAAATATTTGTTATGACCGATAATTTTTAACTGAGAATTTTAGAAGTGATAAAAGGAATAGAAACCTAAAGACGAAAACCAGGTAAAATTGTATGGAGCAATGGAATTCAGTCTTTCTGTAGGAAATGCACATTTGGCAAACGTGATGCATCTCCTTATTCTCAGTCCACATTCACATGCTGTGCAGACACTGCTGTCCTCTCAGACAGTTCCTTGAGAATGGCGCAGACCTGGCTGCAGCATACTGCCCAAGGATGAGAAAGGTTAGGTGAAAGGAACAGAAAATGATGTGTTAAGAAAGTAGGCTTTGCAGATGACAAAGGAACATTATTTCTTCTGCTCTCCATCATCTGCCAAAGGTCTTGGGAGTGTGGGGAGGTGCCTGCACTCTGGAAGGTGGCCAATGTTAATGCAATTTACAAGAAGGGTGTGAGAAAAGAACCATGGAACTCCAGGTCTAACTTCAGCTACTGAAAAAGTTGGTAATGGTTGTATATTACTGGACTGTAACCATTTAGAAAATTTATTGGAATTATAGTATTAACAGAAAATTTCATTATGTTGCTCATATTGTACTCCCTACAATAACACAAACAAATCTGAATACCGAGTAAGTTTCTTTCATCTTATTTGAAATGGAGCATTTGAGTCAATTGTTTAGGCAATCCACAGAAATATGCTGCTTTCTAAACCTATCATGTGACACCTTTAAGAGTGTAATTAGTGGAGAACTATTCTCATCTATTAATGCTATTTGATTGAATACCAGAATAACAGAATTACTGTATTTTTATTATGTAATTTCAAGTACCTTTGAATTCCATTCTTTAATTTTGTGTCTATCAATAGTTTTTAGAAAATAAACTGCAGTCCATAATTAAAGAAACTGGATATTTTGTTGTTGTTGTTTGGTTGTTATTGTTGTTGTTTTGGTGTTATGTTTCTTTTTTTTTAAAGAAAGGATGCAAATACTATACAGCAAAATTCTCAACATGCCACCATCTCTTCGTAAAAGAATCACAAGTGATCAACATTCCACTGAAGTCAACAGCAATGCTATGATTCCTAGCTTGAAAATCACTTAAAGCACAGTATCAAAAAATGAAAAAAAAAATTGCATTTGCATCCATAGATATAGCAAGCAAAATGATTATATAGGACTGATTCAATTAGAAATGACAAACAGAATGCATGAATATTACTATATCTCTGAATTCCAACTTATAAAAATCTATTCAATACATATAGGTTGATTATGGAACACAGAGGAAATAATTAAAATTATGATACAACATTATATCAGTGTCTTTTATCTCTTGACTTAGTAGAATTCTTAGTAGAATATTTTTCCTGATCTACGCACTTTAAGCAAAGTATATTTAGGCTGTATTTCTGAAAACCTGAAGGAACTGACTTACAGATAGAATTTCCACTACACTTTTAGTCTCTACTCTTAGTTACAATAGAATAAATCAAGCATTTCTACAAATAGATATGGTCTTTCAAGGATTTTTATTTGATTTGTCACAGAAAGTTTTGTTCTTCAGCAATATGTTGGATAGCAAATGTACCATAAAGCCATATATTTTTCTTTTATATTATTTGGAATCAATGATATAGCACATATTAAATATATGCTCCAAGATGTAGCCAGAGAATTTAATTAGACATTTTAAGAAATTATAAATATTGCCATTTTTAGATTTGGCATTTAAAACCCTTTAAAACAAAGGCATTCATTGAGAAATGGTACCTTTTGAATATCAAGGCAATGACAAAGTCAGGATTTACTTTTATTCTCCAGTCACATTCTTTCCCAGGAGGATAAGGCTGTGGATAGTTAGGCGATAAAATAACTCCTGCTGGGCCTGTCAGGTTTCCTCCACATGCAGCTGTCACAAGGTAAAAAGAAATAGGAAGATGGTCACATGTTAAATTCACAAGCACATATTTGCTGTTAAGCAGGAGTAAAATGACTCCTATATTTATCAAATTTAATTTTTTTAATAGAATTTTCCCACTTCCTGTTAACAAAAAATTTTCTATTTTCCTTTTTAAAAAGTGTCCTGTGTTCATATTCAAAAGTATGACAGGAAGAAATATTTCTAAAGGAATAAAGATATTAAGTTAAATAGGAAGTCCTGTATATTTTTGATATTACTTAATCCTGTCTCTATCATGCTGAAAATTTCTTATGTACTGGAGTCCTTTAAGAACTGAGAAAGCTCATAGGAGGGCTCAGGTTGCAGTTTCTGTTGATCATAGATGTTGCACAAATCAGTTTGATTCACTTAGTCAAGACATTACTCAAATCAAAAATCAAATACATTCGTTTAGTTACTGTGAATTGAACTTTTAAACAGACAAGGAATCCTACTCTTGTAGAGGATAATCACATCTACAAAGTCTAACAAAAGTAAGTCTAACAAAAAGGTAAAGCAGTCAAGACAGGCAGCAGTCAAGGCAATGCATCTACATTGCCAAGTCAACTAAAATTAGAGAAACACATTCATAGTGCAAACAAGTTTTTACTAAGGATTTGGAGTCTATACTAAACATTTTAAAGAGATTTCTTTTTGGACCATTCCATTTATAAGTCAGCATACTAAAGTAAGAACCTTATGAAAATTTTAAAATTACATATAATGACTTTACAGAACTCAAGGTTTCTACTATTGTCATGTCTACACTAAAGATTAAAGTAATCTGCTTTCCCCTTCAAAGTCACTTTGAGTGGAGAGAAGAATAACAGCAACTATGGATATGTTTTTGCTCAAAGGGATTCTCTTTCTTTCTGTCTTATTTCCTTCCTTATTTTAGGTTTGTTTTGTTGGGGTTTTATACTAGACTGTAAAAAAATATGGAGTGATTGTAATTGGTATGTAAAGTAAAAATATGAATCTTCTAGACTTAGCTACCATATACATATATATATATAATTTTAATTTTTTCTTTAGATCTTTACTTTGTGAATGATCCCAATATGTTTAGTAAGCATTTTCATATTGCTTTGTACACTGCACATTAGGGATATCCAGAAGACAGTACACAGATTATGTGCTTCTCCAATTCTGTTACATAATACAGTCAGAGAAACTATCCTCCGTTTTCTTAAATACTTCACAGTATTTTTTTACTTAAGAGAAACAGAGAGACTGCAGTTGTTTAAGGATATGCTATGTTGGAAAGTGCCTCTCCAAAATGCCTTGTAGAAAGAAAAAGCATTATGTTTATTCCAGTGATATTTTATCTGGATTTTAGGATTGCTAAAGTAAGTCTTCATTTAATTATAAATCAGTAGGCAACAAAATAACAAGTATTTAAAAAATTACTATGCCTAGCAGATAAATTTGCAGATATTGATTACTCCTAGAAAACCTACATTAATGATCTAAAAATATAATTCATCAAACCTTCTAAGCCTGTAATTATTGTCTACTGACAAGAACCTCAATGAAACCTTTATACAATCTAGCACTACAGATCCACCCTCTCCTGGTGCTATGGAAATATATCTAATTTCTTTCAACAACGTTGCTTGGATCCCCTTCTTAGCATCTACTTTTTCCAATAAGAATCTATCTTCCAAGGTATTGCATAGGATGGGTATTTAATCTGTAAGATAACTCAATATTAAATATATATAAAATATATTTAGTATATATACAAATATTTTCAGAATAAATGATGGATCACAGTTTATGTAATCAAACTATTACACACAAGAACATTCTAATGCAACCATTTCAACATGATTTTTTTATCCAAATCACCACTTCTGTTTACTAATTTCTATTTGACTTTGTAATTTTAAAAGTTCTATGAAGTTTTAAGAATAAAGTAAGAAAATCACACCCAAAAATATTGTTAATCAAGAGAACAAGACTGACATTGTCTGTAAGTACAAAATAATTGCGTTCTTCAGAGATCATCACGCCAGCATGAGCACCATACCCCCAGAAATTGAACAAGAAATCCCATCTGTATTAGCCCTAAATAGAGACTAACATCACATCTCAGTACCTATGCATGTAGGCGGATCAGGCTGCCAAAAGAATCGGTTATTCAGCTGCACACAGGTGATTTTAGCCTGTCCCTGCAGCTGATAGCCTGGGTCACACTGGAAGGTGGTGGTGTCTCCAGGTTCCCTGCTGTCTCCGTATCTAGTGCCATTCTGTGGTGTCCCAGGATCATTACAAGTTGATGCAATGGAAGCTGCAAGGGAATGATGAAATAAAAGAGATAAGGTATAGATACCTACCCTGCATAATTAAATGCACAACATGTTCACATCAATATTCTAACCAGAGACAGTATTATTTACTCTTCAGGTAATGCAGGAAGGCAGTTTGTTTCTTTACTTTTACAAAAATCTGCCCACTGAGATAGATCATGATTATGTTGACTTCCTGCCAGTATCTTTGGTATAAAATATGGACTGATTTTGTCCAGTTAACACATCAAAAGAACTAGTAACTCCTTTTGTCACCTTAATATTTTGGTTGTGAAAACAGATTTGATGCCTTTTGCACAATAGGGTAAGTATCACATTGTAAATAATATTGTTTTATAGTCCTACTATCCTGCAGCATGCAAATGATCTTTACCCATCTAGCTAAATCAAACAGTGGTTTATGTAGCCATGAAATTTTCATTTCAGGGGCAAGAAACAACTTTCTTAGAGATCATTTAAACTGAATCTTAGCAAAATATCTCAGTTATGATCAGTCTTCGGTAGCTGGATATGGATTTTGCTTTCTAAAAGAATAAATTATTTAAAAAGCAATGTTAAACTAAGCAGAGCAATCAGTATGGTATGACTTAAAGCAAATAATCACCAAGAAAGTGGATACACAAATCTACATCTACTATGAATTTCTGGAAGATGCTAGGTCTCTTCTGGATTCAGGTTCTCTTCTACTGGCTCCAGGTATTCAGACATCCTGAGCTGCAATAAGCATTACAGTCTTCCAAGGGAAAGGAGGTCCATCTCTGGAGACTAATAGCCCTACTGAATTGCACTCTGTTTCCTACCAGTCCTTACTCAAACATCTTTTTTTTTTTTTTTTCCAAAACTGACTACAACTGTGAACAAAAACCAAAATAAGAAGTCATAAATCCAGTTATGTCACAGTTCCTGTTTAATGTTACTGGTGTTAATCACCAGTATGCAACCTTCCTGACTATGATAATTAATTTTCTGAATTAACAGTAGCGTCTACTCCTTTTGTCCACACTGAAAGAATACACACAATAAGAAACAGCAAGAACAGCTAAACATTTGCAAACTTGAAACAACTTCCACGTTGTACAACTGGAAAACATTTTGGGGTTTTTCCCCCTGTGCTGTAAATTTTCAGATGAGAGAAAGGTTGGAAAAAAAAATAGTAAAATAAGACACAACTTTCTCAGACTCTTAAAGTGGTTTTATGCATGTTTTAGCAAACGGGTGGTCACAGATAAGCCACAGAAATTGTAAAACATCTCTATGGGAGAATTAATGGATTATTATAATTAACACACTTAAACACAGAAACTTTGTTGGACATTTTATTCATAGTGGTTTGTTCCTATTTCCATTTCAAAACAATAGATTTCATACTTTGGATTGTTCCTATACTTAAATGAAGTAAAGGATATGGTGGGTTTTTAACCATGGTGGACTTTTTTCCACTAGGAATTAAGGTAATAGCTGTCACTACTAATGAGTACTGTGTAAGAATTCCCCAGGCACCACTCTGACAATTTACATGACACCTCATAGCAGTGCAGTTTACTAAAAGTATGTTTGGCCACAAGGGAATGAAAGCATGGTCATAACCTTAGAGAAGATTTGCCTGATTTGTCAGACAATAACAGCTCTGAACACTGGATTGCTCTAGTGCACATCTGTTAAAGATTTGCAATTCTTTCAAATAAATGAGCACAAGCCTATCTCTGTCATTAATTGCTGTCTTTTCTTAACATATCTCTGAACAGATTAATTTTCTTCTTAAAAGATTATGCTACATAATATCTCAGCAAAAACACTTTCCCCATTTTAACTGTGTCAAGTATCCATCAATTAGAAATTGCCTTCTAATATTAATTTCACTGTTAATTTCCATTTCTCATATATAAAGTTCTAAATTTTAAAAATTATCACCGATATTTGTTAAACACCAAAATGTTCTTTACACTTTTAGTCATGCATCCTCAGAAGTTATTTTATGTATTTGAAACCAGCAACCTTTTTATTGTCCCAAATACACTTGATCCTAATTAAATAGAACACCAAACATTTATGCACTGATGTGTCATCTAGTAAAGAGAATTATTAGACAGACTGTCAACTTTTCAACTTGCTTACTTTCCAAGTTGTTTTAGTTCTCAAGGCTCCCAAGAGATTTTGTAACTGCCTGAAAATTACAAGTCTGATATTTCTTCATTTGGTATTTTGCAAGTATCTGAAAGGTATAGAGGTCATATGCATTTATAAGTAATCTAGAAATTAAAAATCACCAGCTTTCTGTCACCACTCATCATTTATAACATTTAAGAAGTAAAACATACACACCATAAAGCAAAGAAAGCAATAACTAATTTTTAGGCTCAAGGATGCAAAATCAAACTTAATGACATAGTTTGACTTTTAAAAAATGACTGAGAGAAATTAGATTTCTAAAATGGCATAGCCAGGGGATGAGATGTGAATGTCACTAAGCTGGAAAATAAGTAATTGCTGCTTCTCAGCTCTTGCATATGTGCTCTATGCCTTAAGCTTAGATGGTACTCAGTGTGTTATTGAGTAATTCTCTGTACAGATTTCCCATCTCTTACTGTCTCATCTGCTCAGAGCAGAGCAACCTTCTGTGTGCATTAAAGAAGGAACTCAGAGGTAGGTTTCAGAAAAACAGACAGCTGGGAAAAGCACTGATTACCAAGGAGTTTGCAGACCTCCACAAGTAGACAGCCACTGTGTTCAGCCTCCCTGATTCTAATTAAAGAATCTTCCACAATCTCTTTGTTGTTGTTGTTGTTGTTGTTGGATTTGGCCCTCAAATTATATTTCAAATTTGATTTAAAATTGAATTGAAAATCAATAGGAGATGCTTTTGAGAATATGACACTGTGCATTTGCATCCATGGACTTGTGGGCAAAAGATTAGATTTTTGCTAAAAAAATCTTTAATTTATCTTTTATTCCTTTTTTTTTTTTTTTTACATAATTTTTAGTTTGTATTCTCTTGTACCTCAAAGAAATAATAATAAAAAAACCCCCTTCATCCCTATAATATTCACTATGTCTATGGTAACAATCATGTAAGCCATCTGCTGTAGTGTTGTGCTACACCATTAGTCCTAGACACCATTCTATTTTTAGTCCACATGGCTATAAAAACATAATAGACTTTTCCAGGCTTTTAAATTGCAAAAGTTCCCCTTGTTTAGTGCATTGTGTTTGCATAATAATAAGCTTGAAAAGGAATTTTTCGTATCAAAGCTGAGACATACATGGATTTGCAGTGATTTCAGATTAACATTGTGAAACATCAAAGAATAATGTTTGTTCTCCAAAAAGTAACTCATATGTGTAAACCTACACACTAAGTACTCTGCAAATTACCATCAACAGCAAATTTAAATGTCATGTATTGTCCAAGAATGTAAAGAAGAACAAACCCAAATGCCAACACAGCCTCTTTGTTAAAGTCTTGAGTGAAAAACTCGTAAGTTTAGAAATAATCACCAAAGTAACCTACAAGATTCATTTTTTTCCTTAGTTCCACAGGAACCAAATAAAGAACGGCCATCCTCTATGAGGCTGAGGATGCCTTCCCCAGACCATCGATTAGGTAATGGATAGGAGTGCAATGATGGTTTCATTACCATGTTTTTATCACCATGTTATTGTGAGCATGAAATGCAACATTTATCAGACAGAAGAAGATATTGTGAAATTATTAGATTACAGACTTGAAAAGTCTTGTGTCTGTGTCCTTTTATTTTTGTTTTAACAAGGGATGTCTTAATACATTTAATTTTTATTGAACTCAAAATTTATTTAGTTAGTAAGGCAAAACGTGATCATAAAACATGATTATGCATTATGCATTGTAATTTTCTTTAAAAATATACTTTTGTGCTAGACTTCTTTCCCAAAAATAAAATTAGTTGTGAATCAATCTGGAACAATTGCATGATGAATTCTAGCAATGAAGATTCTGTCATGGAAATACTTATACTACTTAAATGTGGAAACTTAGGCCATTAGGCAAATGATTAAAAGATATTTCAACAGTGAAGGAATAATTTTCAAGACAACCATACTCAGTTCAAGATAGGGACACAGTTACAGTGAAAGTTACTGCAGACAAACAAATTATCAAATGGAATTGCAAAGCTAGACAAAAGCAGAAATCATTACTTAAACAGATTTGTCATATTAAGCTCAGTGCCATTAGGAACAACCAAATATCTCATAGCTAAGCTTTTGCCAGAGGAAGTAAGTTGTCAACAGATGTGTCAACATCTGACAGAATAATTTTTAAATAATTGTAATTACAATTGGTGTAATTTGCTTACTTGTATTATCATAATTGGTAAATTATGTTGTTAAGTTAAAGACTTAGGCATCTTTAGTCATCATTGCTTATCTCTGCATATGATTCATGAGCAAAATTTAAAAATATTGAGAAAGCAAGCAAACAGAAAAATCAAAAGTGGACCAAACCACATAATACAAATGCCTTGGGTTTTTTTATCTTTGCTTTTAATAATATGAGTGCCCAAAGTTCTTCTAATAAGACAGAAACATTACAATAATTTGAGAAAAAAGTGCTTTGCTACTTTATTAACATCTTGACAGTTGTTTTATATTAAAAAAAAAATCACATCTTTTGCTAGTATGAAAGCAAAGATAGGCACATTTTTAATTAAAGTGTCTGCTTACACAGTGCTATAACTAAGAGAAATGTACAATTGTTCAGAACCAGAGATAGGCATAGAAAATTATCATCGATAGGTCTGACTCTCAAAAAGCCAGATATCTCCAATTTTCTTTTCTTTTTATTGTAATTTTAAGAAGAGTGTGAATAAAATCCTTTGAGATATTATTTGCCTTGAGGACCAAAATTTATAAAACCACCTGAAGACCTATAAATTCATCATTTAGTTGAAGAAATAGATACAGTTCTCTTAAGTTACAACAGCTGAGAATTTAGCTGAAGAAAAAAAGGATAGACGGTAAGGGTAGAACTAATATTAGGTATTTTTAAACTAAAGCTATCAGACCCAGTAAGAATGAGAATATGACTAGAAACTGCCAGTATTGTTCCTATCATCTGTCACTTCTATTGTTTTTGCTAAACATCAAGTAAAAAAAAAATATATATATACAGTTAGAAATGAAAACTTAAAATAAACTTCAGGTCAATAAAAGCAATAGGCCTATTAGCATGGGATCCAAGTGCTTTCAGAAGTCTAGAGCAGATGGACATTAAACACTCAGGGCAAGATTGATCTGCTTCAATATAGGTGACTAGTCTCATTTCACATGCCTTATCATGTCCACGTATCAATACAGGACTGAAAGATAAGAGACAGGCCTTGTGGTTGTGAGACCTTCTGAAGTGGCAGAGGGAGCCTAGCCAAAGGATACTTTATGGCATCTCAAAGGAAACTAGACACCTGTGAAAAGGCAGATAGGATTCAGTTCATCTGCCCATAAATATTCAAAACTTTGAAAATTGCTGTTAGTATATCTAGACCTGTAGCTGAGAAGAAGAAAAAGGCAACTTCAGATGGAATTTTATCCCATTTATCTTAGATATCTAGGACAAAATTAAGCTAGGTTAGATAGCACTTTTTAATGGTTAACTTAAAGAAGTTTTTGTTGCCAGTAACTTTCTTTGTAAAAAAGAAGCCAAATACCACATCTGCCTATACCCTTTTGCCAGAAGGAGTTGGTGGGCATCCCCAACTTGTAATACATAGGTTAAATGCATTTAACCCCTAGAGTAAAAGTCAGTTTTGCACACTGAACTTCATTTTTTGTCCTTTTATGCACAACTAAATGGTAATTAGATTTTAATAAAAAGCATTAGACTGATTACCATTAACATAATCACTCTTGTCAGTTCGTGTCCTCATGTTCTACATGCTGAGCTGAGTGGGCAAGACAGGGCACTCTAGCATTCAAACATTTTGCAAGATTCAGCCAGTTATACTTTTTTCATTAAAATATCTCTAATTATATTTACAATCAACAGTAAGCAACTTATAGGTGATATTTTCTGATCTACCTTCCATTACCCTCTCATACCACCTCTTTTTAAAGTCAGATACAGTTATGACGTTCTAGAGTGCAAAGTACAGACACTAATTAACACATTCACAGCATAGTGAAACAAATTCTCCAGATGAAAATTAGCACTTTAATGTTTTGTCTTTAAGTTGCTCATTTGACCTAATATTCTGAAATGTATATCCTTTATCTGATCCCATAAAGGGCTGTTCACAGATGCAGACACTCATCCCAATTGCATAATCCAGTACAGAAGCTGTACTACTGAAGGTTTTCCAATTCTGTGCAATTCTGAACCTGAAATTTGCTTCTTCCATTATAATTAATAATTAAATTAAATACTCATTATCAAATGCAACACTTGAAAATCCTTCACAGGACACAAAGACAAAAAACTTCACCAATTACCTTCACAGAACTTGTAACAAAATGTCTACATTTTGTTCAATTTCAAAAAAAAAAAAAAAATCAGCAATTCTGAAATCTTTTATATAGAGTTTAAAGCTACTAAAGTACTGAAATGTCAATATTCTGTGTAGCTTTGCTATAAATTGTCCAACTGTTTGAACACATGATGAATACTAAAGTATGTAAAGATTCCCACTTAGCCATAGATTAATTACTTTAAATCTTTTAGAGGTCAAGGCCACAGTGGTCTGCTCATTGCCTCAAGAAGATTAAATAAACGAGACTGATTTTTAGATTAAATAAAGTTTATTTTAACATATTCCTTAAATCTTTTTTTTACTGCTTGCAATTAAAAAAATTAGTAACATATTCCACTTGTTAAACAAAGTGAATGAAACTATTTTCCCTATACTTGATCTCTCAGCTCTTCACCACTAATTCCAGTAAAACATACTCTGCAACTGTCAGCCTGACCATTCAGTGCATCCATCAGATATCATACTAGGATGGGAAAATTTTTATTTTCTCTTTAAGTATTAAATTGTCTTCTACTTTCTCTTAGTGACACTGAAGGTTAAGGAATGTGTTGGTAAATCAAACTGCTTAAACATTTCTGTCCTTTTAAAATTTGTGCGTAAATTTATTTTCATATAATACAACTTTAAATGTGTTTGCTAATCCTGACAAGAAAAAACCCAAACCCACACTTTTATTTCCACAAATGTAAAACTTATCCTATTTTTTCAAAAAACAATGAAAAGCAGCATATTAGATGGCACACTGGTGAGAAACTTTAGAAATATTTATTCTGTTCTTTGTCTTTATTTCATTTTACATACTGTTAATTAGGTTTTTTTAGGCTGATGAAAGAGTGTTTTGGGGGAGGCAGATACAGAGTTCAGAAAAAGACAGGAAAATTAAATAAATAGTAAATGTAAAATGCATTAAAGACTAGGAAAACCCCAAGTTTTTATCTTCATGCAAATAATAATGACTGAAAGGTGGTTAGAACCCTTTACTTCTGAATGACATCATCTATGGAGAACAATACTTCTACTCACACACACTAATTCATAATTTTCCTATATCTTGATGAGAAATACATACATTATATCTAGACATACAAGGATGCAATGAGTGACTCAAAGATACAGTCTCCTGTGTCCTATGTCCAGTGTTTAGGTCAAAATAACATAGAAAAATGCCACATATCCAGTTTAAAAATATTGATCACTTGTGCAATATTGATCATAACTTCTCTATAAACAGAGAAGCTTTCACGTGATACCTAAAGAGCAATTTGATTAGTTTAATAGTAAATTTTTAAGTGTGTTTTAATATGGTAAGGTGTCTTGTATTCCAGCTGAATCATACAAAGAAAGTTTAGGTCATAAAAATCAAGCATCATGCAGCCAATGTTTTGAGAAAAAAAAAATCCTACCAACATAAACTATAAATCTGAAGTAATACATTTTTAGGTAACACTGGAGGGAACATTTAAAATTATTGCTACAGGAGGAAAGTTCTGTATGTACAGACCCATTTTGATTTGTTAAGTAATGCTAATTAGATAACGCTGTGTATGTGGTTACTGTGGAAAACAAGGAATAAAAAACCTAAAACATTAAAAGTAAATCCAAAAATTCTCCCTAGTTGTAGTCATTTGCATAAAAATATAAGATAATTAAAATAATGTAATTTCTTTTCTTCTAAAGACTGAGGAAGTTGGAAAAGAGTTGAGAAAGAGTTAATAAGTATAGCAATAATGTATATAAATAGGATATGAAATTATTATATTTGAGAAGAAAAATATTTACATACTTGAAAACTGAATGGAGAAGCCTGATTTGCTGATGAAGAAATCACTGTCAAATTGTAATGTTAATGAGTTGAAAGTGCTGTGAATATCCTCTGGAAGAGCTGAGCCACTCCACTCTTTGAGAAGTATGCTGCTCTCAACAGGCCCATCCCATACCTTCAAGATGTCATGAGCAACCTCAGTATCAAAAACAATAAAATGCAGACTGCAAAGAAAAAGTAGAAGTACTGGGCATTATTCATTAAACACAGTTACATGAAACTCCAAGCAATCATTCCCAAACTGTAGTTTTAAAATGCTGTTTAGTACTGAAGAAGACCTAGTGGTCCCACAGAGTTAACTTTCATATTGAACAAGCTGATCTTGTAAGAGTCATGCAGTTCTCTTTTATAAATGTCTGAATGACAGAAAATGCCGTTATGGGGTGTAAGTCCTCAAGACTCGATTTTTAAGTCTATAAATTATCTTATTTTTATGATAAATATTTTAAGGTACATGAACTATGATTTCATCAAAGATTCCCTCTTTTTATTCTAATGTGGATAGCAAGAATGTTATCCATTGAATTATATGCAATTGAAAAAAAGTAGCAGCTACTGGACAGTAGAACACGTAGGACAAGAAGTCCTGTCAGCATAGCATTTCCTTTCATATAGAAAAAAGAGAAAAATATCATAGATTGGCTTTTTGCTAAAGTTCATAAAATAAAAAACTGTACTATAATACAATAATCTGTATTTATCTTCAGGTGAAGAATTATATTTATTAAGGTGTATAGGTAAATATCAAAATGTCTCTTTTTTTGTTTCAAATAGTTGTGTGTTGACATTTCTTCATCTTATTTGTCCTTCACTGGAAATCATTAATTTGAAAACTGTTATTTAAACAAAAATTATGCATTGAAATAACCCATGATGATATAAATTCAATATTTGGCTTAGGGAAGCAGGATTATCAAAAAAAAGGAAAAAAAATCTCCCACTGAATAGCTTGTCATTTAATTATATTGTTTTGCCTGTGAGTCCCTTTCAAGTTAGAATATTCTGTGATTGTGTTTGTCTTCCAGAGCAACACATTCTGAAGGCCTGCTCCCAAAGAGGTGTCTGGACATCACCTACTGCTGGGAAGTAGGGAACAAATCTATTGTTTTCCTCTGCTCCCACACATGGATCTTTGCTTTTGTTCTTTTCCTACCTGTGATTCATGGGAATTGTTTTATTATGCAGATTCCTGAGGTTCTTGTTCACCCTTATGTAAGCTGTTTAATACTGCTAAATAACACTGTAACATACTCTAGGTTTTGTGGAATCTGGTGTTGTCCTGGTGCAAAAGACAACTTTTGGATGAGGGGATACTCAAATGCACCTTGAATGTTGCTTATCTTGTCCCATATCCAGGGACTTTACCCTTGAACAGGCAAGAAACCTCAGAAAACTGGTGCAACAGCTTATAGAAGGATGCCTTGACTATGCCAAAGAGAACGAGCTGCTTATGTAGAAAAACATGAGAATGACAAAAAATTTATAAAATTTTGAAGTCAACCATAAATATTGAAATTAAGCATGTACCTTATTGTCTTTCCTGGATCTGCTTCAATAATCCAAGTGCAATGAAGGTTGTTGTCATATGGTGCTGGGTAACCAGGGGACAAAATGCGTCCTGAGGTAGCAGCATGAATTCGACCACCACACTCAGCTGCAAAATTAGGATTAAATTTCTAATGAGACCATAGTAATTGGCACGTCCATTTTCCATCCATTCCACATCTCTGCGTTTTCTAAAAAGTTAACAGAACGACCTAATATTTCTGAAGTGGTACACATACATACAAACCAGGACATGTTCATAAGTTAAAATGATCACAACAATCTCATTCCTACCTTGTTATAAAGTAATAAACCATACCTCTGTGATTATGTTAACCTAACTGACCTGGCTGGTTCAATATGTACTGAGACTACAAAACCAAAATTTACCATTAGCAAAACAGCAAAAATGTTTCAGAATTTTTCCATCTTGCAGTCCTAGCTTTTCTAACAATGAATGTTTGAATTCAAACTTTGCAGTATTGAATTTTATAATTAAACTAGCTTTCTGATTTGCTGTAATGTCAAAATTATTTTATTGAAATGTTTTCAAGTTACTTCTATATAACTTCAGGTTTAATTACATCAAAAAGCAGTAGGTATTGCCTAGTAATTTCCTTTGGTATTTAAAAATTTAAATGCCATATGCTTGCAAAGCAAGAGAGTAAATCAAAAAGCTATGATTTGATAGTATGTGGGATGTGATTTAAAACATTTTTACTGTCAATGTTGTCTTTGTGGAGAGACCAATAGCAATGATAAGCATCAATAATCAAATTATTTTTATGTTGCTTGTTTAGAGCATCATGCTATTGTCTGGCCAGTGTAAATACACACCCTGATGAAAAAGAACTGTGTAAGAGACATGTGCCATGAAATAAAAAGGACCAGTAATTCTTCAGTTAAGTGATGTACTTGAATTTCTACTACATTTATAATGGCTGCCTTACAAGTAGTGTTGTTAAAAAAACCTGCCACGGGGATTTATTCAAGCACAGCTGTACAGCAAGCATAGTAAGACAAAGATGATGGAAAAAAATGGCTGTTGGACCAATTCTATCAAAAATACTCCCTAAAAAATATTATTCTTTGTACATGCCACTGGGTCACTGCTTACAGCCAAGTTGAACCATAGAGGAAATAAGGTGACTGATTTACTTATTTATCCTGCTGGTTTGATCACTGAAACACTACAAACAGAACCATAGGAAAAAGCAATTTTTGAAAAAAAATTTCTTCAAAAATAACCCTCGCCTAGGATTTAAACTAATTTCCTTTATGCAAGAAAGTTTGGATTGCAATAATCACTGTGGTAGATAACTATATATAAGAAATTACTGATATAGTACTGTATTTACCAAAGAAATAAATTTAACTCAGTCAAACCAAAATTTAAACTCAAACTAATTGACATACTTGCTTTTAAATTCTTAGAAGGCTGATTTAGGAAAAGAACACATCATAAAATATGGGATGATGCATTATATATTTCTTCTTTTTTTTAATCCATTTTAAGAGTAGATCAAAAGTAAACTTTCAGAAGTAATTATAAAAATAATTCAATAACTTTATGTTCCAATAAGTAGAAATAAGGACACTATAAAATAACCATCTCAAAAAATATACTATATAAACAACTATATTATAACTAATAGAAATTACTTAAATATTTCTAGAAGGTGGAATTAAAAGAATTCATTGGCTTTTTTCAATAAGTTTTAGGACATAGAAAAAATGACAATGAATGCTAAGACCAGTAAAACAGTTTATCACTAAAAACTAGAAAGTGTAGAACGTGTGGAATATATCTATGTATAGGCTTGAATTTTTTGTGAATGAGACTGAAATGATGGTGAACACAATGAAGAATATAAATGTCACTGAAGAGAACAGCAAGTATCAAATGCTGATCTAATCTATGAACAAAAATAAAACCTCTCCACAAACAAAGATTTAAAGAAAATGTTTCCAAGAAAGAAAGTGGTGTTTGGAACTTCTTGAAAACTTCAGAAAAAAGAAGAAAAGTAAGTCATTCAAATCAGAGTAGAAAAAGATAAAACTGTAATAACATAACATAAAACTGATGGAAAAATAGATTTTATGAGTCTAAAGAGGCAGGAAAGCAAGACTGAAATAATCTGCAGATACATATAACTGAATTTTCAGGGATCTTCATGGCAAGATTTCCTGTGCACAAAACAGTACAACCTCCCCTCCTTAATTTAATGAAGATAACAGACTGTAAGAGGCTGTTTAGAAGGGAACACTTTTAGAAGATTTTAAGAGAGAACAGTGAACATTTGATTTCTTGGGGAACTAATTAATGGTCCAGAAGATATTTAAACGAGAAATGAGAAGAGGTAGTTTATACAGAACTCATGCAATCCCAAAATTTTATTTTAAGGAGAGGAACAAGGATAGTAGTTAAAAATATATGTAGAGAGATAAAATCATATAGAAAGATTCTCTTTGTTGGTTGAACAGACAGAAAATAAGACCAAAGTCTCTCTCAGGATACAAAAAAAAACCCTGATAATCTGTCAATTGAGGGACAATATTTCACTTAGCTATGAAATAAGATTCTCAATAAATTTAAGCACAAATTATTTCAAAAGATTGGAAATAAAATACAGAAATCAAATCTAGTAATGCAAGGTAGAAAATCAAAGTACAAACACAAAAAAAAAGAAAACAAAAGACAGAATGAGAATTGAGTGAAACAGAGAATCTTAAAAGCATATTGGAATGAAGAAAACTGGAAATACAGGTGGGAATTTGTCACTAGAAGGGCATTACATAGTAGGAATACAGTAATAATCTAAATAAAGTCAGTGTGAAAAAACATACATATTGGTCAAAAGTATTTTGAAGAAGGATCATGAAAGATGTGCTACTGGAGGAGAGATGGCAATTTTCTTTGGATTTGCTTAATTCTGGATTCCCATGCTTCCTCCAGGTCAGATTGGAATATACAGGATTTTTAAAAAAATTATTACTATTTTAATTGTTATATGTTTGAGATTTTAACATCCCACATATAGATTAGAAGACAAATCATCATACAGAAAAAGAAATAGGTAGATGGTTGGATTTATTCACCTAATAGACTTGAAACAAACAAGTATTTTAGAGTTTATTCTAAGTCTTACTTGGTAGTTAACTCAGGCACAAAAAAAAANGAAATAAGGTGACTGATTTACTTATTTATCCTGCTGGTTTGATCACTGAAACACTACAAACAGAACCATAGGAAAAAGCAATTTTTGAAAAAAAATTTCTTCAAAAATAACCCTCGCCTAGGATTTAAACTAATTTCCTTTATGCAAGAAAGTTTGGATTGCAATAATCACTGTGGTAGATAACTATATATAAGAAATTACTGATATAGTACTGTATTTACCAAAGAAATAAATTTAACTCAGTCAAACCAAAATTTAAACTCAAACTAATTGACATACTTGCTTTTAAATTCTTAGAAGGCTGATTTAGGAAAAGAACACATCATAAAATATGGGATGATGCATTATATATTTCTTCTTTNCTTAGAGAAATGACTTCATTAAAATTACATAGGGAAATAGGCAAAGGTAGGACTAATTATAGGTCTTCTCTACAAAAGGGCAAACTTAGAGGAAAAGGAATCTAACCAATTAAACTGAAGATCATGAGGACTTGAATGCATAAAGAGCCTAGAAAAGTCTTTAAATCAAAACTGGATAGTTGTTTTGACCTCTCACATATATAGAGGAAAATTTACAGATAAAATTCTTGAATCAAGTGGGGAAAATAACCTCTACCAAGACAAGAGAAATGGTGTTCACTGATTTTTTTCTGGCACTTATCTTCAGCATAAGCTGGATGCTTGAAAGGAAGGGAACTTGCTCTTCTGTAGACTGCAGGTTTGTGAATGTGTTCAGCAGGAAGTAGGTTCTGGAATAGAGAATGTAGCCCCCAAAATGGGAGAAAGGCAACAAGCAAAGATCCTGTAGGTGAGGTGAGTGCTGAAAGCAGTCAGTGACCTGCCAGCAGCAGGCAACAGAGGCAAAAACTAAGAAGACATACAGAAAGAAAGACTCATGGGTATTCCATGTGAAAATTGAAGTCAGGAAGTCAGTGGCAACTGCTGGACTGGAAAGCAAAACTAGAAGCTGCAAACTGCCTAGTAAAGGTACAATGGATAACAGCTATACTGGTGTTCAGTTATTCTGCATGTTGGCTAGTAATTCTCTATTTAACATTTACGTTGGTTGTAATTAAACAAAGTTGTAGGCACTTGAAGGTGTGATATTTCCAGAAAAGGTCTACCTCAAGGCTTTGACAGATGGGGTATCAGCACAGCAACAAGGACTCCAGAGCATAGGGGCAAAAAATCTGGCAACATGGGATGAAAATTAGAAATAAAGTCCATAGGAATGAGATGCTGAAATAATAGCTGATGAAAATAGATGAGAAAAAAAAAAGCCCAGAACCTTATTTGCTTTATGATGAGGCTTAGTTTATGAAGTGTTTAGCCAATACCACTGCCTATGATAGAATATCAGACTCGGTGACCCAGGGCTTCATCAGAACCAAAGCTTTGCCTTCCATCAAAGGCTGCTCTATAGAAAAAAAGTGTTTTCTAATAGTTTTTTGTAACCATTAATAGCAAGCCACACACTTCAGAAAATTTATGCTTCCATGTCCACATTCAATCCTGAAATTTAAAATATGTTTGCACCATTATCATCTCATGAACTATAGAGACAGAATAACTGGGTTTTTTTTCTTGAAACACTGGACCAATCATACCAGAACATTGTCACAGTCTGTATTACCTATGCAAGTAGGCAAAGGTTTATCCCAAACTCTTCGGTCTCCACTTAAGCAGGTCATAATACTACTACCATGCATTGTATAGCCAGGATTACAGCTATATAAAATCACAGTGTCTATAAAATGTCCTTCATCTCGTATCTTGTAGCCATAATTTGGTATGCCAGGATCTTCACATTTTACTAGGTCAAAACCTGCAAACAGAAATGGGGAAAGAAGAGAAAAAGACATGGAGATATAAACACCAAATAAAACATAACGGCAACAAATCTGATTCTGATGCAAATTATACTGTCATGATTCAATGACATTAGATGTATTCACAGTGACCAAAGATAAATGGTATATAATTTGGGTAAATCAGAAACTGAAAGACTAGGAACTAATTATTACCTTGATATTTGATTATGACATTTGCTTATGGAAGAAAATATCTATATGATTCTAAAATAGCTTGGTGAGAAATTAATTAATTTATACCACTTCTATGTTTCATTCTTTTTTTATTCAGTGGGAAGGAAATATTGATCCTGGTTTTGGCACGAAGTAGCAGCTTCACCTCCTCACCTAATCTCCATAGTGACATCAAGAGACCACAGTGGTAGCTCTGGTAGCATGTGCAAAGGCTACTTGATCCATACTAGTCTCAAGACAGCATGGCTTCAGTTTAATCTCTGCTGAAAGGAAGAAGTATTCCCGCACTCACTTTCAATTTGCATTCTCCTTTCTGGCCTGTTAACCTACTGAAAGGGATAAATACCTCCCTCTGTGATCCATGGAATGAGCAGATCTGCTCTGAGCACCTACAACTCTTTCCACAATTTATGCATTACTCTCCTCATTCTCTTCATACAGCTAAAACGTAAAGATGCATTCTATAGCTCTTCTTTTGCCTTCAGTTCCTGTTCTTGGAATAATACAAAGAGTGGTTCCAAATTCATCTTTCTTAGTTCNGTCTTCATACAGCATTGCTAAAACATAAAGATGCTATAGCTCTTCTTTTGCCTTTGGTTCCTGTTCTTGGAATAATATAAAAAGTGGTTCCAAATTCATCTTTCTTAATTCCAAATTCTTCTTCATTGTGGATTCTTCTTTATTATTGCCATGTCCCCAAATCAAAGAAGTAATTCTGACTCTACAAATATTTTCCATTTTGCTGTCCTTATTTTAATGAACAGCTTATTTAAGTGGCTCTGAATCAGGGTGTTGGTCCTCAGTTTTCTGTTTTCAGTGCAATCTCTACACAAAGTTATCCAAGGAAGCTGTGGATTCCTCCTGCCTGGAAGTGTTCAAGGCCATGCTGGATGTGGCTTTGAACAACCTGTTCTAGTAAAGGTGTCCTTGCCCATGTGTAAGGCCCCAAGAAATTTGATCCATGACACTTTTAAAAGTGCTATAATTGTTCATGTACTCTGAATTAGATGTATGGGAGAAATACTAACTAGATACCCAAAAGGTCAAAATAACAAAGCTTTTACTGATACCTTTAGAAAATCAGAGTACTTTGGCAAAAGCTTTCAAACAGCATTTAATCAATGTGAAACAAACACCTCTCAAAGCATTAACTTGGCCCATTCAACTTAGCAAACTCCAAGCCTGATCGTTTTTAAATTTCTCAAAACATTATTCAAAATCCCAAGATGAGGTAATTAGGAGAGAAAGAGAGAAAAGACATAGGAAAGAACAAACAGATCTATCACTCCTGGTTCCAGTGGTGTTCAGCTGATAGAAGTTCCAAGATGAGGAAGGATCAAATGTGCTTGCCTTATGTCTTGCTTTGAGTATCCTTTAGCTTTTCCTGGACCCTTCCCCAGGTGTGGTTTGCAGTCATCTGGCCACACAGGAGCTGGGTTAGGGGTTCAGAGGCAGATGTGGAGCCACTGCAGGGCTGGGATACAGGCGGGGGTAGGGTGGGGTGTAAGGGGCACTTCATCACCCCACCAGAGCAAGACTCAAGCAGCCCCTTGACACACAGCCCCACACATATCCCCACACCCGCCCCCGAAAGCAATCCTTCCAGGCTCTCACACCATGGCAGGAGGGTTGGAATCTTTAAGGTCTCTTCAAACCCAAACCATTTTATGAATCTGTAAGGTCCTTCACTAAGTAGCAAATAACATATCTACAGACAAACTTTAATTATTTTACAAATGCACAAGCTAGAGTTGGTATCATGTTTTTCTTGTTGCCTTTCTCCTGGCAGTGAGATCAACCACAGCTGAAAAAACTGCAAGGAGTCTACAGAGCTTTTTTTCCTGTAGAGATAATAAAGATATCCATCAACTGACACTGCTGAAAACACAAAATTGTTTTCTTTGTCCATTAATTTGGCACAAAGGTGGGGATTTACCTGTTATAACTCAAGATTCTGAAAATTTGAATGCTAAATTTGAACTAGTCTAGGCCACTTCAATTGTCAGTAGAAAAAATATATATTTCTGGAAACCAATCTATCCCTTAAATTGATAGGTGTTCAGATCAGTCAGCTCAATCAGCTCCTAGAGTATTTTCTACTCTCTCTTTATATGGCAGTCCAGAACTGAATGATGTTCTATCACATAGATACTTCATCTCTCTCTATGCTAATATCTACAGAAACATCAGACCTCAGGAACAATAATAATAGTCTGACTACAGACATGCACTCTTAAATTCAGTTGTCCTTTAAAAGAGCATGGCTGTTTATAAGTCACTTTCTGGGAATTCAGCTGTTTTCTGTGTTATGCCTGAGATTGTTTGGGAAAGTCCTAGACAGAAGGCAGCAAGACAGAGGCATGTTAGCACTTACTCTAACATTTGTCACTCTAAAGAATCATTTCCCCATACTCATGCCCTGACAATGCCTAGTTTACTAGCAGAACTGTAGTCTTTATCTCAGATGGAGTTATCTATAATCACACATAGTACAAAAGGATTATAGAGATTTATCATTATTCCCTTGCTAAACGATTGCTTCCATGTGAATATCTGCACATCCCTGGAATTTATTTTTGTAGGGAAAAAAAAAAAAGGGAGAGGTGGGGAGCAGCAATCAATTCAAATGTCCCAGCAATGATTATTTAAGCAGTCACATCTAAGCTCTTTTGGAGTTAAAAGTCTCTTAGGAGGTATGATTAATCTCATCCTAAGGAAGAAAAAAGTAAAATTGGATGGTTGGATGGACTGAACAATTCTAAAAAGTTCTGTCTCTCTTCACATATTATGAAGACCTGAGACAATCTGGTCATTCAGATGAGCTGAACTTCACAAGACATAGCTATATTTCACTATTTTAATCTCCTTGTTAAACATACAGAGACACTTATGTAAAACCCTGAAAGTCTAAGTTGTTTGATAGATAGCATTGTATTTTAATGATGATTTGACAGCATGAGCCAATGTAACATTATTTCTTTGCCTCTGCTCTTAGACACTTTCTCATTCTTTGTTAGGTGCAACATTTGGTTATCAAATGTGATTGACAGGTTAAACTCCCTTGATTAAAGAATTTACTTGTATTTCATGAAAAAAACCTTTCCTTACACTGATATATAGCTAGAAATTTGTCCTCCAATACCTTGTACCACATAAAGAAGACAAGGTATCCAGGGAAAGGTAGTATCTTTTATAAAACCAAGAGACAAATTTTGGTGAAATGAAATGAGCTGTTGGATGAACCAGCCTTCTTATTCTGCTAAACAGCCATCTTCACTAAGGAAGGTATCAAGACTGGGATAAAACTATTGTTCTGACTTGCTATAATTTCATGTCCTTTGTCTTCTATATATAGGACAACATTCAATGCTTAAACTAAGTGAGCACTTTTGCTACAACTTGTTGGCAGTTTGAAATGCTGTGGGGAAATGAGTTCATGGCTTCATCACCTGCTAGAGAGCTATCACAACTCACCTATAGCTAGCAATCTCAATAACCTTGAAAGCTGAATGGTTACCTTGTCATATTAGAAAGGTGATATCTTAGAATCACATAATGGTTTGGTGTGGAAGACCATATAGTTCCAACCCCCTTGAATTCAAGTTAGCATTCAATTTTGCACGAGGTGTAAACATACATGATGGATCATTTCACAAGCTTTAGAAGTTTGAGAGAAGCCTACCATAGCCTGCCTGTACTTTGTCTATTCTTGCTTGAAACAGGACTGAGGAACATAAAAGATATTTTTGTTTTTATTTTGCCTTATTAATAATTTGTATCATCATTGTAAGTGGCTTACATCTTTAAATATTCACAAACATAAAGGTATTTCACCTTCTTTGCTTTGTAGATTCCTACATGTTCTCCAATTTATTTTATTTTTTTTATTATTTTTTTTTCTGTCTGTGAACATAGTTTTTCACCTGTCTGTCCCAAGGTGAATTGCCTACTTCTTCAAGAGCCTCACACTCTATAGTTATTCACTGCACTGGATTTTTGTATCTGTAAGCAATAAAGACTGATCATATCCTTTTTCTGGAAGAGGGGGAAGAAAAGCAGTAGAAATAACGTGAACACACTTTCTTTTTCTTTGTGTTACATATTGCAAAATATGTTGACTTAACACATACCAAACACTTAAGTGTTTGCAAATTCATTCATTTCCTCAGAGTCTTTTCTAAAATACTCATCCTTAGAGAAATTAAGTGACCATGAGTGTAAAGGATGGATTAAAAATGGAAAAAAACATTTTACCAGTTTATAAAAAGCAGTATGGCACAAACAGGACTGAAAACGAAAAGAACCCTTTCATCTCCAATTGTGTTGATTCCTTCACACACTGATAGGTGAATCACATTCACACATCACCTATTAATCTGACTAGTGGTATTGTACCTACAACTTCTGAAAATTAAATTCTCAATACACTGTGGTGAAGAACTGAATAATAGGAAACACATAAAACTTGTCTACCTTTCATCATCCTGTTTTAAGGAACTCTTCCCATTTAGAAACTTTATGGAAGCAGAAGGAACAGAAATAAATAGGTTTATAGCATTCATCTTTAACTGTCTTTGTTCCAATAGTCTTCTCTCTACACGCATCCGTAATTCTGCCCATATAGGATGTGTAAATAGTTTTGGCAGGGTGATTTTAACATGCATAAACGTTTGAAGGAATAATCTTAATTTTATTCCAAAATAACTTTCTTAATGTTTTAAATAATTAGACACATTTGAAACATGGTTTAGCTGACTGAAAAAAATCTGTTTCCTATTTATTGCTAATCTTCAGTTATAAAATATAACTAGGTTTGAGGGCACCAATCTTCATTTGTTGAAACAGTGAGGAACAGTAAGGCACTGTAAACAGTTCTTAATACAATAAAGGGAATAGAGAAAAACTCACATTTAAAGATTTAAACAGCTAAAATCTTTATAAAGTAATTCTAGATTTTTCTTGAAAATTCATTTTTTTTAGAAGGGAAAAAAACCAGTCTGAAGAAAGTTAAAATCAAAATTTGATCTCAGGAGCTCTCATGAGTTATTTGAAATATCCAACATTATATACTATATTGAATATTATTACAGGCTATATAATATATTATTATATACTATACTTTGTAGAGTATATCTATCTATTATGTTATATAAAATTGTACTTTTGGATTAGAGTATTAGAAATATGGAACAGAATATTATATTCATGTTTCTGTAGTTTAAATTTTATAATTACACTGTTATAGTTAATACTTTCATAAATTAAACACCAAATCAGCAATGACACACGTAACAGGCCTTCCATTGGAATTGCAGTAAGAAGGAGCTTGCAAGAAGGATTACTCCATCATCCTAGGCTTCTAGGTGCTGATCATCTACCTGACTTCAGGAATTGTTTATCAGCCTCCCTTTCCCAACAGAGAGGGTTGAGCCAATAATTCTAAATGGGAAATAATATTTTTTCATTCAATGAAGCCAACGTAGGCAAGAAGGTCAGGGTAAAGAATAATAAGGTATTGGCAGTTCTGTTCAAGTGTTCTAAGTTTTCAGACAGGAATTCTTGCTCATGGGAAAATTCTGGCAATTATAGCAGTGGGAATAAATGAACAGTGACTCTAGTGTCTACTCATCTAAAACTTGGAAAAGAGGAAATGATTCACTGCAAATAAACAGGAGTCTTTTTGTGAAAAACAGAGGAAATGAGCAAACTTTTGGAACAAATCCCAGCTAAAACTCATTAAATCCAGCTGCACATGCATATAATGACAACGTCTATAATGGCTTCATAGAAATAGATTTTTTTAAAAAACATGACAGAAAAATTTTTAGGTTGAGGCGGCAAAGAAGGTAAAGAAGTTCTGTCGTTTAAACTACTGCACTGACAAATTCATGGACACTGTTCCTACTAAGATCTCAGTAATAACGCTACAAATACGATCACTTTTTTAATATTAAAGCAATATAATCTTTAGGCCATCATTCCCAAGATTATAAAATTAGCTGGAATTTGCTTGAAAATTTGAAGTACATTATTTAGCTATGATGGGTACATCAGAAGATGAGAAAAAAAAATGCTTAAGAAGTCTACCTGAATTGTCATCACTGAAAAATTTTACTTTCATGTTCTAAAGATGAAATTTTGATATAAACGTAAAACACCATATGCATATGGACACCTACAGTGATCTCTGCTAGCCGCTCTCTCTCACCTGCAAAGCATAACTGCATTTTAAACTTTATAACAAGAGATTTTTAAAAGCAGCCCTTTTCTTGATAATAGATGTGAATTACAACACTGGGAAAACCCAGTGGTTTTAAGAAGATGAGAATCTCTAAACCATACACAGAAAAGTCAGGAGACCTTCAACTGGTAATTTTCAGAACCAAGTCACAATAACCTTTAACAAATTACCTTTTTCACATATTTGATACCACCTACGTATCAACCCCTTTTTCTTCCTAATTGAAAATGAGACATAGTTAACATTTTCCTTCTTTCTAACCCTAGGCCCAGAGGGATAATTCAGTGACTTAAGGATGATAATTTAAGTGAATTTGGAAATAATTTTTCCTTTTAAAATTTTCAGAGCATTAAAAAAAAATAAAGCTGTTCATTTTATTGATGTGTATTTGCAATACACATATTTTAATACAAACAAAATAATGGTTTTCACTCCAAGTATTTTTGGAAGAACAAAATTAATAATCATGTACTATTCAGCCTGTACTCCTAAAACACCATACTACTACTGTTTTTGGTTCTTGTGTTTCTTCCTCTTCTCAGTTTCATTTTTGCATCCTCTTTTTCACCAGTGCAATCTCAGTTCTCCACTCCATATATTTGTCCCATTTCTTAGACAGCTTGTCTGGCAATATTCCTCTCTTACATTTGTATCCTAGCCTTTTTGTCAAAAAAAATCACCTTTCCCCATAACCCGTAATGCATTTCTTGCCTTCTGTACTCCTCTTTAGGACTGATGGGGTTGATATTGCAGCTTCATTTATTCCAAGCTCCTGACATAGTAACATGAGAGGTACATATCTATTCCCTTCTTTCTCTCTTTTTCTCTCCTCTCTAGGTCCAGCTTTTATGTCTGTGGTATTGTAACCAAGCAGCTTCATCCTCACTTTCTCAGGCTACCCACAAGACACAGGATATTGGTGGGTTTACCCCAGCTGGCAGGTAAGCCGCCACCCTGCTGCCCTGACACTTCCCCACAGTGGGAACTGAAGACAATCAGAAAGACAAAAGCAAGAAAATGAATCAGTCAAGATAAAGACAGTTTAATAAGTGAAAACAAAACAAAAACCCCAAACACCCCAAATCCAAACAAGTGATGCAAACCCAATCACTTATCAACAGCAGACTGATTCAGACCCTTAGCAACAACTACTTCAGGAACACTTCCCCAGATTTTAATTGCTAAACGCAACGTGACACAACGTGATGTGACATGGCATGGTATGAAGCGTGTCACCATTCAATTCAGGTCATCTGTGTAACCTCCCACCCTCTTGCCCACCCTGAACCTACCTGCTGGCATGTCAGAGCAAGTAACAGAGAAGGCTCTAACACTGTGAATCACTGCTCAGCATTAGCTGAAGAATTGTAAAATCATGGAATCATTAATGTTGGAAAAGATGTCCAAGATCATAAGTCCAACCTTAGACCAAACATCACCATGTCAACTAAACTATAGAATTAATGCCAAGTCCAAGGGATGATGACTCCATTGCCTTCCTGCACAGCCCCTTCCAATTCTTGACAACCTTTTCAGTGAAGAAATTCTTTCTGAAAGAAGAATTAACTCTGTGTACTCTTCACTGAAGAAAATTAACTCCATCCCAGTCAAACCCAGCACAGATGGACAAATTGTTCACCTCCATCTTAATCCAGGCCTGCTGAGAAAAAGTATTTGGGAGTTCTCATTCATAGGGTAGGACTTACTCACATAAATCTATATGGCTAAAGATCTGTACCTCAAAAAATCTGAGGTTTTCCTGAGATGGGAAAAATGCAAAATGTCACCATGCCAGTATTTCCATCTACAAAACATGGGTTAACATAATTTTTGAAACAGAAAGGTAATGCCATGCTTATATTCACCTTATAAAATGGTTTTCATTGTTTCTGTCTGAGAGATAAAAAATTATTTGGCACCTACTCTGTTTACCAACATAGCATCTTCATACACATCTTAAAATTAAAAGTGAAAACCAACCTCAATTATAAAAACTGTTATAAGACCAATTATTTTGTTGTTCATACAAAGTTTTGAGGATTTGGGGAAAGGGGAGACTATGTAAATGTTGAGTATTTTGGAAGCAGAAAGCAATTTAATTTTCTGGGGGAGAGAGGAGGGAAGGGATAATGATGTCATCATATTATTAATCAGGATATCATAATTCTTGTACACAAGTGAAATTAGTATTTCTAACAAATTTTTCTTTTGACATTCATTAATTTTTGTTTCACAAGTTTGCAACTTTGACTTTCTTCTAGGAGAATTTTTTTCTATGCATGAAATATTCATTTGGGATCACATTCATTTGGGGTTAGTCAGACAATGGTACTGCTCTTAATGGGACCTGTGACTATGTCATACATGTGTCAGTTCGGATGTACTCATTTAATAATACTTGTCTTTGATGTCTTACTTTTTTACTGCAGTGTGTGAAGGTTATAATTGGAACAGATCTTATATACAAACTAGTTATAGAAAAGAAACTGGAAAACCTTATTTTCATTACTGGATTGTTGTGCTAAATTGACATTATACATCCTGAGGCAGAGCCACTATATTCCTGAATTTGAGACTGAATGTATGCTAGAATAATTGTCTGAGTCTGCAGTTTCAGAACATTGTTTTCATTAACATTCTAACCTTTTCAATTACTGTAGAATAGGAAATTAACTAAATTAAAGTTCATGATTTTCTTAAATTAACTATTATAAATGGTTTCAAAATTTATATAAATTTAGACTATGGTAATTCAGATTCTCCTTCCATGCACTAATCTTCACTCTCCCTTAAAGCAGTAAGGTTGAAGGATGAAAATTAAAACTGAATCTTTAGCAGTAACAGAATACCATGAATGCTAAAACAGTGTATCATGTCAGAGAAATTAATTTAAAAAATTCTTTCCTTAAACTGAAAGGTATATCTTCAGACCAATGAAGAGAATATTTTAAAACTACTAGCTATGCTGAAAATAAAAGATGATAAATGCAAATAAAAATATTAAAACTAATTTTAAAAAATTCTATCCATGCACAATTCTAAATCTGTGGTAAGTTCTATGAAGAGGAGCACAGTTCGGGGGCCTGAACTCTTTTGAAAGAAAATATAGCCATGGAGAATTCTTTCAGAGAATAAAATGGTCATTATGGATTCAAAATTTGAGGATGTTACCATTAAATTATGATTTGTGCCTACACAACATTCATTTTCAAAAAGAAAAATTTACTGCACAGGACTGGGGAACCATGAAATTGTCATAGAGAGGTAGATAAGCTGCTCCTAAAAAAGATGTCTAGATAAGGTCCAACAGCAACTTCATGATATCTCAAACAACTGCCAGTGCAAAGCAATGGTAAAAACCCTCAGGTCTCCAGAGAGTCCAAGGAGCAATTCTACACAGTGGTAAGTTCCTTACACATGATGAATACAGACACCCATCGTCAGGCACCACGAAAATAAAGGAGTTTTGAGATTTCTAGGTGGTACTGTGAAGGGAAAGTGTTTTCTTCTCAAATATTTGGGAACTTTACTGAGAAAATTGTGCAAGTACAGTCCAGTGCTGAGTGATCTATGAACTGTGCAAGACCATACAGATCACACAGTGTCAGCATTAGGCAGTACTGAGAGGGTCACAAAACATTTGTATATGATGTGCATGATACAGTATACAGGTATTATTTAAGAAAAATGAGACTGTCTTCAAGGAAGGAGGAATAAAGAGAAGCAAGGAAGCACTCGGGACACAAGTCAGAGTAAGTTCAGTGCATGATGAGTGGAAACACTGTTAAATTTCATCTTGTGTCAGAACTGCGACAGGGCAGTGGTTAGGAATGGCAGGGAGACTGCCTGTTTGTTATTCAGAAGCGGTACTCAATTGCTCCTTATTTAAAGTTGCAGTCTGTTACTTTTACCAGACAGCTGTGTTTTGCTTTTTCTGCCTGTCACTGTGTGGCATCAATAAGATTTTGATTTTATCTGAATGTCTATTTAACATTAAATGTCATTGACACGACAGCACAAAGCACTAGCATCTTTACACCAGAATGGCCAAATCTTATAACTGAGCTGAGCAGGAATAGCTGTGGGAATCCCTGTGTCTAATCTCTTCACCACAGAAATTAGAGGTGTCTCAGGGAGAAAAGTTCTAATCAGACAGAGGGAAAAAAGATCCCCTAAATTAGAAAACTGCAATTATGAAAAAATAACAGATATTTTCTAAAATATTAATAATAATAAAAAAATAGCTGTCACATGTCAGTTGTGGCTACAAGAAGCATACACTTAGATTTTTACCTGCAGATTGCTACTGATGTCCTCTACTCATAGGGAATTAAAGTCATCAAGCTTATATTGTCATTTCCTCAGCACTGAGATATAAATGTTCACAGTCATTCCCTGTGACAGCAGTGTAGAGATACTGGAAATGGACACTTTACCTTATTCCTCCTAGCATACTGTAAGGAAATGGCTTAATATAAAGTTGTTTTACACAAAGTCAACAAGCTACCTTCTTTGCTCCTCATTTTTCTTCTCCTCTGGTAGAGTCATGTTCAACTATTGCTCACTTTACTATTTCATTGACTCTTAATGCATATATACTTACCCCACCAACTTCAAGCTAAAATATTCTTCATTTTTCTGAAGTAGTTTCCTTAAATAAAATCATTGTAATTTTAGTTTTCACTCAAAATATTTCTTACTTTCTCAAACAGCTAACTTGAGAAAGAGTACAGATGTTTTCATGGTCTTTTCTGGTAAAAATTACCTCTACCTATCAGGATAAATCTATTTTCTTGAAAGCATCTTGTAGTTATAGATCAAAGAATAAAATAACTATTATTTCCAGCTTCCATTCAGTATTACCTAAAGCAATTTCCTGTATAGAAGATTTCATGGGAAATTTCATCAGATTTCATTTAGAACTTGAATCCTTTATAGATTTCCCTTTAATATCTGATTTCTTCCCCTTCTTTCCCTTTATATTCTGATTTCTACAGTTTATACAAACATTCTTGCATTCTGAATTTATAAAATTTGGTTTTACTAAGTCAGTAATGAGATCTTGAAAACAGAGATAAAAGTTTCTTTATCCACATTTCTGTCCTGATGGATCATTATCTTTTTCTTCTATTGTATTTTTTAATTTTAACATTAACTTCAGAAATCTATCTATCAAAATTCTATCAAAATCTATCAAAAAGGATGGAAAGGTAGTTATAAGCAAATGAAATAACATTACTCTTCTTAATAAAACCCTGCAATGTTACATTTTAATTTCAATAGCCTTAACAGGAAGTATTACAAAGACCAACAATTGAGGGCAGTTGATGATGTCTTGTGGGTAGCAAGAACTCAGCAATCAGATAGGAAGAAACTTGAATTAATGAACCTGATTTATTAGACCATCACTTCTCCTATTTCTGTTTTATGATAAGAATTATTTAGTTTCATTCACTCCAGCATATATTTCTCATTTCCTTCAGTGAAACCATATTTTAGCACCTTTTTTGATTTGTTTTACTAATTTTAAAGTAAATTTAATTTTAAGTCTGAAAAATGAATAAATAAATTTCAGAGTAATCTTTCAGTTAATTCTACTGAAAGCTATAACTTTATTAGTCCAACAAGATAATTATCATTTGTGTTTCATGTATTTACCAAATGAAAAATTAACAAATTTGATTAGTAACTGCATTGTAACTGCATCAAAAAATTCCAAATCCATCAAATAATGAGTAAAAATTTCTGGTATATCTAATCTTGAAGATATTACTAGGATAGGACTTTCAGAAAAAGAATGAGTCAGCACTGCAGCCTAGTTTTCAAAGCACTGCAAAAGAATCTTCTGCTTGTATTTTCTGCTTGTATCGATTTATGAATGGTGAAAAGTCCCACACTGAAGACTTTGGAAATAACAGTCGCATTTGAAGAAAATCACCTGGTTAAATGGTCACTGTTTCAAAATTTATTATATTGAATTTGGTTGCCTGAAAATACATGTGAGAAGTAAAGTATAAATCTGTATTTACAACTGAGGATTTTCTCTGAAAGTAGGATGAAAAGTTATTAGAGATAAGCTTTTCAACATGAATGGCTGTAAACTGATCACATATGATGAAATAAATTAGATCTTTGGCAACTAAAATATATAAAAAAGTAAAATATTATGCAGACATAGGAAAATAAGTTTTGCCTCTCTACCTGGTATTGAAATTAGAGTGAGACTATGTCAAATTCTGTCTACACACTTCAGAAAATGTGAAAATACTTGGAAGAATAAAAAACAGAGTTTCAAAATTGTCCTAATCAAGAAGTCAGGAAAGAAAGTCTTAAAACATGAATTATTGTATCTTATCTTACAGAAAAATATGGTGCAGGAGAGTAAATCTTGAAGTGCAATGATATCAAGCAATCATATGTAGAAATAAGACAAAATTTTATTTTTAAGTAAAATTACATTTGTAAACAGTAGGTGAAACTGAACACTGAAGTAGGATTTGAAAGGGACTGATTTGAGACCCTTGAAATCAGAGTTCTTTAAATAAGATTGTTTTTAAAACAGATATTTGGTTCCTTCTCTTTTAAAGTAAAATTTCTACAATTTCTCTAGGCAAGTTAGAGTAGATTTCCTTAGTCATTCTTTGTTATATGTGTAAGGAAAAAAAAATCTAAAAGGTTATTGAACAGCTTGCTCCCTAACCAAAGGGAAAACATCAGATATACTAAACTGAGCAATGATTACATTTCTGTGCCACACTAAGTTGTGGAGCTCTGCTCTGCAAGATTCAACATCAACTCATGGAATGTATAAGATAATAAATTTAAAGTAAATGAAACTTGGAGGTTCCTTGAAACCTGGAAAAATACCTCTTAGTGTGTATTGGAAACAAACTAGTTGTCCCCAGGATTATTCCTGACAAAAAAAACCTCATATTTTTCCAGCAAAATTAATTCAATTAATTTCATACAGTCTGTGGGACAAGTGCAGTGTTTATCAAAACTTGTTGACTCTGGTGTCCTTCCAGTATAACTCCACTCTGATCCTGACAAGCAGTTAGGCCAGATTAAGAGTGTACACCCAGGTACTAATTTTTTTAAAAATCATCATTTGTACTATTTTTCTTTTTCTTTTCTTTTTTTTCTCTTCTCTTCTCTTATATAAGTTGACTGCAGAGATTGTATTTTCCATTTTAAAACACAGACTTTCTGTACANTGACAGCAGAGATTGAATTTTCCATTTTAAAACACAGACTTTCTGTACATTTGCTGCTTATATAACAATTAATATATTCAACCCACATATGTCACAACCCCGCTACTAATTCTTAAAAATAATCATGCCTTCTAAATTTAAAAACTTACAAATTTGCTTTAAACAGTGCTTTTAAATTACTAACACCCATCCAGTCATGTAGACAAGTATAGCTTGGTCTCTTAACCATAGTACATTCTAGGAAATTATATTTACCTGCAAAACAATCAATCAGATCATATTTATGAGCTACTTACTTGTATAAGTCAGCTGAAATCCTTGGTCAGTATCAGATCCATTGGTATTAAACTCTATCCACATATGGTTAGAGGTGCTGTTAAGAATAACTCCCATCATGTCGTTTTTGGTGAAGACTCCAAGAGAGCGTGAAGAACTGTCTTTTCCATCATACACCTTACAGAAATAGGAGCATGAAATCGGACATCAAATCTAAATATTTGAAAGATTTTCATTTATACAATAATTCCAAAGTTAGCAACGCATTGCCAATAGTTTCCCCAAAACCTTAAAATTTCTATTTTGAGAGGTATATATCCCCAGGTTATCCAGTTCAGTGAAATCTTAAATATTCTGCCCCCCTCAAGGTGTTTTATAGTCTTTTGCCTTTTCGGTTTTGTGAGCTCATCTTGAAAGAAATTAATTTTATATGCAAGTCTATCTTCTGAGATTTCATAAACTCTGATTGTTTTCCTGATTATTCACAAAGGCCAACAGAAATATGAGTTCTGAAATCACCATTGAAGATAAATTCTTACAGCCTATTCTCTTCTCTCCTGTCTGAATATATCAACAGCAAAAATGGGATATTGAAGGCAATCTGTAATCTTTTATCTCAGGCTCTAAGCCTTCAGCAATTTTGGTTTACTATAAGATTTAAGAAAGGCTGATAAGTTTTCAAAAAGATACATCAATCTGTTTCCAAACTAATTGTAGAGATGTTCTTATTTACCATGTTACTTTACTAAAAACTTTCAACAATATCAACCTATGTACTTTTTAAATCCTAGAATTTTTAAGAATGCCTTGACTGTTCACAAATACAGGAGAAGTACAAATTCTTGCCAAAGGGGTAAATTTTTGGGTTTTTTCTTTTCGCAAAACCTTAAAAGTCATAAAGTGTGAAAATAGCATTCTGCAGTTTCATTTTGTTTCTGCAAGATAAAATTAAAAACCTAATTTCTTCTTTAAATTAAATAAACATTCTCTACTTTCTCATAGGAAAATAAGAAGATAAAGTGTGTAAATATACACCATACATGAAATGTCATGTCAATGCTTATTCAAATGAAGAAATAGATTTGAATAGGTGGTTTCTGATATGAAGTGAAAGATAATTTACCCTTGTCTCATATGTCCTAGAGTGACTAGAAACAATCAGTACAAAAGCTACAATTACAGTAAATACTTCAAACACCAGATCTTCATCCCTCCACTTGCAGACCTTGTGGTACAGAGTGAATTTATACTGATCCCAGTGAGAAGCAGGAGTGACCCATTTAACAACTGAAATTCCTATATCTGAGTCACAGGCAGTTCTTCCTATTTGAATGCCCAGTTAGATGGGCACAAAATCCAGAAATGCTTCTTTTTAGATGACAGACCATTGCAACATTTGTAGGTGAGGACCAACAATTAAAAAAAGTTCTATTTTTTCTGTGGAGAAAATACGGGCATGCCATCCATAGGTAAACATCGTGAATGTACCATGTTCATCTCAAATGCCATTAACAAAAAAACCCAAAAACAAACAAAAACAAAACACCCCCCCCAAAAAAAATGCATAAGACTTTTAAAGACTTTTTATATATTTACATTTCCAAACCCACAAAGATATAAATAATTACTTACTCTAAAATAAAATTTTGAAAAATAATATATTGTGCTAGCCATTGGTAGAAGAATACATTGCCTTTATTATTGATGCAAAGACTGTCTTATACCAAGGCACACAGATGAGATGTCTCAGAAGATACAATCCATTGTATTTAAGGCTCATGCAAGCAGTTACACGTACTTAAGGTTCACCTCTTCGAAGAGATGTGACTTTAAGCTATGTTAAGACTATCTGAAAAATTACTTTCAAGCTTTTAACCATTGCCTTGGGACAGAGCTAGAGATCGATTTCATGGACAGATTATGCTTTATTTATTAGAGCTGGAAATCTATTCTACAAAGGAAAGAATCATTTGTTCTCCATAAGATTTATTTCCATAGATATATTACACTTCATTTGGGAGATAATACTTAAAATGGAATTTTCAGTAATTGTCATTAATTAAAAATGCTGCCTATGTTTAAAAAGAGATTTTTATTCATCTATAAAACAAAACAAACAAACAAACAAAAACTCCCACAGCTAAAGATTGCAGACACCTTATTTCAAAAATATTCTGCCTCACTGACTGTTAGAGATACTCTTCCCACCTGAGGACCAACAAGTTAAATAACAGAATCCCTCAAGATTGATCCAGACCCAAATGAAAAGAGTGTTTCATGAAATTAAAATTAGATATGAGAGATCATTTGAAAACAGTTGTTAAAAAACAAACAAACAAAAAAAAGGCAAATAAACAAAACAACAAACAAAAAGGCACCACAATTTGTAGTGACACTTGTCCACCTTTTGTTCACATTACAGACATAAGCAAGTATATATCTACTCCAATAAGTGCAACAGCGTTAATGAACAAATACAACTACTGAAACTCCCTTGTCCACACTGAAATGTTGATTGAATCATGCTAAGAAAGAAAAGCTTTTTTACTAGTGCTTGTGATGCTAATTAATGTGGGCCAAGGATCATTCCCAGTAGACAGCTTGTGTACAACCATTGTGTCATGCCATATACCACTGATTCCAGAGGTACAGCATACATTTAATAAAGTAGTCTAGACTATTTATCACTATTAATTCATATTTAGTACATAAATTTAAGTTATGAAGAAGAACCCATCTGAAATATAATCTGAATGCTGCAATTGCAATTTCCTCAGTCATGAAGAAAAAAAGGTCTATTTGGCAAAAAAAAGATGAGAAACAGGTTACATTCTGCTTTTCCTCTTACCTCTGACAAATTCCCTGCAGTTGCATTATAAAAATTCTGGCAAAGGTAGCCACTTTAAAGAATTATGAATCTCCAAGTGGCAGTTAAAACAGGGAGACCAGGAAGATGAAGTGTTAGTGAGTGAGAAAGGATAAGCTCTACAATAAAGAGATAATCCAAGTGTTCACTTTTGTCATATGTCCTTCAAAATGGTGAAACTGTTTCTATTCTTTTACTTGAATTTAGATTTCTATCCCAATAATTCAAGTTCAAATTTTGTCACAGCTATAGAACACTTTGCCCACAAATTACAGACATTAACTTGGATGCATTCTTCTTGAAAGTAATAGTTTTGACTCTTCCTCATGCACTACTCTTATTGATGCCAGAAATACTCTTGCAAATTATATGCCATTCCATACACTCTACAGTCTCAATATCCAGCCTCAATATTCCCACTTGAATACTGAGCTGATATATAGAGCTGCAGATTAGTTTATATTTTCAAAGCAATAGTGACAGAGCAGGAGTCAAGCCACCACAGCTTGATTGTCTTCACAGTATTTATTGTCAGTACATCCCTGGAACACATTTAATGCAGACTTACTAACACCTTCACAAATCTTCCCTGAGAAAGCATTAGTGCAGGAGCTGCATAGGCCAGGGGCTCTTTCTGAGACACAGTTCCAGTGAGCCACCTTATTTGACGTTTAACATTAGAGGCGTAGTCAAACTGCAGAGGCTGGTCTTGGGGGCAGCAGAGAATGATCTGGAGCTGTGTTTAGCATTAATTTAGACATAGCATTCAGGGCTGCCTCTTTTCCCCTATTTATGAGGAACTGAAAGTGTTTGTTTTTCTTACTGAGGTTAAAATATGCAGACAAAAGGAAAGGACAGCACTACAGTTATTCATGAGGAGAAATGCTCCAGTAATATTGCTAATGTATCTACACCTGCCATTGGAATGTGCAACATTCACCTGAAGAAGAAGGAAATGCTGGCTAGAGTTTCTTTACGTTTCTTGAAGTTTCTCATTCTGACAGTAAAAAGAAATTACTTACAACTAAACTTACCAAATTTCCTTAACTGCTGAGATTTTATAGCATAAAATCATCCCAAAGGGACATGCTTTTAAAATATTCCTTTGGAAGCTGGGCAGGCACGGCCTATATAGTTTACTTACATTGCTAAAATGTAAATTTTTTCACTCCATCCTCATGGAAATCAGAGTGATCTCACCTCAAACGGTAACATGATATGCTTTGTCTGACACTCCTGGTTGACTGATTTTTGGATTATTATGTTATTATTACAGGTTTTATTGGCCCACTTTATCATATACTATTGTGCATCATTTTTTACCCTTCTTTAGCTATGTTTCCCTGTGGTGTCCCTGCCACAGGCACGGCTCAGCTGCGCCCTGTGGTGGGCAGTTGGATCCAGCTGGAAGCGGCTGTGTCTGGATGGAACTGGTTGTGTCTGGCTGGAACTGGCTGTGTCTGGCTGGAACCGCCTGTATCCGGCCGGAACCAGCTGTAACCGTCTGGAACCGGCTGTGTCCAGCTGGGGCAGCCCTAGCCTCCCCTCATGGCACCCCTACATCTCCCACTGCTGCCAGGGCCAGGGCACCCACACCAAATGCAACACTATATATATACAGATTTTTCTTGTAAAACAGATACTGAGCTAGGAAAATGCCCTGTATTTCAGCACAAGGCTTATAAATATTCTTAAGCTTAGTGTATTCCTTGCAAGCTGCCAACAAGGCTGTCTTGCAGCTTCCTTCTGTGCAGCACAAGATAGAAGGCTGGGGTTTACAACACATTTTGCTCATATTTTGGGTGCAGATAGGAAAGAAAGCCAGCCTCAAAGTCCATAGCCTTGCCAATGTGCTGATTCCAATGAAAATGTGTAAAAGGACATCCTGGCATGGGAATAGAGAGCAAATAGACTTTATTTTCATAAATGCAGGTAATAGAGAGACCTTAATTGGTGGAAGAGAGCTTAATTGTATAAATGGATGTTGTGCTGTGCCAACTGACTCAAAACCAGAGAACAGTCCTTGCAGTGCAGACAGCGCCACAATTTTGCCTTTGCTTCCTTTAGATCCTCTGAAGTATTGTGCTAAAAGATCTATAAAAGAAGAAAGTATCTAACAGATTGCTCAGAATAGCTTTGTCTCAGGCAAATCTTTCTTGTGTCTCTGGGGAATATCGCTAAGTATGCTGGACATTACTCGTGAGATGTTCTGAATGATAACTGAGTTTCTTGAATGTTTCTTTGGGGTTTTCTAAGGGATGTTTTGTTGCAGATTTTTAAGTAGTTTATTAAATTATTTATAAACCAGATATCTGCAAAGCTTCTGGGAGACCTATGTACCACATTCAAGCAGCTCAGTGGGCAATTAAGTTCTTTCTCCTCTGCTGCATCTCTTCAGAGCAAAAATACTTTTGGGGATCTGCACTGTCAGACCATGGATAATGGGAGCAAAGGACAATACAAACCTCGTAATTTTTCCACCTACTCAATTCCCTTTGATCTAAAAGCAAAACAAAAGTCTTGCTGTGTTTTATACATGGCAGCATTTATTATCAATGTTTTTGTGGGTAAAGACGGAGAAAATGCTGTTCTTTTGATTGTAACTTTCTAATCTATCAGCTAAAATATAAGTTTTGCTTATTTTGTGGTCAAATGAAGACTCTATTTATTGAAATGAACAGATATAATAACAAAGATATTAATTTCTATATTAAAATTAAGACTTTTTTCCTCCCCACCTTCATCCTATCTGTAAATGCCTTGGTTTTGCAGGAGTTGAATTGTCACACCTAATTACATAAGAAAGCTCTTAAGATGATAAAATGGATAAAAATACAGCCACCAATATTTGATCCATAGCAATTCTACCTTTAAAATCCTTGTGAGAAACACGCAGTGCAAATTTTAAAAATCAACTTTGAAATGTAGAGAGCAATTTTTAAAATGTTAAATGATTTGCTGGGATATATCCAGAAAGGAAGTTGCTAACTGAATTCTGAATACTTAATGATTTTAAGTATTAATTAACCGAAAATTTGGAGACATAAATTTGAAAGGCTAATTTAATGCATGGTCAACACTTCAGATGAGTATCAGGATTTTCAGTATATATAAGAATGAAACAGCTACTTTTAGGAAAAGGCAACTTATTACCATGACGTAGAAAAGTACATGCTCAAAATCTATCTATATTTAGGCTGTGTTTCAAAGGTTACCTGCAATGTAAGTAATAAAAGACATGTTCTAGGACTACAGTTTTAGTCAATATTGCAATGTTGGTTTCCATTTAGAGGAATTAAAAAAACAAAGCAAAACAAAAAAACCCCAAAAATCCATGTGCTACCCTTCTAATTTGTGCGCAAAGAGAAAAAAATACTAAGTATTCAAAATCCAAGTTCAAATTTTAGGTGTCCTTTTAAAATTTAAACCACTTCAAACAGATATAATACTATAATACTTCTAGAAATGTAATTGAACTCACAATGTCTCCTATAGTTTCTTTGACTCTAGTATAAATCATTGAATCTAGTATAAAGGCATTGATGCTATCCACCTCAGAATTCAGTAAAGTGTCAGAAAGTGGAATGAAAATAAAGATAATTGGCATTGGAAACAGATTTATTCATGCAATGTGAATATTTAGCCTAGAAAGTGAAAGAATTTTTTCTTATTACCTTAACAATATCTCCCTCATGCAGCTGAAAGCTCCTGGCTTTAAGACGGATCCCTTTTCCAGCCTCGGTTTCAATTTTATAGATACATTCATGGTTGTTGTCATAATTAGATGGAAAATTTGGAGACAACAATGTTCCTTCATTTCCAGAGACAGTTGCTCCACATTCAGCTAAAGAAAATAGACACATTAAAACAAAAGAAGCGAATTATCCAATTCAAGAAAATATGAGTTATTCTCAATAATACTTATACTCTATAAAATATCTAACAAGCTGTCTAGGAAAAGTATATTTCAAAGAGGTCTCAACTATAGGACCAACTCCTAGAAACCCTATCAAAGTTGCCATCTCCTGCTTTTCACTGGGTCTGTTTATTATGTGCACTTATGTACTTTTACCTCCAATTTATCCCCTGGTCCTCCCATCAGACTAAGCAGTAATGCAGGTTAGCCTGGATACCATAAAAATTGAATGCTTTATTGAAATATAGTTATTGTGGTAACATTTCATATAAACATAATATTGTTTTTACCTCTGTATTCAGCTTTACAAATAAATAAAACAAAAAACCAAACTAAACCAACCCAAAACATAAAAAACCAAAACATCAACAACAACAAAAAACAAACAGAAAACAAAAACCCAACATTTTTTGGCATCAATCAATGCCAAGGAGACAGATCCTTTCCTTCCTGGGTAAAGAGTAGGTGTGTCTTTTTCACAGCCATCTGTAGTAAGCACCTATTGACACTTTCATTAGACATTTCTCGTTGTAGCTCCCGAGTAAAGAAAATACAGAGTAGGAGGAGTGGTATGTTGCAAACCGTGGATTCAGTTTGAATTCTGAATAAAGGCTAATAAAATTATTCCAAATATACAACATAAATTGCATCACATAAATGAAAACATCCAAACAGACAGCAAATAATATTGGTGTACTGTACAAACAGATATTAAAACCACTTAAAAATGATCCAAAAACACTTCATAAAACCCCACAGTAACATTAACATACCAATTATTAATCTTCAACTTCTTTTTAGGTGCATGAGATTGATACTGATATCTCATTTTGCAGTCTAGGGATAAAATATACTGTGGGTTTTTGACCTAAACATCATTAGACTTCATTCAAAGTTTTGTAAAAACATAACAGATATAATAATAATAATAAATTAATGTATAATTGTAAAACAACAGGTATGCCTTCTCAAAAAAGTGATAGGTTTAGGGGAAAAAATTGAATTTTTTTCTGAAAACGTTTAATAGATTTTTAGGGTTTTTAGGATGTTAAAACATTTCTTTGAGGAAGTGTGTGTGTGTGGGAGGGGGGAAATACAACTTTAGGTAAACTTCAACATAATTTAACAGCCATATGTGTAAAGAATAATTTTGAAAATGCACTGTATAGACAGCAAACATATTAGAAAATAATTTATTTAAACATATTCAAGAAGAAATGTATGATTTATATTTGCAAATAAGCAGCCTAAATGTTTTGTATTTACATTTCTGAGGCCTTCACAGATATCAGATTTATGTACCTCTTGCTTTTGAAAATTATAGAACGAGTGTGTTTTTTACTTCCTCCCTACAATAATTCTGAAGAAGGAAAAGGAGTAAGAAGGAGAAGGAGATGGAAGCAGGGATGGGTGGAGGGAAGGGGGAAGGAGGGAAGAAAGGATGAAAAGAGGAAGAAATTAAGGGGGAATGAGACAGCTACAATATTACCTGGAGCCTTATTTCTACTCTGCATTTGGGACCTCCTTAGGCAAAATGAAAAAGGAAATCACCAATAAACTGCTCAGGATCTTTATCTAATATTTTTAGTTAGAGTTCATTCACTATTTTAAAGTAGAGCTTTATATTCTCCCCTTCCTTAGCTTCAGTTTTGAGCTACATTATGTTTAGAAGGCAGCAGGATTTTGGGGAATAAGAACCTCTGCCACCAAAGATGAACTCTTTCTTTGTTAGGGAATGTAGGATGCATAAAGTATTTCTAACATTTATTTATAAGGTATTTAAAGTCACTTTCCATTGTCTAAATGTTTCAAAGAACTGTAGAACATTGAGAAACTAGATTTTTATTTTGATACTTCTTTGGTAAACCATGTCAAGTATGTGATACTTATTACGTATGGCTACATATACATGTCTTTCTGTACCTTTTGGTGCATACATATCCATATGTAGCTATTTTTGTCTTGGATTTTAGGATAAAGGTGGAACTGATTAAATTTATAAAATGTAATTCAAAGCAATGCCAACATTAATGCCACACTAATGAGAAACATTTACAATGCCAGTACTCTACACAAGCCTTCTGCAAACTAGTGTTTGCCTAGGTAAAGATGCATGCAAAACACCAATGGTCCCTTAGGTTGCATTACTATCTTATTATCTATCTCCTTTAAAGAACTACAAATACACAAGTACAATGTTGAAGAGAAAAAAAAGTATGGAAGCAAAGAATTTTTTTCTTACTTAATTCTCATACAATATTCTACATTTTGTTTCAGTAAGTGAATGTAAACCACTAAGACATATGGAGTTATAGAGAAAGTGTACAATGAGCTTTGCAAATCTAGAACTGGACACATTTCATGCTCCAATAAGTCTATGTTCCAAGGTTCAAAGCCATGGTAATTTTAAATCTGTGAATGAAAGTACTGACATATAAGATCAGAGATAATGAGAGTTACAAACTAAAGTTGAAATACTACTACCTTTCTAAAGTATACTACTTTATGCAAGAAGCAGATGTATTCTAACATGAACAATTATTTACTAGACTTCAATTACATGGCAAAGTTCTCTGAATTCAAGTTGGCATTCATATATCTCCAATCCATGCTATAAAAGCATATTCTGTTTTCAGTGCACATTACCCCTTTTCAAATTCCTTGCAAATATCTGACAGCTATGCAGTTTCATCAGACCCCATCATTCCCTTCGTTATAGTGACAAAGGCTTGCTCATGTCATCTGGATAATCAAGTTTCCTACCTTGTGTCAGTCAGCAAATCACTAACACAGACCCCAGAAAGAGGCTTCCAAAGGAATTAAACCTTACTTTGTTAACTTCCCTTCCTCAATTTATACAAAACCTGTCACAGCTCAGGTTAGAATTTTCTAGCTATATTTTGCTAATCTTAGGATATCAAGCCAAGGCCATGTTTAATTAGCTCCCCCAATGTCTTCGCCTGACTTTTTTCAAAGAAATGTTGTCCTCATCCATGGAAAAATTCTTTTTTTCTCCAGACTGTTGGAGCTTCTAAGTGTGCTAATGACTGAAATCTCTGCCATTTGTGAGCGATGCCCAGATATAAAGTGGACCTTATGCCCTAAGGACTTCAATTGAATATTTTTCTAAGTGTCCCTGCGCACTGCAGTTCAGAACTGCATGATCATGCTTCCCATAATTATGAACTAGAAACTCAAAAGAGCAGCCATGAAATGCAATACTGAGTCTGGTCTTGGCAGCAGGAAAAACTTAAGCAATCAAAGACATGTCTCCAGTTCAAGATCCTAATATTTTACTGAGTGGTATGGGAAAAGCCATGTTTTTTCTTTAAAAATATTTACACGAGCTGATACTGTTGCTACTTTTTTATATCATAATTAAGACATGCAGCCAGGATGTGCGACACCTAAATTCAATTCACTTTGCCTCTGGGGATTTGAGCATGCATCTCCTATGACTTCTGCCTCACACAGAGAGATTTGAAAATCAGTCACAATGTGAACAAATGTTGACTAACCTCTTTAGCACAGTGGGCAGGGCATTAAATAAGGGAGAAGGAATACTTCTTGGAAACTCATACATTAAACAGTTGGGAAATAAAAATCTGAAGTAACTTAGGAATCAACATTCACTGTTACCTTGTGAGTATCAAACTACTAGACAGTAAAAATATATTCATGTTTACTTCCATTTCTTCACTTCAATTAATTTTTAATTCCTTATGAAAAATTAAACAAAAGCCTTTGGCCACATTGACACAATGATTCTTCTGAAAAGCATCAGATATATTTTAAAATTCTTTTACAGAAGCAAAGCAAATGAAGCCACCCCTCTTATATTCTTGATGAGAGATCAAGCCATGGCAGTTTTGTGTAAAGAAAGGATATGGATTGTCCACCTATGGTAACTGAAAAATAAAGCACTGCATTGAAAGATGTCATGCAATATTACCTATCTAGCACAGGCTAGTTCTATGAGTAACTACTGATTTTAGTATCTCAAGCAGAAAAATACTGTCCTATTATCTCGAAAGAGCTCTTAGTTCTTAACTGCAGAGGCCACTTCCTTTCTTCAATGCCTTCCAGATACCTGCTCAGTTCCAGAAATCTGATTTCATCTTGGCAACATGAACAGCCTCCCCGGCCCAGAAACGTGAAAAAGATTTCTCACTCTCTTGCATGAGAAAAAGCATCTTGTATGTGACTGTAATTTCATTTATTAACTACAATTCACTGAATATTGCCCATATACACTCTTTCTTCAATAAAAAATAAACTACATCTGTTTTAGTATCTACAAGTCTTAAATAATGCAAACATTGACAGGTATGAAACTTGCCAGAAGAAATAATCTTTACTGATCTTAAAGTAATAACTGTTGATATTCTGTCTCCATATTTTGATCCACAACCTTGTATTAGAAATATCAGGGTGAATTTAAGTGAACAGGTGAACAGGCAATCTATAACATACCCATTGAACATGCTCTATGTAAATAGTATTTTCAGGACTAGCTCTTCAAGCTGTAGCTATTAAAGAAAATGAATATATTTCACAATGCTCTCTGGGGGTTATGTGATATGCTTAGCTTAGTATAATGAAGGTACAACTTAAGAACTTAAAATCTGCATATAATACCTAAAAAATGCTATAAAAAGATGTTGCACTTAAATGCATATTACAATGTAACAGAGATCCCTTCTCTATGTTGCCTGTCTCCCTTTCCTTTGTTTCTGCATCAATCTATTTTACTTTTCAAGATACAAAATACATTGATTCAAAGTTCTAGGCTTTTTACTATCAATATGGTCAGTGATGCATAAACCCACTGTGTAGATTAAAATCTATGGAATCTGAGGTGTAGAGAGAGAAAAAAAGGAAGGAAGGAAGGAAGGAAGGAAGGAAGGAAGGCAGGCATCATCTTGGAGAAATAATTGAAATAGCACCTACGGTGCTAAGATCTATAAAATTAAGAGGTTGTTTTCATATTAAAACACATCTAAATCACTTGTTATATAGCTTAAACTAGCACATAGTAAGCAAAACTTTCTCTGTAAATATCAGCTACTTACATGGATCCAATTTAGATCCTTCACTTATCTGCCAAACTATGGAAGTCTGCCAAAACACAGCATTCAAAAGACAAGGTCCTTGAACACATCTTCTTTATAAAGAAAAAAAATCTATATGGTACTGCCTCTATGTTCCAGATAGTTGGAAAGCAGACAAAAGCAGATTAATTTAACTCTCTATTATAACAATTGAATCTTATGTCCTTTTTAAAGTTAGTTTTGTTTATTTATTACAAAATATCCACCTTGGTGGATACAAAGTATCCATCCTAGAATTTGAAAAGATGTACTCATATTGACTGTATGTCACATTATGCTTCCACACATAAAAGATTTTAGAGGAGGAACTACATGCTTTAATTTCACTACAGTTTCCAAGTTGTCTATTATAACCTTCGTAAGAACTGGAGCAGACTGAAAAATGCTGCTTTATCAAACTGTTCTTTTATTCCCTTTTCAGAGAGAATAATCTGTCTGGAACACATACTTGACCCCATTCTTTGTTCTTTTGCTTAATAAAGGCATTTAAATTCTATCTAAATAAGTAACTTTTTTCTTTCTTTCATTGTCTCACTTGAAATTGGATAAAAGGAAACTGCAGAGGGTAGATCTTTTGAAGATCATCAAACACTTCCTGAATATGAGCACAAACTATAAAACAAACAAAATTCAGGGATTTTTGAATTGCTTTGAAATATAGTTCATGTAAAATGTAACAATAACTTTGTTTAATGGAAAAGTTTACTTTATTGTTTTTTCTTCCATACATCTTGCTAAAAGGTTTGACAGGGTTTTAAGCAGATCTCCAAAGCAGAGATCAAATAAAAGTGGTATGTTGTCAGTTTAAAGGCTTTTCTGACACAAAGCACTTTACTGAGTGCACAATACCTTTGTTGTATTTACAAAATTATGCAGCAGTTCATGAAGCACAAGAAGCTGAGCTCAGACATTCTTTATGTTTCTGTTGGACAATATTGTTATCCAGTAGGATGACTATGCAACATTAATAAATGAGCAAAGGGGATCACGGATAAAGCACCATATGCTCTGCCTTTAAATAACAGCAAAAACTTAGGGTTTCTCCACAGTCAGTGAGGGGTCTCTAAAGTTGAGCATACGACTTCTGCAGGGCAGACACAACACATGACTGGACTTAAGCATGGATTCATGTACAAACTCTAATACGGTGCTAGGAGCTGAAGCTTCTAGTTAACTGGAATGCTGCATCAAACTCAGGTGCACGTGGAGTTCCCACAGCAACTCACTGCACAGTGTCTGAGTCTGTATTGTCCTTCATCTGCAATTCTGCAGCCTGCCCTCCACTTGAGGATACACCTGTAACTTTTCCTCTGCATGCTGCTAGGTGGCTGCAGCATTAGCTTCACTCTAGTTTCACAAGTGTTGTTTGTCTCACCTGGCACTGCTGAATTCAGAAACAGTGTTATGCTGGAGTTCTCCTAAAAAGTGATTGCCATCAATTTTTAAATCCTGCTGTTCTCATCCCACTTCTCATTGTTTTGCCTAGTAATTTTAGTCTGTAACTCTACACAAAGATCACATCACTCCAGATCTGGTATTATTCAGCCTGTGACTTCATACTTGAATAGAACCTTGTAGATAATGAGCAGTTAATAGTTATTTTAATGCACAATAAATATTACACAAGAAAATATATGCACAAATATATTATGTTGAATACTATTTAGTCTGCAGCACCCACACATGATCCATTTGGTGTAAACAGCATCATAAGCCACAAATGAGGATCTTGAGAAGGTCTGCATGAAAAATATAACTGTGCCAGGGAGAAAGCAAGAAAATATTGGCTTTTTTCTCATTACTATTATCATTATTACTGAGAGAATATTTGTCTGAGGATTCTTTCCTTCCTCTTACCAGTTGGTGCCTGAGGAGTAGCATTCCCTGTTTTTTCTCTCTCTTTTTTTCTCTTCGTTTGCTTCTCTATGATTGATTTCAAGTAAAGTTAGGTCATCAGCTGTGGACTGCACTACTAAAGCATGTTCATGTCAGCCTCACTTAATATTCTTTAAGCATCACCCATATGATGTTAGTGAGGTTAGAATGCCTCAGTGAAAAGCCTACTGAAATGCTTTGCTGAAAACAAATCTCTTATTCTGTATTTTTTGCACCATTTGAATGCACAGAATAATGCAGCAGGAAAGGAAGGCCTAAACAGCAGGCAAATCCTTTTTTGTGGTTTGCTTAATTAGTTTTCAGTCCATATGCCACTGAAAAAAGGCACTATTTACATTCTCAAAACAAATCCTATGATTTTAACTGGCCTCAGGGGATTATTTGCACAAACCAAGGTATGGGATTTTTTTCATATTTCAATTATTTTAAAATTTTTGTCTACTTGCTCTAGTAGCATCTGATAATAAGCTTTGGATATAACACCCCTACATTACTTGTTTTAGCAGTAAAAAAAACACATAACACACATAACCTTAAACCATGTACAGAAGGCAAAAGGATTACTTGAGTCAATCTTTATACCTTCTAACTCTATGTGACTAATATTTCACACCAGAGCTCAGACAAAGGTAATTGAGGTCTCATACAAGTCACTCCTTCTCATTGATTCTCAAATAAAATCAGAGTGCCCATGAAGTACCAACTGAAACCTTTAGTGGTTCCCGAATATTAAAGTTTCGGTTTTCAGATAGAGACGATTCAAACTTGTAATTATTATATGGCACCATATTTTAAAGATTCAGACACAGTAAGACTCCAAGACTAACTCAAGCAAATCTTCAATATTCAGTAAAAAAACTAAAACTAAGAGAAAGGAATAAATCACACAACCTTTTGATTCTATTTATAAAATGGAATGTTTTAAGATAAAGAAACAGAAAGAAATTATCAAGAAATTATCAAAACCATCATACAACTACTAAATGCACAGTATAAAATGGAAAACAGCCTGTAGACTTAACAATTTAAATGTGATAGCATTTAAAAAAAGAATTCTGAAATACATTGGGTCCTGAATGCATGGACATCCTTATTTCTATCTGAAGATTCAAAGACTCAGCTCCTGATATTATATAAGATTTCTGGTTCATGAGCAGCACTTAAATGAGAACTCTCTCTGCCTAAACTCTAGCTAAAAATGAACAGCAGTTTTCAGACTTAGTCTGACTTCTTAAAGGTGAACTCAAATACAGATTTTATGCTACAGAGACTTTAAAGAAAACAATGAATGTCAGAAATCTCCAATGCTATTTATGCTAACAGGGTCCTCACTTGTTTCAATCTCACTGGAAATTAACTCAATGCTATAACATGACAGAGTATATTAATTACAATTGATGACTTTGCAATGAATACTATCTAAACTATTAAAAAGAAACATCATATTAAATAATATCAGCATTTTATTGCAGCATCCTACCAATTATTCAAGTAGTATTTAATATAACAACTGAATATGATAAATTGATTAGATATTAATGTGAATACAGTGAGTAATACCTCAGTGAAGATTTTACTCAAATACCGTATTAGTGCACTATAAAAAGTCAAGTGCCATATACAGTTTAAGAAAGGAGAAATACCACTTAAATATGAAATGAAAATATATAGGAGCACTTTCTTTTCAGCTTTACTATTTAAGGTTTTACAGCTTGATTTAGGAATTGCATACAGTTGAAATGACTCATGGGGGACAGGAAATAATGCATGTTAAACCCCAAACCAAACAAGAAAAGTCCCAACACTCAAAACTAAGTTTATTCTTTGATATGTTGTGTTTGAACTCTGTTCAATCCTTACCATGAAAGGCTAGTTTGAGCTGAATATAGTGTACACTGCATAGTGCACAAATAATATTTTCATTATATGTGATGCACAGGTAAAATTACAGTTTCCTAAAGAGACAGTGAGCAGGGAAAGTGCAGACAAGCAGATAGCAGCAGATTGCAAATCAAATAATATAATTGTTGAGACAATCATATAGAGGAGAGCTGAGGAACAAATTCAAATATTCTTCCCTCTTATGAGAGACTGGAATGTTAAGGGTTGATAAATCAAATAATCATTTATTTGCAAAAGCAGCAGAGAGCTTTGCTGAGACCAGGTTTGCATCCCCCCAGATGAAGTGGGGGAGGAGGCCTTGTGGATGTGTGGTGGTGAAACCCCTGATCTCCATAAGAGCAGCCCTGGTGCAGAGGGGGTGAGCACCCATCAGCAGAGGATGATCACTACGAACCTTCCTTTGTTTAGCAACAAGGTGGCCTTTGAGCCAGAAAAGGGAAAAGGCAACTGGCTCAGATACAAAACTTCATTCCCAGGGAAGTTATCAGGACATTTGGCACATAGGCCTGAAGGTAGTCATCCCTCCTAATAAGGCATGACCAGCTACAGTATGCTGAGAAACATTAGAAAATGCCATAAATGTCATAAACTATCAAAGATCCTCTGAACTTTGTGTTGTGAGGGCTTTCCCCACCCTCAGTGGATCAAGACCACAACTGTCACTTTGAGCAATGGACATCTAAGTTGCAATAGTCTCATAGTTGAATCCTTGTGCAGTGATATCTTTTCTCTCCACAATCTACTTTTATCCGTTCTTTCTCCTTTTTCTTTTCCTTATATATACTTCTTAAATGATGTTTTTTATATTTCCATAGATTATAAAAACAGTGGCCACATACCTTCTTGCCATTGCAACCAAACTGTCCTAAAATAAACCTGCCACACACACATAGAGATAGATAGAGAGATAGCAAGATAGAGAGATGATTGATAGATAGATAGATAGATAGATAGATCCTGGTAATTTAGTGTTCTTTCACTCTAATCTTGAGAATTCTTCTTGTTTCTCTCACACACTATCCAGAGTCAATCTACCTACCCCTAAACCCACTGGCCAGACCAGAGTGTTACATAATTGTAACATCACACAGGATCCCTTGGATGTGGTGGAGTGATCACCGTGGTCCAGTTATTTAGGGTTTTCTGGTGTGACCTGGACCTGCTGAAAGGTTTTCTGTGGGAGAAAGTCAGCCTCAGAGAGGATTGTGAGGAGAAGGACATTGACTCTCAATGGGTTACTGAAGGGTGTAACTACCAAGAACAAATCAAATGGTGACTGTCTGCTTTTTCTGAAATTATAGTGATAATTATTTTTCCCCTCAGTATGACCCGGGTACATGAGACCTGCTGAAGGGTTTTGTGGTGTAACCTGGTCCTTTTGAAAGGATTTCCCTGGAAGAAAGCCAAGCCAACTCTCAGAGATGGTTAATGGTGAGAAAGACATTAACCCTCTGCAGATTAGTGACAGATTGGAAAGGAACAACCACCCAAGAGAAGTCAAATGTGGCTCATTTGCTCCTGATGAAATTAAAGTCTTTTGACAAGAGAAGGAACCTATATCTACTTTGCAACTCACTGTAACAGGATCTCCACTCTGGTTTTTATGTCTTGCCTTCTATAATCAGTCAACAGCATACCTTTCTCATGTGGAAAGGAAAGAATGAAAAGTCTCCTCTCTTTTAGAATTTCATCAGTATATCACAGTGCACCATATAAAGGAATAACAAAATTTAAAGGCTCACCTTTTCCTCACTTTTTTAGAGGATTTTAGAGCAAAAGTCACATTTCAAAAAGTACTAAGGAGATAAGTTAAGTGTACATCAGATGCATGTATTTGACCTGCGGTCTAAACTCCCTCCTCTGCCTCAACCCCTACTTCTTGGCTACCTATCACTGGAAATGTGCATACTCACAGGTGTCTTGTTCTGTTAAACATTTTTGCTTTTGCACACACCCTACTCCTCACCAAGTCTGAGAAGACACAGGTAATCATGTGGGGTTTTTTTTTTTCCCCCTTTGTAGAGATGATGAGTTTAAGGACCTTGTCTTTTGAATGCTGTGTTTTGGCAGACTTCCGTAGTTGGCAGATGTGGGAAGTGAAGATCTAAACTGGATCCATGTGAGCAACTGATAGTCACAGAATAAATTTTGCTTACTATGTGCTAGTTTAAGCTATATAACAAGCGATTTAGATGTATTTTAATATGAAAACATTCTCTTAATTTTATAGATGTTTTCAGAACACAGTAGGTGCTATTTCATGTTATTTCTCCAAGAATGTATGTTCTTTTCTTTTATTTTCTTTGACTCAAAATAATTGTGTATAAGTTGAAACAACTCTTTTATATCCTTCCTAGAAGACAGAAAAGTCTCTCCTACCCTTGCAAATGGAAACTTTCTGTCTTTCTTACAACCTCTAATGAACTGGAGGTTCTTTTTTTAAATTTTTTCTTTCATTTTGCTTTCATGATCTTCTAGTTCACTGGTTTGTTTGTTTTTTCTTTAGGAATGCCTGTCTTAACTTATGAGCCTTTCAATTAATTTTCTAACAGTAACAACTCCAATACAGAGTATTGGAATGTTCCTGAATAGTTTGAATTTAAGCAAACTCTAAAGTAAGTATGATTAAAAGTATAGTCTTGGCTTAGATGAGATTTAGAAAATCTGCCTTAGTAACAGATTTCCTGGAAATAGCATGTGGATCATGTTTAAAAGGTTAGTGATGACAATATGATAACAACAGAAATCTGATTGTGACAGTCTCCTTTAGGTGCACATTAACCTCAGAATTAGGGACTTCAATAGACTTCAATAAGAAGTTGTTCCACCTCGTTTCTGGACACCACTATTCACCAAGCTTCTGAGATTCACACAGCTTTGTGGATAGGCACAGGTGCGTGACTGCCTCGAAGCTTTACTCTTGGATCTGTACTCTAGGGAGACTACTCACTAAAAGCTGGTGTTTGTCCTCAGGAAAAAGTAGTCAACTGTGAAATGTAAATGAAACTATAATAGAACTGCGTAATTATAGGTAGAGGGAAAAAAGAGTTATTGCTGGAAGGAAAAAGTGGTAAGAATATGCATCCACACTGAGACAGTTTTGTCTTCACTGTGATGAAAAAACTATAAAGATACATATTTTTAAAGATATATACAACATTTGCAACTATGAAAAGCCAATGGCATTATGGGAATAAATTATATATGTAGGAGTAGTGTCAGCAACCCATCAAAACCACAATTACTAACAAAACGTATACTTTTGAAGGTTTTTTTCTGGAAAACACTGGAATAATAACCAAAGTAATAATAATGAAAAAATAACAAATAATAACACTGATAAATGAAGAGGATGAAAGCTGTTTTCTGCTTGCAAGTCTTAGTCAAAAGATAATCAGGAGAAATTTGTCTGTACTCCAGTAGCTTGTTTTTCACCCACACACACAATACAAACCCTGTAATTTCAAATGATAAGTAAATTATCCAGAAGTAGACCAGGAAAATTAAACCATCACACATAGTCAAACATGCCAATTACAGCAGCATATCAGATCATAAGGTTAACATCCTTGCAGGTCACAAGTTATTTCAGAACCGTTAAACCCCAGATATTTACATCAATATTCTCAAATCAAAAGATATAGGCTAGTGACTTTCTTTTCAAGATATTCATGTTTATCTTCCAGGAAGCCATATGTATTGCTAGAAAGATATTTTTCTCTTGATATTATCTGTAGACATGTGCTCATTACTCAATTCTGTGTATTGTGCAAAATAAAAAAGTAGCAGAGTTCCCCTTAATGTCACATTCCTCTCAGTTACAGTGAGAAAGATATTTTGCTAGAAAGATATTTTTCTCTTGAAGAGAAAATTGCTAGAAAGATATTTTTTCTCTTGACATTATCTGTAGACATGTGCTCATTACTCAATTCTGTGTATTGTGCAAAATAAAAAAGTAGCAGAGTTCCCCTTAATGTCACATTCCTCTCAGTTACAGTGAATTTTGAGGAGAGGGGTAAAAAAGAACACTGTGATTGTACATGTTGGTAACATATCGCAAAATACAGCTACATACACGTAGACAGACTTTTTTTCATTCAAATTACTGTCTATGTCCTTTATACTGTGGGAAATTACAGAAGAGCCTAACTGTAGCATACTTGCTGCAGTGAGTCACCAGTTCAGTAAAAATCGTGGGACAATTCTCCCAAATGCAGTTACCATGCCTGGAAAGATGGGCAGCAGTACTCTGGAGTGAAAAAGAGCAGAGTGTCTCATCTGCAGTTATCAGCTACCAATACAATTGTCAGGGAAACCAGCACTGTTATTTGAGAGTTTTGAGAAAGCTCTTAGAGGAAATGAGATTTTTTTAATGCATGGCCGCACTACCTTCTCATAAACAATTCAAGTATGAGAAATTCTCTGTGAGGAAATTGGCAGTCCCAGTGTTCCCACACTTGGTATATAGAGGTGGAAGGATAGGATGTTCTTGAAAAGCCACATCATGTCAATGTAAACAGGAAATTCACTAGACAGGAAGGGATTTCCTTCTATAGGAAAAGCACCCCTTTAAAGAAGAAGAAAAAAAAAGTTTGGTCTTCTGAGATGAGGGAAATTTGACACCACCTTGGGCAATTATGTGTTCTTTAAACATTGCAAAGGGAGTCAGCCCTAAGGGCCTGGATCTTCTGCACACTTTTTGACACTAAAGCTTTCTTCCTCAAACAGTAGCAAGTAAGTGGCTGTAAGCACAAACTGCTTTCTAGTCCAGGGACAGATCCAACTAGAGGGCACATTTAGAAATAGAGTGACGACTCAAAGGAAAACTCTAGCTAGGCTCTTCAAAACTCTAGGGTCAGGTGGAATAATATGCAAAACAATTTGAAGTGCATAGCTGAGCTACACAAAATCATTCTAGTTGAAAAGATAAAAGAGTGAACAATTGACGTACGGAAATAAGATTTACAAGTCCACCTGCTTATGAATAAGAATCTGATTTTGCTGGTAGACTTGGGGGTGTGTTTTGTTGTGAAAAGGATTCCTTTGGCAGAAAAGAGTATGCTGATTTATTCTGAGAGCTAACCAACTTCCAGGCAATGAGACAAAGAAATCTAGGGGAAGATCATCTACCTGCACAGCATGGAGAGAAGGCCACTGAAAGTTATGATAATGTTGTTCACACAGGACTCAAAGTCTCAAATTAAGAACAGCAGCATCATGATGTTAGGCTAACTAGACCTCCAAAGCTCTATTTTTCCTTTACCTGGAAAATAACTCTTCAAGGAAGATGAAAGGGTGGAAAGGCGCAAACAATTCTCTGATCAGGAAAATTGCACAGCATGTTTGAGATAACCCTGGAGGAAGGACTTGAAATTATTTACTTGGATGGAGGACAAGACCTTTGGAAACCCTATTGGTTTGTTGGTTTTTCAACAGCAGATGAAACTGAATACAACCTCTGTGATACAAATCAGCATGTGCTTGTGTGAATGTTTAGTTTTAACTTAAATACAATGAAATTTGAAGAGCTTCCATCCTGAATCTGATTAAAAGTTTAATGAAAGACTATATCACCATGTGTCATAGAAGGACTCAAAAATCCTTGTTGATGTGTATATATCATGTATGAGAGTTTGGTCATTGTAGAAACGACAATTAGGAAGTAATAATCAAGAGGCTACTGAGCCCAGTGATGTACTTATGAATTTGTGCCACTGAATTGAGACTAGTTTTAATTCTGAATGTACATTCTAAATCCAGCAGATTTCAGGACAAGCCATTGCTTTTCACTCTTCTGAGAAAGAAATCTTTGTGTGAACTCCTTTTCAGGGTAAGAGGATATCTTCACCCCTAATGTCTTAGGTGCCATGGCAACAAGAAAAGGGACCTCTGTAAATCCTCTTAGTGTTAAGAAACATATCACTTATGAAAGCAGCTATGAAGAGCACTGAGTATGTGTTTTCCCCTCAGTTTCACTCAGCTACCTAGCAAAGTTTCTTTCCTTGCACTTAGCTTAGTTGCATTATATATATCTTAAGCTTGCTACAGTACAAGAGATCAAATGAAGACAAAGGTTAAAAGAGTTATTTAGATTATCTTATTTTAGATAAGTGCCACTTGTCTTTGCATATTTTATAAAAGGTTGTACTAATCAGTTAGAAAGTGGGATCTCATACATGGATTTAGTGACATAAGTGTCTCAAGGCCAGTCGAAAAACTTACTCAAAACTAAACAGAAGAACAAAAAGGAAATGTTGGATTCTCTGTAAATAATTTAATTTCAATATGAAGGGCAAACATATCACATATACATAAGATTAGATGTGTATCACTAAATTATGCTTGGGAGAAACATACAGGCATATCTGTGTCTGGCACAGTAAGTGGTTACATTAGTTCTATAAATTCACAGCTAATTCAATGGCTAATACTTCATTAAGATAATTATTGATACTTTGATAATCTTTGCAGCTTTTCAATGTGTCATTCACTAAATGAACACTTTGAAGATATTGGGCTTGAGTCTTACTGCTATAGATAGGAATAGCTTTCTAAAAGTTTCCAAAGTTTACAAAAACATGCATCATATAGAATGTCTCTTTTCTTCAGCACAAGATAACAATATCTCTGCAGATTACTAAAATTTTATGGTATCTAAAATAAACTAAACATGTTTAAGTGGAACACAGAGAAGCCTCCTAGAAAGAGAGAAACTCCAAACAAAACAAACAAATGAACAAAAAAACAACCCAGACCAAACAAATATCCCAGGGCTGCAAATGGATTAAGACTTAAATCTAGAATTTCCAAATAAATGGCAAACTCCATATACTATTTTTGTTTCTCTCTCATCTGTAACACCCTTTTATCATGAGATAAATAACTCAATTTTAAAGCTACATTTGAGATACTTTATGGTTTTTTTCTATGTATCTTACATGCATATACAACGTAGGTGAATTTTTCAGATATAGAGATCCATCTTTTAAAAATAAATAAAAGGAAGAAGCTGAAGCTGAGTGTCTTCCTTTATGAAATAAAATCGTATCTAAAACAAGAACACTCTTAAAGAAATTAGTTTAGAGAAGTATGGAAGTATTTGACTTTTCAGAAGCATTATGTCAATAGCAGCTGATGAGATTCACTTGACACGGTGAAAATAAAACCATCTCATAAATACAGCAACTGCACACATTCCATAATACACAGTCCCAGAGCTTTTCCAAGAAAAGAACTGTTTACTCAATTTGAGTTCATAGTTACTGATGTTTAACAACAGCACACTAATTTAAAAAATTAAGTTTAAAAGTGCTGTGATGGAGTTTATAATCTGTAAAAATTTCAGAAGTTCAGAATTACAAGAATAAAAACACAAAATGAGAAAAAATCCCTTAAAATCAGCTTCAGGGCTCTAAAGTAGGGTATTTTCACCTAAAAGCTCTAAACATTGTTTCTCTACCCCAAAAGATAAAGTGTGAAATTTAAAACCTAACTGTGTCAAACATAAAGTTTAATAATTTCTTTTGCATTTTATCTCACACAACATTTTGATTTCATTTGCTGGCATAATTCTAATTATTCTCTATAATTTTTGTTCTGTAAATAAAAGAGACATGCATTACTTATAACTTGCACTGACTTTAAAGGTTTTTACAGCTTGGGGATCAACTGTTTCAACTCAAGCACTTTGTTCCCTGCCCAATATTCTGACACGTGCCATGTGCTATCAAGGATTTGATGAATGAAATGAAAGCATGTGACCACCTACCCACACACCTTGGCAGAGGTGCACTCCATACACGCCGACCACCTCCCAGGCAGGTGAGTTTGTTTGCACCTTCCAGGCGATATCCAGGGAAACAAGAAAAGATCAAGGAGTCTCCAACACCAAAATGAAAACCGATTCGCCTACTGAAGGCAGGAACACCAGGATCATCACATGGCTCCAGATCATATTCTGTAGACAATAAAACATAATCTATTATTATCTGGACAAGATGTCCGCATGGAAAAAACCCAAGCTTACCAAATTGCTCGCATTGTGTGAGCATGGAACATCTGGAAAACATGTATTTCAGAGTTGTGTTCTCTACTAAAACTCAATACTGTTTCTATACATCTATTATGCCTGTATATACAGTAATTATATATCTCATGTCTCCTACCCACACTACATCTATTTTCTTAATTTCAAGAGCTGTAATCAGCTTGTACTGTAAGTGGTTTACTCTAATTTTGTTTAATTACTTCTTTTGTATATAATTTTAGTTTCTTTTCATCTGAACTCCCAAACAGCTCTAAAAGTGCAACTTAGAGTCGAAAGAAATCACTGTGTAATGAAGAAAATCTATTTAAAAATCAAACAAAAGGTTAGGTGAATGAAAGACATATGAACATGCTTTCAAAAAGTGTGCTTTTATAACTACACATTAGGAATAATTCAAGACAAGTCAGAAAAGACTAATGGAGAAAAAGTCAGGGCTGTCACATAGGAAGAAAATCAAACTCCAAAAATAGGTGAGCCACTCATTTCCCCATCTGCAAAGAATATGCTGTGGAAGTATCACTTTTTGTTTATCTTATTTTCTGATATAAAATTTTTCCTTAGATATCCACTAGCAACTACTTCGAGAAAAGATGTTGAAAGAGAACAACTTAACATCTAATGGAAAAGGTTTGATTTTATATTCCTCAGAATATGATCCAAAAGACCCAACAGATTCCTTCTGGCAACTGATAGGAAAAAATGTTTTCTAGAACATTAACCTTGGAGGTCACTAGAAAGTAGGGTCAAATCTACCTATTTAGAAGAAGAGACTGCATTTAGTCAGGGAAGAAACTAAAACAAATTGTCTGAGTGAGTCTTTAAACAGCTGATACATGGAATAAAATAAACTAATAAATCCACCTTAGTAACTGCCTTATAGGAAAGTTCTGAATGTTGGAGGCAATCTATGAACTACATCAGTTTCTGCTGGCAAATGTTATAAGTTTAGAAAACATATGATCTATTACCTCTGCTCAATACTACAGAGGCTAGGCTAGACATGGGGATACCCTGTATCATACCTTTAGGCACACAGCAATATTCATGACAAATTTCTGTGTTTGTTGACATTCGAAACAAGTGTTCTCACTAAGCACTTCTTACTAAGAAGAAATGTATTCTGATTGTGTGAAAGTACGAAATAGAATCACCGATTCGTTTCATAAAGTTAATGTACCTCATAATATTTCTCAAAATGTATATTTAATATAAATGAAGGCATATGCTGGCTCTGTATGTTGTCGCAGTAGTAGATAGGACATAAACCTTCAACTGTGTTCCAAAAGTTCTGTGATCTGCATTTTTTGTTACTGTACAAATTTCCCCCTTGCATCCAAAATATTTTGTGTGTTTTTCTATAACTTGTCTAATGCTCTACTCTTTTGAATTAGTGATAGTAACAAATTATCAGAGAAATAATATTTGTATTTACACTTCAAAGTTGTAAAACCACTGACCTCTGCTTTGGCAAGTCCAATGTATCCAGAATGAATGTATTGTAGCATTTAATGTGAGTAAATCCAATACTATTGCTCTAATCAGTGAGCTATTTCTTTTTTTCCTTTTTTAAATAAGCAAGCTAAATGAGATGCATTACTCATAAATAGAATGATCATCTGTAAACACTGCCAATTCTCAACAAAACTTATTGGCTTTCAGTTCTTGAAAAACGATGTAGGAGAGTTGGATGTGAGTTCCTTATGTACTCCTTCCATAGATATATATATGCGTGTGCATTTCAGCTAGTGCTTCATTCATTCATGTGTTATGGGACAAGTGGAAGCTTCAGACAAGCCCTGCATTAGCCTCAGAACTTAGCAGCATCTTAAATTCAAGCACTTACTCTGGTCCACCAGTTCTAATGATGGCAAATCAGGACTATTTACAAAAAATAACTATTTATTAAATGGACAGAGATAACAGACCAAAGATCCTAATCAGAATTACTACACAGCGTACAACTAAACAACTACTAGTAGATTACAGCCTAGCATAAAGCAGTGCACTATTTCAAGGTACCTATAATTAAAGGTAGCAAAAGAAATAGTATTGTAATTTACCACCAAAGTGACAATAACTTATACAGATTTCTTCAATTAACACCTGGGGAGTAACTGTAAAATAGGCATCCCTACCCATGGGAGAAACTCCACACATTTCCAGGATCATGTATAGAGGATTTCTGATTGATGAGAGTTTGATGTGGCTTTTCTAGCTTGTGAGGTGCCTGTGAGCAAGAAATACCTTCCAAACCACACTTCAGAAGATGTCTGCTGGCAGCTGGGTGATGCCAGACCACCAGCCATTTTGGCTATGGCATCAAAATAACTCACCACAAGACAGCTCATCCTGTTGTAGTTATCCAGCCAGCTAACAAACAACAGATGAGCGCTTGTTGCGGGTTGAGATGCCTTTCTACAATATGCACATCTATAATTCTACTTCCTCATAATGGAGACAGGCAAAGAAAATTACTGAGAAATGTATATTAGATGTCATCTAGTTTTAGAAGACTGTAAATAAGAAGAAGTTACAAATGTTTCAAGTATCTTAAAGAGGTAACTTGTAGAAATGCATCAATGGCTAGCAAGTGTTTTATTTTATCTTTACATATACATTTTCAATTTCAAAATGAGTCTTCAATTTAGAATCCTTTGCAAATCTGAGTTGACATACCACTGCTTTTTTAAAGTTTCTATAATTTAGAACAAGTTAGTTCCTTTCTTCTGAATCAGTACCTTCTATCTTAGTAACTTTTACCCCTTAATTTTCCTCCAAAGGTCTTTTTTAACAATTTTAATGTTTCTGTGAGAACAGGGAAAACTTAAAACAGTCAAATCACCAATATTCTTCTCAATTCTCTTGGCCACCTTTTTAAACCTTTACCAATTTTCTATGATAGAGACTATACAATTTTGATTTTTTTTTAAAACTTTATGGTGTTTCATAATGTTTCTGTTATCTGCAAGTGAAACATCATCTGGAACAGTTTCAGGATATTTAGCAGAATGGAATTAATTACCTGAAAATGTTATGTTGAAACCTTCGTAAGAAATTGAAAAATCAGATATAAATCGAAGCTGTGCAGTGAAATTTCCGAAGAGGCCAGCTTTAATTGTAGGGGGTAAGACTGAGCCAGTTAATCTGGCTACTGGTTCTGTGAAGCTCCCATCTTCAGTGATGAGCAAGTAGTCATGAGAGCTCTCAAGGTGAAAAGTATGAAAAACCAGCTGTACACCTTTAAAAGAATTAAAAAGGGAGGAAAGAAAAGCATTTAATAAAAAGTTTTTCTATTCCTTCACATGTAGGTGAGGAAAGAAAGCAATTCTTATGTTACATGGAAACATTTTGAGAAAAAGTTAGAATTAAAATCTGAAATTATGAAAATAAAGTTTACAGAAACCACATGAGCAAAAAAGAAACAAAACAGCAATGTGGATGCTTTAAAGCTCACTTTTAACCAATATTTTCCACAACAGAATCGGTGGCATTCAGTGCTGTTTTTATGCAGCACTCTGAAAATTCAAATTTGTAGAATTTAGGTGTTATTCAATTTCCTGTTTGTCTCTTTTACTTATAATATCTACCTTGATTTCATTATTAACTAGAAGACATACTTTAATACTTGGCTAAAATTTTGCATTTGTGTTTTATTTTTGTATTTCCTCCAATACAATTCTGGTTTTTAATTCTAAAGTTCAAGGAAGTTTCCAAATACAAGGACAAATCATACACAAGTTTTATGTACAGTCTTACATAAATGCAGATTTATATTTTCTTGGACTGATCCTTTACCTGACATCATGATTGTTTTTTCATTTGCCAACTTTCAATCCCATAATGAATTAAATTTTAACTTACAGTTCTGTTTTCAAATACAATACATTTTCAAATACAATAAATATGATACATTTTTTAATTTACTGTGGGGAACAACATACTTCTTAGCACATTTTCTCATATTTTTTTACATTTAAAATGTATTATGAGTTTCAAACAAAAAAAAAAAAAAGAAAGATTTTTAAAAAGCAGCAAATTCCCATATACTTCTCAGTAAATTTTTATTATGTATTGTTCTAATGGTATGTTATTAGCACTCTTGGGGCTTTTTCTTTAGGTTATTTTGCACATTCCCCTAATGGATAAGATGACAAGATCAACTATGCATTCAAATATTACTCTACAGTATATATAAGTATTACTATACAGTATATATAAATATATGTTTTTACTCTAATGATTTATGTTTGAAATTTAAAGTTACCAAAACACAGATCAAATCTGTTCCTTTATGCTCAATAATAGTGATTAGTCATTAACAACGTCCTGGCATCTTTGACTGAAAGAATTTTAGATCTGTTTAACAAGTAGCTATTATTTCCCCATATTTTATCTCTTCTACTCTTTTCCATTTTTCTGAGACTAAAGTACATTGCCTCTGGCAATTGTTAAAAAAGATTTCTTCCTTTGAAAACTAAGCAGAAAATGGAAATCCCATCTTTGAAGATATTTATATTGGGAAGTTAGACCTCTTCCTCAAAACAATGGCAGAAAGTGCTGGTTTAACTCATAAAGGACATTTTCTTTTTTAGCCATACGTGTCTGATTTTTTTTTTCTATGCAGACATTATATATATGCAAAACATATTAGATACTTACCCTTGCCATGGGACACTTCAATAGTCCAAGTGCAGTTTAAAGAGTTTGGGTAAAAATCAGGAAAACCTGGAGAAAGGACAGTTCCACTCTTGCCTTGAATATATCCACCACATAAAGCTTGAGAAACAACAACAAAAAAAAGAAACAAAACAAAACAAAACAAAAAAAACAGGTAATACAAAAAGCCTATCTTGTAAAGGGGTTTGAGAGAGAGGGAGGGAGAAAGGGTTCATTTGTAACTACACTTAAAAATAGAGTCAAGGATTAAAATAAGAAAATGAATCCAAAGTCGCAACATTCATTTTGGCAACAATTTGTTTTCTTCTAAATTACTGCTTAAAATGGAGTTTATTTTTCATGTACAGCCTTTCCTGTTAGTCAGCAGAATACAAAAATAAGTAAATTTTTTATTGCAAGTATTAATTCCTGTTGCAGCAGTATGTAAGAAATAAGGGGATTTTTTTGTGAAGTAACTCAAAAAATATCTTGCTGCTACTTTTCTTTCATTAAATATTCTGAAATGCATGCATGCAACTGCATTTTCAACAAACAAAAGTACTTAAGTAAAAAGCACATTTTTTCAAATAAGTAAAAGTTTGATGATTACTGCAATGCTCAGGGGAAAAAAGAAAGTGTAATTTCCTCTTTTTCAAAGGTTTAGATTGTCCCATCATAAGTAATTTATTTGTAATTAAATATTTTGGAAGACATGAGAACTAAGCTAGAAAACATTTTATGCATAGTAGAATTTACTAAACTAGGCTGTTAAAATTTGCATAGCAAATTAATTAAAGTTTAAGATTTCCATGCTGAATTGCTCACAGATCTTATAAATACAGCATGATTGTTCTTTTCACTCATCTCTTGCTGTCCAGTTTTTATGCTGTTGGTTTTTTTAAATTTTAATATACTGAATATTTAAACAATAAAGCAACAAAACATTAAGATGCTTTTAGTCTTCTTCCTCACATAGAGTGATACACTTTGCCATTAACTAGATGGAAAATATGCATGACAAAATACTCAGTAAACTTGTAGTACCTTTATGTAGATGTGTGAGATATATATACATATGGCTGATTTATAGCTCAAGTACCTTTTTAAAATTTCTTATTAGACTAAGGTTTTTATTAACATTTTTAATGCTTTTTGAATTATGTAACTTATATATAAGTAAGTAGAAAGGTAGGAAATGCTTTCAGCCTGGTTTTACCTGAATATAGTTATTTCTGCATGCAAGTAAGAATTAAAACACATTTGACTAAACCCACAGTAAATATATGTTGATGATACTTAATAATAAAAAACAGCATTTCAATCATCAGGCTTATAGTGACATAAATGAACAATAATACATTCATCCAAAAATCCTTATCTTATTCTCTAAACACCACAGAAGGAAGAAAAATATTTGGCCATGCAACATTACTGAAAGTAGATATTACATATTTCAAAATCATTTCTTTATTTTAAGCAAAATTAAAAACATGGAATTGATGTACTTTAATTTAACACTCACTCAATTTTTTTTCCTGTTTCACCTTGGCCGTAGCATATTTTGAGAATGACACATTATTTAGAGGCAACTTTAACTACCTTGTATTTGTTTACAGGTTTATTTCTTCTTTGTTGGCATGAAACAAAGCAACATGGTTTCCCTTAGGCATTTATTCTGCTAAATTAATTTCTGAAGTTAAAACTTTGAGAACATCAGTACTCTACAGATGAGTGCAAAATGCTCATTTCCACCTCAGTTAAATCTGTCATATTCCGAAAATTTGGGTCACAGCATGTTGAGACTCAAAAGGCAAATACACTAGCAGAGTGATTATCTAATAGAATGTGAGTCCTATTCCATGTTTCTAGACTAGTTACTACAATGGAGTTTAATCTGTGAGGAAAAGAAAAAGAGATTGAATGTATGTTGAACCCTTGTGTGTTGCTTGCCTAGAGAACATAGTCCAGAAATGCTTGACCTTTTCTCATACACTCACATGAGAGTGGGTAAAGGACCTGGGGAAAAAAAATCTCTTTCAATGTGTCAGAATTAACTAGCTCTTGCTGAAGTTCGACATTCATATGCAAAATAAAAGAGTTAAATAATGATATTTTGACTCAAAAATACATCCACACATTTTATTATGAAGTAGAAGAAGAAGAGAATACTATTCAAGCTTCAGATTCCTTTGTATTCATCAATCCATCAAGGCAAAGCAAACAAGGAAAGAAACCCATAAAAACAATGAAAAAATTCTAAAAATGCTTTGTATCTGTACTTGTAAAGGAGGAATAAGTGGCAGTGGTTATAAGGTGAGTCAGTTTGCATGCTAGATTAGCTAACTTCTATAATAACCTTTTGGTGGTTTAGCTGTTTTGAGCATGGGGCCAGAACGCTGTAGTGAGAGTTAGAAGTAGATGACTAGTGCTCAGATTCAACAAAAGAGTTTAAAAGTGAGTAAAAAACGAAAATACTTTGCTGAATCTAACTCTAAGTTTGTCCTCTGACATTCCATTGTAATCAATTAAAGCCTCGGACCTGAAAAGCAAGTCACAAATACATTAATGTAAGTAATTGACTAAAGCAAGCACCTTGCTTTGCTGTTGTTCTATGGTTTCTATAAGAGGGATTTTGTAGCAACTCTACAAGCATTCTATGAAAAAATTAGGTTGATTCAGAGGTTCACAGAAACAGGACATAGCCAAAAAATCCAGTTACAAAAAAGAATGCAAAAGTGTTTTTGAATACAGTTGTGCTGGTTTTGGCTGAGGTACAGTTATTTTTCTTTTCAGTATGGGGCTGTGTTTTGGATCTGTGCTGAGCACAGGGATGATAATATAGAGATGCTTTTGTTATTGCCTAGCAGGATTTACACAGATTTACGAGATTATTTCTGCTTTTCGTAAGTCACACTGGTGAGGAAGGTGAGGCTGAGTGGAAGATTAGGAGGAGACACAGCCGGGACAGGTGACTGCAACTATCCCAAAGAATAACCTGCACCTTATGGCATCACACTCAGTATATAAAGTGGGGACAAAAAAGGAAAACCAAGAAGTTCAAGTAGATGATATTTGTTATCCTAAGTGACCATTGCATGTGGTGGGACCCTGCTCTCCTGGAGGTGAATGAACACCTACTGTCCTTGGTTTGCTTTGCTTGTGTGCACAGCTTTTGCTTTTCTTATTTTACCTCAACCCAGGAGTGTCATCACTTTTAGCCTTCTAATTCTCTACCTGATCCTGCTNTCACTTTTAGCCTTCTAATTCTCTACCTGATCCTGCTGATGGGAGTGAGCAAGCAGTTGTGTGAGGCTTGGTTGCTGGCTGTGGTTAAACCATGAAGTAATTCAGCATTTTAAAAAATGTTTCATGAAACCTCTAGACAGTTTCATACTTCATATACACCAAAAATAATTAATAAACTAACCAAGATTTCAAAACAAAAGAAATGTTAAGGTAATTAATTACACTGGTTGATCATG
>VWYP01005529.1:0-19456 GCA_013400435.1 Pycnonotus jocosus
TGAAGAAGGAGGATAACTCCTGGGAGTCATTCCGTGGCTCTGGTCCTGGTGGCAGACTCCACACGAGGCTCCCTGTGCCGCTCTCTCCACGTGTCCTGGCGGGTGTGCTGAAATCAGAGCTCAGCCTCTGAGAGCTCCCTCCAACAATGCTGCCTGATGAAAATGATGGCACAGGAGAAGAGACCGGTGATGAGACGTCTCAAAGAAAGTCACACGTGCTCTCTGGGAGCACCGAGGTGAACTGCCCTGGATTTTCAAATAGGTGGATTTTCAATAAGCTGCAGAAGCTCCTATCCCAGTATTGGCATCTTCTGCCTGAAAACAATTTGTAACAGGGAAGCAGCACTTGGAAAACACAATCCCTGCGCTGCTGCTGGCTGCTCCTCTCCTCACACTGAGGCTCAGGAGAGCACAGGACAAGGATGAGCTTCCCACCCACAGCCCAAGGATCCCACTGAACCACAGGCTGCTGCTTCCCTGCCTGAACTTTCATCCTGTGCTCCTCCCAGCTCCAGCACAGTCAGCTCATGCACAGTGTGGGAAGGGAGAGGGCATCTTTTAATATTGAACATTTAAATGAGGCCCAGCATGTAAACACTGACAGCTGCCCCATCTCTGACTCCCTGCCTCACTGGCTGACACACTTTTGCCTTTCAATGCAGTCAGTAGATGTGCAAAATTCCCACTCAGCAAGGCTCCTCTGGATGGGACTGTACAGGATTTTATACCGTGAAGAAAACCAAACCATAGTAATAATGCTATCCAGACATTCAGAGTAAGTGCCCATTACTAATAAAGAATTTTTCAGCACTTCTAGCTTGCAGCAGTGAGTTCCATGAGGCAGGTATGTCTTTTTTTTGTAACATAAATTTACTGCTCTTCAGGTTTCACTTCTTGTTTCATCTGTTGGCAGGAAGCATCTGTTTTATCTTCCCAACTCTCTGCACTAACCACCCTAATTTTATCCAGCTTCTTTTGTGTACTTTCTATCTGCCATCTTTTTGACTTTAATTCCTTGCAGCACGATGGCATTACGGAACTTTTGCAATTTTTGTTTATATATTCCATTCTCCAGCCATGCTTGATCCCGTCAGCATTAGGCAATAGGCAATTAATTTTTCTCTGTATGGTGGGAAAAGATAAGGAGAAATCAGCTAAATTTACAGGTCAGAGATTAAGGAGAACTTTCAGTCCTGCACTTGGACCACACAAACACCTACTCATTCCTTCACTGAAGCTGTTGTAAGACCATCTTAGTGAACCTCTGGCATGGTCCAGATCTTACCTCTGTGATTGCCCAGACACTTTCAAGCCCATAATTCTATAAAATCACGTCAAGTTAATATTCTACTTTTATAGTGTATTTTTCTAATTTTATCATTCTCATCACTTCTATGAAGAGGGGAAGCCAGAAAGTGGGGAAAGATGCAAGTGAAGGTTTCCACTGTGAGAAAAGTTGCAACACCATTAGATATTCATCATTAGCTGTTAAATAATACACATAACAGATTAAAAGACACAGTTAACACAAAATTGCTCATATCCTCTTTTTGCTGAAATCCATGTCAGTTCATAACTTGAACAACCAAAGCAACAGATTCTCAAGACCTGCTTTGGGAATAAATATTTCAAGGATAACTTTTACAGCATACTGGAAAACAAAAGTAAAATCTGAAAGTCTACAGAATTATATCCTCATTCTCACAACACACACAAAATCAAAAGCACCGAAAAATAAAGATGAAGGCAAATTTAAGGTATTAATAATATGCAGTAATAACTTCATATTCACTTTCTTTTCCAAGCACTACATATGTATATTTTCATTTATTAAGTGTCATCACACTTGTGAGAAACCCACAGCTCACCTTGTTTTATGAGCTGGGATAATTTCTTTTTGTGCTCAGTTACCAGCTGGGCTTACACATGATATGGGTGCTATTTTATTTTTCCCAATCAAAGGTGTTTTAATTTAATTAGCCATTCTGTTGTGGTTTTTCCCTCTATTCTTTTTTAAAATTACAACATTCCCCTTGCAGAGCAGCAGAGGGAAGGGAGGCCGTGCTTCCATCACTCCCCATCTCCCACAGGCTGTCAGTGACATCCTGATCTCCCGCAGCCTGAGCCTTTTCCCTCTGCACTGGTACTGGCTGCTCAGTGCCACTGGCACCTCTTTCTCCATCAAGAAGAAAGATGAACAGCCCAGGTAGTCAGGTTCAATTTCACTCCATAGATCAGCCAACTAAGAGAGCTGCAGCAGAGCATAATTTACATCCCCCGTCAGAAGTCTGAGTGTAGCTGACAGCCAACTTCACACAGCTTTGTCTGATCTTAATCCATCCCTGCACTCCGAGTTCCAGCAGCAACCAGCTCGGCCCAACTGAAACCTTTTAATGCCTCCCTTACAACACAAACTGCTCCACTGCTGGAGAAAAGCCCGTTCTTTATGGGAAAAAAAACCCAACCAAACGAACACAGCACAGAAAAATACAGATTAAGCATTCAGCTGTAACAAGCACAGTGAAATCCAGGTGAATGTGCCCCAGGTGAGTGCTTGTTAAAAAAAGGGGCACATCTTTCTTAATTCTGAGTAGTTTACTGTAATTTTTGAGAAGCAGAAGTTCGTCTTTTTTAATTACTTACAAGTGACTTCATCTTTGAGCAAAGCACTCTCAACTTTGCAGGCAGCACTGCTACAACAACACTTAGCTGGGCTGAGCCTTCCCACCAGCAGTGTCTAATGGCTCACCTAAAAATGCCTCTACAATAAAATTGTATTAATTACAGCTAATACTTGCTAAAGAAAACTGCAGTTTCCCCCTGTGCCTGTTCAGTGACAGAACCCGACGTGGCACTGCCCAGAGCAGCAGCATCCGGCTGGAACTGTCACCCCACATCCAGCTCAGGATCCTTCACAGAAGTGAAGCTGAGTGACAGTGAGGTAAAATTCAGCTTTTAACTCATGCTGGAGATTGGAAGTCAATGAAAACCTTGTTTCTTTCAGAGCCATTAGTGCTGAGTGCTTCTATAAGAACAGGTAGAGCTGCTTGAAATGCTTGAAGCTGGCAGCTCACACACACCTGAGAGAGGAGCCTCTGCTGAGGAGAACAGGCTTTACAGGCAGGAGTTAGGCTGGTATCTTTTAATACAGAAAAACAGCATTTTCTTTTGTGAAATCAGTGTAGTTTATCTGCCCTTCACTGATTTACAGGACAAACCACAGAACTTTTTATCAGATCATCAGAGACACCACGTAATGACATGTGGGAAGACTCAGAACAATCCTTGTTCCTTTACCTGATGTTATTTAGTAGCTAAGAAGCACAAAAGCCTGACTCTGGGTGTCGAGTCCATAATTTCACATCTCTGGATTGCCAAGATTTACATCTGTCATAAATATCAGAAACATGAATCTTGGAAATCAAATATTAAAATGAGGGATGATGCTGTGATGCGCTGCAGCACAGGCAAATTGCTGTCATTTCCTGAGAGGTGGCAGCATTTCAGTGGTGGCTGATTGCTTTATTATTTTTGCATTCATTGCCTATCACTGATGCATGCAGGTTCATTTTCATTTTTAAAAAGTAACTCTAAAATAAAATTCCAAAATGCACCGCTCACAATAGGCAGAGTGCACATATGATTTTTGTGAGTTCCTCATCTTTATTTAGTTTCAAACTTTGTACACTACTTTGAGATGTGGGATAAAGAAGACACACATCCACCTCCCTAGGCAGTATTTATAGATGTGTACAGCATCTCTACTAATTTTGTGTTTCAGTGTGTTCAAAATATGTCCAGCAATGGAAACCTCAAAGAGTACATTAGCACTACCAGCTTCTTCTATAGCAGGTTCTCAAAAATACTTTTTAAATATACCTACTCATCTGCCCTTTCCATTCCAGAAAAGGGGAAGAAGAAGAGCAATATTTTTATTTCTCAGTGAAATAAACCAATGGAAAAATACCTGCCTATACCCTGCAAGGGAAGCAGCTGTTGACACACACTTTATTACCATCAGCTGGAATGTTCTTTGCTTCTCACTATACTATCACAGTGGGTTGTTTTTCACAGGGGTACCTGAATGTTAATCCTTCCTGTGTTTATTTGTTTACTGTTTGCTATGCTTTCCTCCTTGTACACTAAAGGTTTGCTGGAAACTCCCTGAAGCTCCTTGCTCGGATCAAGCTTTCTACAAAAAGGCTGCTTCTCTGCCCATCCCCACATTTTCCTCTGAATTTTATTTACTGCAGGAAGGGGAACTAAATCAAAAAACAGTTCCATAAATACTACCCACACTGAGTGGGAAAACACCAACAGCACAAGTCATGGCTTTTAAATTGTGGCTTTAACAGAGCTCAAAGTCCTCTGACCTCGTTTTAAAAAGCAGGTGGGTTTCCCCATATATGCAATTTGCTTTGATCTCCTTGTTATTTGCTCCAAACCTTCCCTTTCTTCTGCAACTGTGATCTCATTGTTCTGTCTTTGATTTCTCTAAGTGCAAAGGGAAGCAGGAAAAGTGGTTTTCTATTCAGCATCAACACACCTGATGGCAACAGTAATAGGAGCACTGGGCACAGAGTGCTCAACCCTCATCAGACCTTTAGAATCATTAATTCTCCTTTCTATATTGGATCCAAACTATCTATATTCTATATCTATATGAACTCCATAACCACACAAATACAGAGCCACTGACAGAGCCCAGCATCATTAAACACCTCCAAATCATCCTTTGGTTTCCTAGGCAATGTGCAAGGGTGAGGGAAGACTAAAGCCACGCCTCAAGCTGCCATAAACCCTCTTTGTTAAGCAATCAATGCCTGGAAATTAGCCTCAGTCCAAGTTTAGAGAAGAGAAACCACTGTAAGGGTCTTTCTCTCAGGTTATTTCCAACTCCATGGAAGCAAAAGGATGCTTATTTCCCTAACAGCTTAATTCTAGAAACCTTCATGGAAAGTCTGTTATGGATGAATATGCACAGAGAAACTTTTCCTCAGGCAAATTTTTGTTAGCAAGGATGGAAGTGTGAGTGAGACTGAGAGGGATATAATAAAGGAAGAAACATCTGAGGCCATGGAGGGCAAGTCAGGTTTGTAGAAGGCCAGAGAAACAGTCCTTGCACTTTTCTACCAACACCTCCCAAAACCAATTAGGGAGAAAAATCCCAGCAAGGGGAGGCCCAAAAAAAGATAAGGACAAGGCAAATCAAAATAGATGCTGCAGTTCAGTGAGGCTCCTGACACTGCAGGAAAACAATATATTCCCATCCTTGAAACAAATACACCAGCATGACTGGTGACCAACCAGTGTTTAAGTTGTGACTTCAATAACCATGTGAAGCTTTGTTTCAAGATTACAAAATGCTTCTTCCGGTAATTCATAGAAATTAAGCTTTGGCTCTTTTCCATTAACTGCTCTGATCTGTCTCTCATCCTTGTGGCACTGCCTGTGCACCATCATCTTCTTTCTACCCTGCATTGCTGGCGCTGCTCTTCACCTGCAGCCTCTGGAAAAGCATTGCAGAAACATTATATTTAGACAGAAATGGGGAAAAGAGTGTAATGAAGCCAAAGAGCAGGAACTAAAGTGAGACAAATTAAATTGGGAAGACACTGAAAGACAATTTACTTGAAGTAACGTACTTCAGCCCACCTAAGGAAAAGAAAAATCTAAACAGTTTTTCATTTAGGGTAATGGTTAATTATTTATGAAGGTAAACCCATAAAGTCTAACAGCTGTATTAGAGAAATCTTCTGCCTGTGTATTTGCAAACACTGCAATTCCCACACTCCCAAAGTTACTTCTGGGCTATAAGTTTTGACGGGGAAGTGAGGAAGAAGAGAGATTTTTCAGGAATATCCCAATAAATCCAAACTGAAAAGGAAAAAATTTGATTTAGATTAGATTAGATTAGACTGCAATTATAAAAGAAGTTGAAGAAAACCAAAGTGTGGTGTGATTAGAGTATGAGAATACTGGTGAAAAAATTCCCATTTGGGTGTATTTAGCCTACAAAGGATTCTCACATGCAGGGGATGTTCAGTATAAAGTGACAGATTTAAGCAGATATTTTCAAGGTAATCACTCAGTTTAGGAAAAATGCACCACTAAAAGTGCTTGATTTGCTGCAAGAATATTTGTAAATAGTTTAAGGAAATACCTGAAATTACAGACCAGTTATTATGGCTAATTCGATTCAGCATCACAGCATTCCTCAAAGGGAGACAAGTAAGAACTATGAAACTGTCAGAACTTCCTTAAAACTCAAGCATGATATAGCCTAAATCTGCCACACAGCTGAAAAAAAAAAAAGGGGAAGAAAAATTAAAAAGAAACCTCAGCAAACAAGGCTGACGTGATTTCTGTGTGTGCCTTTTGAGACTTAAAAGCAAAGAAAAAAAAAGAAAAAAAAAGGCATTTTCTGCCAAAGTCATTTGACAGAAGTCGTTCAATCCTAAATTTCCTTTTTATCTGCCTTGGGCAGAATTCTCAATTTCTTATAAGCAGAGTCCAAAGTGGGTTTGGAGGCTCACTGGCACCTCTGGAGCTGTGCAGATCCAACACCTGCCCCTGAAGCTGCCTATCATTTCCCTGATGCCACTGACACACTTTCCCTACTTTTCTCTCTCTTTGTTAACTCATAAAGGGAAAACTGGAAAGAGAGCAGCTTCTGCTGCAGGCTGGATTCATTAGGAACGTCCTGACAATGTGCTGCCAAATGAGAGGAGGCAAAACTGCTTGAGAAAAACACGGTGAATATTTCTGTGTTTTAATTGTGTCGCGCTGCATATTTTACCTGCGGGAGATGGAAATATTTACAGCCTTCCACGTGTTTACAGCAAGATGTGCATCTTTATCAGAGACTGAGGGGGGGGGGAAAAGGAGAGAAACAAAGGTTTCTTTCTGTGAATATGGTCATGTAACAGCACAGTGAAGAACCTGCACCAGCCCAGAGCAAGAAGTATTTACACAGCTCCAACTCCAACAGCAGCTGGATTTCTGAAGCAGCTTTTCCCTTTTTTCCTCAGTAGCAATTTCCTTCTATTTCCATGAAAATAAAAATGTTGGAGAAATTCCGATTTCCTCACATTCTACAGCCACTCTGCCTTTTTCACTAACAAAGAAGCTCAAGTGCCTGCCTGCTTAGCAGCTACCTGGGCATTAAATCCTTACCTGCTCCTCTTCCAAAGCCCCTCCAACGAGGGGTTTGCCACATCTGTCTTACTGCCAGGAGATTTTCACAGCATTAAACTGCCACATTTACAAACCACATTGTGTTGACCATTCTGAAAACTAGAGACACCTCACATTGAAAGGTGCATTTATTCACATTTAAAAGATAACCAGAGAAATCATTGACATTAATTTATTTCCCTCCAAGAATCCTTCCCAATCCTGTAAAGCAGCAGACCTGGAGTCACATATGTTTATTCTTACAGCCGAGGGACCAAAATCCCTTCACAATGACAAGATATTTAAAATCTCTCCTTCTTAGAGAGCCAGCTTTATTTCAGGCATCTTAAAGAGAAAATCACATTCCCTTCACAGAGTGCTCCGTTAAGAGCCTGAATGTGGCTGATGCACTGCCCAGACCCCAGCAGTAACTGGAATTTAAAGCTTTAAGCCCATCTGCAGCTTTGTCTACACTGCAATATTTTGTGGGTTTCTTGTCTAGCTGAGTGGGGGGAAAACCCCCAAACCTTCATCTTGAGGATAGTGTTATTTTTTTCTAACTTTCTTTATCTAAATGTTGTGCCGTAGACAGGCAGCTGGGCCATCAATTCCCTGAAATCACTGCCATGTCCCCTGCTGTCACCAGACCACTCACACAGCAATGAAAGCATGTGAATACAGCATTTCAAAGTGTAAATTTTAGGAAAAGACATTTCCATACTGGTTTCAGCTAACAAAAACTAGAATTTAAAATATTGTCTTGGTTCATTAACTTGTGGGAAATTTGTCTGCACGGATTTATTTTGACTCAATGAGAGCTGAGCCCACCCCATTGAATGAGCTGACATTTGGCCTCAGTTCCAAAGCAGAGTCCCCAGCAAATTTGCTTTAAGTGGGGCAGCTCTAGCAAACTGAAAAGTAATCCTCTCCTCCTAACTTCCCACAAGAGTGTGAACATTTTGTGGTAGGTTTCTTGATTACATGAAACCTCCCAGAAGAATCTTCACCCTGGAACTTAATGGATGACACCACACATCAGAGAGGAGCCAACCAGAATTATACTCTGTAAACTGTCCTCTGATGAATCCACTCCCTCAAAAGTGAATCTACTCCCTCAAAAGTCAAATTAGAGATGGGATTTTACAGGATGTGGCTTCTTCCTTTAAGTCAAAATCCGTAATCATGAGGTGAGTCCATGTTTGTGTGCCTAATTCCATAAAATCTCTAAGCTCAGAAAAACCCCAAGTGCATGGTTGGTTTGAGTTTTCCTGCCAGCATCTGGGATGCAACAATTCAGCATCTGGAAAGGTAAAAAACTCCCACTGAAGCCAGGGGTGACCCTGGCCAGTAAAAAAAGCAACCTGGATACAAGAAACCAAGGCCCACAGCCAAGATAACTTCAAGTTATTCAATATTGATTCAATATTAAAATCCTCTTTGTTCTACTAAAGTCAAAATGAAATATTTTTATGTATTTTGAGCCTTATTAAAACCTATTCTTCCTTTTTAAAACAAAACTTAATTGAAACCAGCTAGAAGAAGAAAGCTTCATTTATCACCAAGTGACATTTTGTAATTAAAATACAGTTCAGAACAAAATGTTTAGCTGCAAAGGCGTGAATTTTCCCTTCTTCACCGTTGCTGCCAACTTGCTATTATTATGAGTGCAGTCAGAACCAGAAAGCTGGCTGTTGCTTCTTTTCACTGAAAATTAACTGGAAGGAGAGCAGGGATTGTTCGTCTAGAAACAAGATGCCAACTTTTTTCTCTTTTTAAGGCATGGTGGAGATGCAGTGCCCTGACCATGTGCTGAGTTCTGTCAGGGGCTGGTCCAGGCTAGTGAAAAATAATTACAAATGGCAACAATTCCTTCTCCATCCTCAGTCTTGCTTCCTTGAAGGCTCCATTTTCAGGTCAACTTATCTTTTATTGGCACAGTTGCTCTGTGTGACTTCCTCTAAACATCCTCACAAGCTCACAAGGCTTTTCACAAACAGCAGTACCCCTAAAATCATTCTAGGAAATCTGGAAGTTTCAGTTGTGAGAGGTTAAGGAGCAGGAAAGAAGCATCAGGTTATGGACAGCTGGCTACAAACCTGACCATTCATAAATTTCTGTACATGAGGCTCTAACAAAAGAATCAGGTTGGTTTTAGAATGGAGTCTTCAGAATTTCCATTTCAGAATGGAAAGGATCCCATCCTAAAAGGAAAATGAAGGATTCCATTCTGAAATGAAAATTGTACACGGTGCACGTGAGCAGTGTCTTTTACACTCACTCCTTGTGCCTAAAATGCTGGAAGGGCTCTGCTTGTAACAGCTATAACCTGCTGTAAGCTGGAAACCCAAAGCTGACTGGCAAATTATTTTGGGATGTATCAAGTCATTCATTTCTTTGCCTAAAACAGCATTGTGTGTGCTAGGAAATAACTCTGTGTCCATGCACAGCAGAAGTAAATACACATCTTCCCACCGAGGCACAGAAAATGTACAAGAAACTCTGATTCTTCTAAGCAGAATGGAAGACAGAACAACCATTCCCACTGCACCTTCCACTTTGAGACACAAAATAGCAGCAGAATTTGGTTTCAAAACCTGCCAGTGAACTCAGAGTGATGAAAACATTCTTGCTCTCCTCACAAAGTGAGCGTGCTCCCGGGGCTCTGAAGTAGGTTAATACCATGATTACAGCATTTGCAGAGGTTGGCAATGCTGCTCCAATCTCCTGCTGTACTTAAGACACCAAATGAATAAAAATGCCTCTGGTACAAAGGTTAAGTACATTAAAGAGTCACATGAAGCTTTAGCCACACCTCTGCCTGACACAAGAAATAAAAACCTGCAGCAGGATCCAATGGCTGGAGATACTCGGAGTGATTCAATGCTTTCTGCACAATCTTCACACCTCTAACACCGCTTTGGAGGTTTTTTAGAAAGGGAGCACAAAGAGTCACCTCCAATCACACAATGAATGCAGTGCTTCAGTTTAATGCAGTGAGTGCTGGGATTCACTGCCTTTACAGTGATTCAGTTCCCTTTCTAAAGTGGTGTGTGAAACACCATGGTTTGGAGGAATTCCACCACTGCCAATGCAAGCACTGGCCCAGCTGTGCATTCACTGGGACGAGGCTGTTCCAGCTGCACTCCAGACTCCTGCATCTCATGGCTGAATTCCATACTCAAAGCTGAATTTTCATGAAAGAAAAAGTTTCCCTCAACAATTTTGACATAGTATTCACCTAATACTACTCACTATTAGGCTTGAGATAAGTAAATGTGTAAATTAATGCATGTAAGTAGATGAAATTCTGATGAATAGGAACATACTGATCATGAACTCTCAGACCTCAAAGCCCATCACACACAGCAGATCAAATGAAGACCCTGTTCCAAATGCTGGCAAAGGAACTTTCAGAGGTGATGCACTTGGAATATTTTGCCTTGGTCATAGCAGCATATGCATATTAATGTTTTCTAGACGTGAGAGTCTGGCTGACTAAATATCCATATTCCAGGGATGCTTAGTTTATATAAACAGCATTGACAAGAGGGAACTGTTTGTGCTACACACTAACTAATTGAGATAATTCACTTTTGAGTGTAAAAACACACAAAAAAAATTTTCAGGAGAAAACGCCCAGTTCCTTCTTTCAAGTCTGTTGGGGTTTTTTTCTCCTCACAGACCCCCATTTTCAAATCTTTCCGCTTGTCAGTTCTGAATAACTTGGTTTAAAAAATGGTATCTAAAGGGTTTTGAGTTTAATGCAGGCCAATAACCTTGAATATTTTAAAGCAGTTAGAAAGAGGCTTAACCACACATTTCAGCAAGCCTAAAGAGACATAATTTGAAAGGTATTTATAGCTAGAGCCTCTTTATTTTCACATCTCAGGCTTTTAGAACCTTTGCTCTAAACCTAAAGGGGAAATTTTCCCCCTTTGAACTGGGTTACTTCAAATGGAAACTTCATTACTAACCTTAGAGAATTCAGCCTCCTCCAAACATCATCTGCTTTGAGAGAAAAAAGTAAATCAGCTCGTGTTTGGATATAATTAGTGTGAAACGACAGAAATGACAAAATCTGGCCTGCAGAGGTTATGGGCCATTAACAAAAGATGATGTTGGAATAGTTTAGACTGATCTGCTGGAGACAGCCTGTGTGGAACAGAGCAAGAAGAGAAGCACAGAGTATGTAAGGCTGCCTCCACAGAGTTCATCTGATGGTCAGTGAACTCACAGAAGATTTGAGTCACATTTCTGAAGGTAATTTCACATTCCTGACAAAAAACACATTCAGAGATGCACCTTTGGTGTCCTCTCCCCCATCTCACTCTCTAACCAGAGCAGTCCCCTGCAATCCAGCAGTGGAAAATGATGTCTCATATTCACCACACAAATTCAATAAAACATAAAAAGTCCTCTTACATAATTTCACTCAAAGGTGTAGCTCTGACTTTCTTACCCTTGTGTTGGCCAATGGTTCCAAATGAGATTCCTCATTATGAAATATTCAAAACCAGATTAAATGTCAACAGAACCTCCCTGGAAGCTGAACTGTGAGTAAACAGTGAAAAACAAGTTACTTCTCACAACCTCAAGGCTTCCCATTTCCTCTGTTGTGAACATTTTAATACAAAATTGGATTCCCATAGCAAATATCAAGTTACTTGTTACAAGTGACATCTTTATTTGTCTATCTTAACAGGCAACAAGAAGTACATTTTCCATAGTGTGTTTATAGAAGTGCTTACTAGACCTTTAAATTTGCACTGACTGCTTCATTACACACAAATCTCCCCTCAAAATCCCTTTTTGTAATTACATTTTGTCTTAAAAACAGAGGAGTTTAATACAAAGACACAAAAGTATTTTGTATCAACACACAATAATTTCACATGCTAAAAATCCAGTATCTGTCTGCTCTACGGGCATTTAACCCCAAATAATTGGTTCCACCACAAGATTAAAAAAACCCAAACCCAAACCTCCTCTTTATCTTCATAATCTTTTTGGCACACCAGCAGTTTATGCATTGAATAGAATATGAGGAATTACTGAATTAAGAAATTACTGGAGAGAGTTTACTAGGTTTTAAAGTATATGAAATATATGTTTACTTTATCTTTATTTGCTTAAGTGACCATGTCCCTGAAAATGGCTGTGAGATAATTTAAGATTAATGAATAATGAAATTAAGATAAAATCCTAAAGGTTTTTAAATACAAGAAAGGTTCTTTGCTTCCATGAGATCTGACCACAGGACCCTTGTTGCTCTCCTTAAATATGTCTGCATTAAAAAAAACCCAGACATGAACCTACAAATTAGCATTAAAGTGAACCTTCAGGTGGGTAGGACTCCTTTCAAGCTATTTTTGAACACCCAAGCTGTGTTTGTTTCACTGAACTAAATATCTAGCACTGAGTGGGACCACCTATGCCTGTCTTGTAGGGAATGACTTGGCCTAAAAAGAATTATTATTAATTAGCATTATCCTGGACCTCATTAACATATGCACACGCAGATGAGCTTCAAAGTATGGGCCTTGCCATCAAATTAGAGTTAGATAATCTCTAATAAACCTCAGTGTCATTAAAGATTGTTCATCCCCTTCTGCTCTAACCTTGGCATCTGTATCTTAAGAAACTCTCAATCTCTTCTCATTTGTTCCTCTGCCAAAATAATCCCTCCCAAATCTTGCTCTGACTGCACTCATGTCCAGTCATTCACACTATTCATTTTAAACTTATTCCAGAGGTACATATGAAAAGAATTTTTCTATATGTAAGATATTTTTCTGTATTTCTATATTTTTCAATATCTAAGATGTAAGGGATTTAGATTCAGATTCCATCAATAGCCACATATTCACTTTCAGGCTGGGGTCTGATGCAAACAAAGCAGGCAGCTCCATCCTGAGTGCCAGGCACAGAAAGCATTCCCAAATGGAGCACATTCCCTGACCACTGTCCTTCCATTCACTGAGCAGGACAAAGGTCTCCAGGAAACAGCAAGATGAGCTCAGCTCATTAAAAGCGGTATGAAAATGTGTATCCTGAAGGGATGTTAAATGAGGCTTACACAGGCAACTTTGAGGCTCTGCTTCCTTAGAATTTTAGTGCTTAACCTTAGAGCCCCGGCATTTCTTTAATGCAATTAAACAGAGGCATGGATATAATGTATTGCTTTAGTTATAGTCTAGCACAGGGAAGGAAAATAGGCAAGAGAGATAAAGAATTCTGTAGGTAGCTTTCATTTTGATCTGCAGTGTCTCTCGAGCACTGCCATCCTTCTGACACGCTCACCACAGCAGAGGCTGTGTTCTTCCACAGCCAATTTTACTGGTAACATGATTTTTAAAGAGACACTTCAGACAGGTGCATTTTTTAAAAAAAGAACTATAAACCATAAGCATCCTACACTAGTAAATACAGCAAACACACTAGGTAACCATGTCAATATTAAACTTAAGCCATGCCTGAGAACAGAATACACCCAATTTCCCTGGTGCATTTAATTCACTTTATGTGACTTTGGACATTTGAATTCAATTTAAAACTTACGCAGGCAACACAAGGCTGCAAAAAAAAGGTTGGTTCATCCAACTACTACTGGTGTTTTTGCCTCCCACCTAGTTATCAGCCCATTATTGTGACGTGTGAATATTACCCTCTTATTACTTCCAAGACGGTTTTATATTTAAAATGAAATTAATAGCTAACCTCAAAAGATGGCGCTTAATTTCATTTCACTCCCTGAATCATCCTTTTCACTACACAATTCTCCCTCTAACTAAACTAGGAGCATAAGAGGTGTAATTATAGATCACAGATTAGCTGTTCAGCGTTTGCTGGTGGTTAAAGTGGGGTAGACATTAAAGTTGCCTCCAGAGGAAGCTGCTGCTCCTGTCACTTACAGATGAATCTGCTGCGAAATGTTAATATTTAGAAGTCAAGACTGGAGCTGTTCTGTGCTTTTGGACAACTTTGCAGGATATGCTGTGGCCATTGAAACCACTGCCAGCAGGATCTGGGAGAGGAAAAATCCCCCCAAACCCTGTAGCCCACCAGATTCAGTTTCCCCCAATGGAAGATGCTGGAAAGAGCATCAAGCCACTTTCTTTGGTTCCACTCCTAATGACTTTTGTGTGGATGGAGCAACAGCTCGTTTGCTTCTCTGACTGGCCCATGACAAAGAGAAACCACACATCATTCCCACTCTACTTCAAACTTGATCTACTTGGAGCAAGGAAAGGCAGATTGGGGACTCAGCAGCCAAATGACAATTTGCCCTCCCCCTCCTGTTTTTAATGCTGTTTTGCAACAATGAGTTATGCTGTCTCCTGGAAATGGAAGTGGAAGCTACTCTGTTCTTGTCAGAATAATAATGGATATTGCATTGGCAACTTTCCTCCTGCACTGCACAACTGCATAAATAAAAGGAGTGGGAAAAGCCAATACTGGAGTAAATAAAGGGGGTAAACTCGTCTGCTTGCAAATAAGTGATAACTGGGTTTGGTGTTTCACCTGGGCAGTGAGAACAGGATAAACACGGTGTCTAAATCAGAAATTATTTCAACCCCACTGATCCTCATCTGTGGAGAGAGGCTCTGGGGAAAGGCTCTGGCTGTTCAGGAGGCTCAAAGCAGAAACCTTTTAAGAGGTTGAGCGTCTCCACACGAGGTTTTACAGCCAGAACCAGAAATATGGCCTTTAGCAACTCTCAGGTTTAGTTCAATACTGGGATATCAGCTCTGCCCCCACTTTGTTGCAAGTAGAAGCAAATATGGCAATGAGCACTAAAGTATATCTCTTTCTTTCTCATACAAAAGACCCCCACGAACACATTATTTAGTTAAGCAAACTAAATATTGTCACAGATGCAAAACCAAGCAAATGTAAAAGCAGAGAAATGCTCTTTTTCCTGTCCTTTTGCCAACAACTAGCTATAATATATAACAATGTTTAGATAAAAATAATACAAATAGGATGTCATTATTTCTGAGGACATGTTTATCTCTAATTCACTTTCAAGAGAAATGTTATGCTTCAGCACATTCACAGAATCACAGAATAAGCTGAGTTGGAAAGGGACTCACAAGGAACATCCACTCCATCACTGGACAACCCACATACATTTTATGTATATATAATATATTACCTTTATTCTGGAGGACCAATAATGTTCATATTGATCCTATACAGAGAATCATGCATGAGCATCACAGCCACATCTTTTCTTTACTCCTGAGGAGCACAGTGAATGTCTGCCCTGACATATTTATCACAGGAAATCTGAGCCTATTACTTGGCCAAATTCCCTACATATTTCTTCAAGCTCTTAAAGAGGAATATACCACAGGGCATGACTGAAGGGCTTACAAGTTCTGCCATAGCATTTCAAACTGCTACCAATTCTGTGGGCAAGTTTTTCTTAAATAGAAGTGGTCAGTGTTCTGTGACAGTGAAGATTAAGAAAACAATTATTTTTCAACTAGTTTATATGACTAATGTGTGTGTGTATATGTATATATACATATATATATATATATATAAAAGAACATATATATATATACATATATTTATATAAATGAACACTTCTGCTTCAGGCCACTTAAACACACAAACCAAACCCTGCATGTGTCTGTTAACTTGTTCATTCCTCCACAGTTTTTTTCTTCACAAGCTGATTAATGAAATTACTGTGATGTCAACACTGAGAGAATGAAAAGTGCTGCTTAAAGCACAAAACAAGACACAGGATCCTCGGATTACACACCAAGCTCTGCCCTGATTTGTGCTGTAATCTTTGGAAAGTAATTGAGAGATCAGCACTGGCTTTTGATGCAAGGATCTAACCACCTCTGAAATCAATTTACATTTCCCTCATATATACATAGGTTAAGAAAGCTCATCATTTCCCATAAATTACATAAAATTACATAAGATTGGAGGAATTTTCCCTAATACTATGAAAAAATATCCACTGCAATAATGTGGACACCAATGCCAAGTGTTATCTGTTTATTCCAGGGAAAATCAGTGAGCAATTTAATACTGGGATCAAGCTAATATTCCAAATTTACTTGTCTTTGATATCCCTTCAGCAAAATGGGAGCAGTTATCAACACAGCTGATACCTCTAATCTGTATTATACAGCGAGCAACACTTTACTGCATTTTATGGGAAATTCTGCAAGTAATAATAACGTTGATGGAAAAGGCAAAATGTTTCAGAAAACTACAAATACTTAAATGCACGTAGTGCAACACGCTGACAGAAATGTTATTCATCAATATTTATTAGGCAAGAAAATATCTTTGGATGAAGAATGCTACAAAAACATTATCATCACCAACATACTTGTCCCTGTAGAATATTCCTCTGTGAGCCATATTAGGAAACTTCTACTAATCCAAACCTCTGGAGGTATTTCAGCTACTAATCTGGATGAATTAGGTCACTCCTGTTCAGTTATTCATCACATGATAGAATTTTCTTCCCTGAACTCTCCAAACAAAACTTTCCATTTACAGAAAATTCCAATACGAATTTTGCAATTTTGCTCAGAGTCTTTCCAAGGACTGCAAGCAGAGAAAAATTTTTGCTGAAAATTAATTGATTTGCCTGTTTAGAAGTTCTACTTCCTTATCAGGCCCAGCCCCAGTTTCTCTGTATTTCAATCAAATCTCAGAGGTAGTTTTAGAGGATGAAGCCAGAAACAAGGTACAGCACAGGCTGAACTGAGTGCACAGGTGATGCTCAGCGGCTCTCCCAGTGCAGAGCCAGCCCTGGAGCACAGCAACACCCACCTGCATTTATGGACTGCTCCATGATTCAAATCCTCTCTGGAATATGCACTGCATTGAGCTCCTGATTACTGCTTTAAACTGAAATGCTCTGATGACTGTTCAAACATTGAGAAATTGTAACAGAGGCTCTCGAGAAGCGTTGTTCTTAATATTCAGATTATTGATTGCTCTGCTGAGGAGCAGCAAAGTAACACCAGCCCCAACCTTAGTTTAGGCAGATTTCCCTCAATTGAAAACAACAGTAAACATTAAAACTGCAACAAGAGACAACATCCACCACCCCCAAAGAATCCTTCAATTAATAACCACAGACCCCTTTGGTACGTGGTATTTAAAACAGAATTCATGAGCTCTCTAATTGATGATAGGTTATTGGATAACCCTTGTTAATCATAGCTACACAATGTCAAAATTAATGATTTTCCCACCCCCTTTCAACTTGAGAATGAATTCATAACTTATATCAACTCACAAAAGACGTGCAATTAATATTGTCAGTAATCATTTCACAAAAGAGATTTGTTAAAGGCAGGCATGTGGACACAATTAGTGTATCAATTAATGTTGCTGTTACTTGATCTATAAATTATTGAAAAACTCGTAGCTACTGCAAGGAAACAAAGCAAATCCACTCCCAGTCAATGAAAGAAGCTCTTCTGTTCATTACTCTTTAGATCAAATTCAAATTTTGCTGGATTCCATGAATTTTAGCTACATAATCAGAAAAATACATCAACCTATATAAACTGACACCTTGAAATGCCTCATTACGGTGATGATGCTTTAATTGTTGGCAGTTGATCACAAAGTTTTTTTTTTTAAAAAAGTTAATTCATTTAAAAAAGTAATCCACCATCACTGTTTGTAGCACTTACTCATTTAAACTGGAGTTCCAGCCTGGAAACACAGCTGCAAAAAATGCATCAAAATTTCTGTGTGTCAGCAAAATTGTTACTTTTACATCCATCAGAAATCTCTGTTCCACTCTCGAGTTTAGCAATGATTAGTGCAAAGACTGGATTCAAATGAAGTCTAAGAAGCCCAAACCAGGACTGGGGTAGCATTAGGCACCTATGATGAAAACTGACAATAACAAAACACAACCTCCTTTAAAGGCTTCCCATCCCCAAAGGCTTTTAAACTAACTAGGTAGCTCCTGTTTGATCTTAGCCTGACTACAGTTTTGCTCCTGGGGATGTAAAAGTTTTCCTTTAGATAGTTAGACAGACCCCAGCCTCTCATTAGTGCTTAAAAGACCCAGGAAATAGATGTGACTGCCACAGGCCCAATCCACACACAAATGGTCCCGCAGCCCTGCTTTCCCTTTAATCAGCAGTCAGGAGAGATAAAATGGCACAAAATTAAGCATTTTGCCATCGTGATCCCAAGAGGATCAGACTCAGATCTCCCACCTCCAAGCCAGCAAAGCCCCATGGTGTAAATTCCTCACCTGGCACAAACCAGCCCCCTGCACGGAGCCCGCTCTCGCTCTCCCTCCTGGAGCACGGCTTGGGCACCCGGATATCCATCCAGCCAGGACACAGGGCCCAGCTCTGGGTGAGGAGAAGACCTCCAGCAGAGCTCCAGAACACCTCCAGACCTCCAGCTCCACCCTCTCTGAATGTCCCATTCCTACTGGCTGGGTGCAGCAATCCCTGGCTTGGCGCCCTGCCTGCTCTCAGAGCTGCTCCCCGATGCCGCGTGCTTCCCACGCGCTCTTTAAACTCAATAAACAAGGGAATCTCAGCCAAGGGCACCTGAGCATCAACCATCACCATGCCCAGTGTCAATGTGCCCAAGCTCCTCTGGGAATTTGCTTCCATTCTTTTACAAGTCCCTGTCATTTTGAAAATTGACTGAGGTGTCTTACGATGGGGTATACGATGACAGATGGAATTGCAGAACGAGCCCCAAGCTTCAAATAGAAAAATTACGGAATTTAAGTGCAAGAGGAAGAGATTAAATCTCTAAGAAAGTCCCCTGGCCTACCCTAAGCAGACACAGATCTGCACTGAAATTTGGTAGCTTGGCTCACTTCTTTATTGACCTCCCATTTCAATTGCTCTGTTCAGCTAATTTTGTAAGAAGGGATTTTCCCAGGCAGTTATCAGTGTGAATTCGACATCAATGCAACACATTTCCCCCAGAGAGGTTTCTAAATCAATTTTAATTCCGATAGGCTCAAGTAAATGTTTTCAATTTGATTCAATAATCTATATACACTTACAACAAGGCTTTTCCCCCATGTACTACAAGACAAACATGGTTTATGTCTCTAACAACTCTGACTAATAAAAAATTCTAATTTCCTATCCTGAACGATACAAACACACAATTTTTATTCACTTCTTAATGAACCAGATGACATAAACAAACAAAACAAAATCAGCACTTAAGAGCATTAGTTATATCATTAATTCTCTAAATGCTGCTTAAAGAACACATGACTTTTGGCAAACTTACAAAAAAAAAA